>OY735233.1:6015483-6267983 GCA_963457665.1 Thysanoteuthis rhombus
ATAACTAACTCGATAACTGAAGAAACTTATGTTGACGGATTCAGTATCAGCTTTGGTTGATTGTTTCTGAAATTTACGGCAATGATTAAACAACACGATTGATAAATAAAAAGCGAGCCCACGATAAGAATCAAACTTACTCAAGCCAAACGGGGCGGTCCACTTTACACAAGACCACTTTTAACCACTAAGCTACGGGGACTTTATAGCTATCCAGACGTTGATTTTACACCTTAAACCCAACTCTTTACCATCAATATTACATGCTTGTTTATATCTATAATTCTAATACATCGATATTTTAAATTTCATTCTCTCAAATTTGAACTTGAATGAAGGATTGTAACTTTATTTCTAACTTTGACTAGTTTCTTACTTTCATCCTAACTGTAATTCTACGGCAATGATTAAAAAGCAGAATAATAAAAGAGCAAATCTACCATGACAATTGCATCATGGGCTTACACTTCATTTATTGATTGCCTTGTGTAATCATTTACATAGCATTGCAGTCCAATCAAAATCTGTGACAAAAAGCAACTGAAAGTTAGGATGAAGGTAAAAGCTAGTCAAAATTAGTTATCATCAACAGATGCATTCCTAGGCAGCTTTGAATTTTGGTGCTTATTGTCAACCATAAAGCTTCACGAACCGTGAGTCGTGACACATTAGACATCGAGTTCTTCCAAGCAGGGAATCCTTCTGGAGTTGACGGTTTCCTGGGAGGACTGTATGGAAGGAGCCAGCAGAAACAGTCCAAATGCTACAAATTAATGCCACAGTGTCGGGATGGGGTTGGAGTACCCGTTGTGAACCCATCGAAGAGGGGCCTTTGCTGGTCGACCGCAGAGGAAAAGTGTACTCAGTTTGGTATTAACCGATTCTTGGAATGAGCCGTTAAATCTTATATGGAGGCTTCAAAGATGGTGGCCCACAGATGACTTTTAATCAAAAGAAGCGTGCTGTGGATCAATGCTAATGGGACGCCTAAGCAAGGCACTGATTAGTTTGACCATGTTAGTTAATTGGCATTTGTTATAAATAGGTTTGTTCATTGCTTTTTTTCCGTTTACTTTTCTACACGTTTATATCACTTATTATTTTACATATACATATTGCGTCATCCATAGACAGATTTTTCGATGTATTACATCTCTTCAGTGTGGCTAAAGATTTTCCATCATCCCATCCAGTACCTCGAGGCAGAATTGGAACCTTCTCTTCAAACCCGTTGGCCGATATCCTACCTCTGGACTACGGAACTGGACGGTCAATAAGGCTGAATTTATGTGATACATCTATTTTTATAGAAATTCCTCATCCATATAACATCTTTTTTGCTTGTAAATATCAAATCTTTTAGGCAGGTATTATGCCTTGTATTAAAAATCAAGAAATTTGGGCCACTTCCAGTCCCAAGATTGCCGGATAAATGATCCATTGCTTTACCAGTTAACCTTCACTACGGGTTCAACGCGTCCATGCCAAATACTTTGTAATTTGTTGCATAAAAAGAAAAAAATATCAATTAAAGCTGCAGTTCCAAATTTACAATCACTCGATTCAATAAGCAACTGTCAAAACCTTTAGCAGAATCAAGAAACAAAAAAAAAGATTATAATTCTTGAAAATCTACTTAAAGTTAGAGAAATCAATATTAGCCTCAGTACAAATTATTTCTAGTTATTTGAGAGTGACAGAATAAAGGAAGCCAATTACATCAAGATGGTTTAGAATTAATGCAAATTTTTCTCAGTGGAATCTGGAATTCCGCGTGTGATTTACCGATTCGAAGAAAATATTGATATCCGACAGGTCTGGATAGTCACTCATTAGAAACCCTCAAGTGATCTACGTCTTTTGGCAGGATAAGCAAAGAAAACGTCTTTCTATACATAATGAATAGTAAATGTTGAATTTTCAGCCCTCTAACCCTACGCGTCAAACACACATACATATATACATGCATAGCCAGCGAGCCGTGTTAGGGGTGATCAGTTTAAAATTGGAAAAATTGGAGATTTATGAATGAGTTACTCCTCCCGACTTATGTTGGGCAGTGATCGCTAAAAGGGCTACATTTTCAGAAGAAAAAAAAACAAGTGTGAATATTACCGAGCTTAAGACGAGCAATCGATTCAGCAAAATCAAACATTGCAGATAAAATCATTCCCCTGAAAATCTGTTTAGTGGGACGATGATTTGAAACAAAACTAAAATGCTTCCATTGACAATAAAGAATAAATATCAAAATTATCATCCTTCTAGCTCATTTGGAGCGGCCTCTACGTGCGATACATACATGCGTACATACATACGCTGCCTGTCGAATTGACTAACGTACCAACTTGAAAATCAAAGAAAAATATATTACTAGTTTTGGATAAAATTCAACAATTACCAGAATTGTATTAGTTTCATGCCTGTAGTAAACTATGAAAACAGGTCTGATCAGTCACTTAATCGACACTGTCAATTGACCAGCCTCTTTTAGCAGCATGTCTTGTTGGGCGTAATGAATTAATAAAAAATGAAAAAAAAAAGGTGATCAATGAATTCTCTTTCCATTTGTTCAAGCTGCGATCAGTAAAAAGTCAGAAATTGGAAAAAAAAAAGGATTATTAATTTGGGATCCATTTATCATAAACTTGAATTGTAAATTGAACCCAAAATAAAAACCTATTTAGGAAGTGCGAATTAGAAACAAAAATACCAGAAAAAAGTTTTTGTCGACATCATCATCATTATCAGCATTTTAGCATCTGTTGTTGGACATAGATCTTCAACAGTATTCACCAGAACTCTCTATAATGGGTGTTGCAGAGCTAATATTTTCTGAACTCGTCCATTTTATCACATTGTCTTATATCTTGTCGGCCACAGTCTGGCATATGATATCTGGGGATCCAAGTTGTGAGTCGTGATGTCGAGCAGTTGTTTGTTATTCTTGCAACATGACCAGCCCACTGCCATTTGAGTTTTCAAATAGATTCTATGATACCTCTGACTCTTGTTTCTTCTTTAATATATTACACTGTTTTATGATCTTTCCATGTGATGTAGAGCATGATTCTCTCATGTGCGCATTGTATGGTTCACAGTTTAAGGCCCTATTGGTCAGGTCCCATGTTTTAGCTCCATAGGCGACGATCAGAAGTACACGTTGGTTGTAGACTATTCTTTTTATAACTGATGGGATATTCTTATTCTTTTTCCACTGAAAGCTTGTCATTATAGAGTGAATGTTCGCTTGAATTCTCCTTCCTTTGAGTTTTTCATAGAGATTGGTTGTTCCAAGTATATGTGGTCGTCTTTTCTCAGGTCTGCGTTTATGATTTCGATTCTTGGTCTTGGCCTTCAACATGTGAGGTTACCTAAGTATTCGCCGTCTATTTTGATTCCTTTTTTTCCCCAGTTTAGGTTTCGGAAGATCATCTTGAGGCAGGTTTGTCTTACTCTATTTCCAAGTTAGAAGGGTTCAGAGTCTTCATATGCTACAGTGAGTGGCATTTTATATTCTGTTACTTTCTGTCCTTGTTGATTTACTAAATAGTCGATTGTTGAATAGCTTTTTCTGAATCCATCCCATTCTTGTTGTTGGGAAATTTGGTTGGTAATCACTTAGCTAAAAAGTTTATAGATGCAGTAGGCTTATTGGCATGTCGTTGTTTAGATCTTTCGGGACCCCTTCCGATGTAATAGCATTATGATTGCAGTGTTTCAATATTCTGGGACTCCGGTCCGTCTAAAGCATAGCTTGAATATAGCAGCTACTTTCTTGGTGATGGCTTACCAGCTCGAGTTGGTTGATGGTGATTTTATCCTGTCCAGGGGATGATCTTTCTTTCATTTGTCTGATGTTTCACCTTCCACAGAGTAACTTCTGGAGATTCTTCACATTTGACCCTCGTAACTTGTATATCCTATCTGTTGTCTTGTGTCCCTTCACTCGGAAGAATAGAGGTTTTTGTAGAATTCTTCAGCGCGTTGAACAATTCGGTCTCTATCCCTTGTTAGGTCTCCATTCTCTTCGAACACTCTAGTCAGTTGCATTTTTTCTGTACTGAGAATCTTTTTAATGGCTTGAAATCCCCTACCATATCCGAGAATGCTTTCAATGACTGCTATCTATACCTTCTTCTATCCCCTCTTCGTTTCGTCTGGATAGTTTTATTTAACTTGATTGCTTTTTTCTTGTTTTTGAAAAAAACGCAGACAGTAAAAATAACTTCTGGCCTTTCTTTTGAGGCAAGACATTAAAGATGAAGCCTGCAGCCTCTTCTCTTTCCTTCACCCCAGATATGTGTACCTCCTACTATCATGACTTCCAAAGACTCTGTGTGGCATTCGTACCAGACCATTTTGGGTGTCCGGGGGCTCTCAAAACTTTTTCAAATTGATACTAAACTGTTTTTGCTCAAAACAACTTCGGCTTAGCTTTTATAGAAACGATTCAATTTTGGAGAGCAGGAAAGCATATCCTTGATTTTATTTTACTTCCAAAAACACTATAGTTCTGGCACTTGAGTATATCTATTTTATCCGAATAAATTCCTGTATATTCATCTGTTTGTCTGTGTGCACTGCATATACTTGGACCTTATTGGCAGAAAGTTCATACACAGAGCATTGCAGTTTTAAGTTTGGATATGATTAGACTAGTAGTTTTTGAGATGTCTAATCAAAATAAACTAAAAAAAACCCAGATTATAGATCATTTATCTGAAATTATTGATCTAAATTTGGATCAGAAATATTAAAACTCGCAAAATATCTAAATTGAGATATCAAATATCTAAATTTGAAACATTGACGGTAAGTAACCGAAATGTTCCGAAGCTTTAGTTCTGTATGACGGAGAAAAAAATTATTTTACAAGATTATTATGACCGACTGCTCAACAAACCATAAAGTCATTTCAATCAAGCTTTTCCAAAAACGCTTAAACTCCATATATGCTAAGTCACGGCTGAAATAGATGTGCCAATTTACGATGGATTATTATTGTAAATAACGGACTGAAAGGCTTTTTTTGGAATTGGAATACTCACGGGAATATTTAAACATCTATATCAAAATAATGTGACTAGAAGCACTGAAATAAATACAGAGACAGGTAGAAAGATACGTGAAAAAAGGACACCTTTACGTTTTTTGTTGAATGGTCGTGATTACGGTGACTCAATCGTTCAAGCAGGTCGTGTGAAACTGTCTTCAAGTAGCTACTTTAATCCATTACGATGTTCTTTTGAAGTCAGTCATATTCGAGTACTTCGAATTGCAACTTGAAATAGTTTTTCAGTGTGGTCGAGAAATTCTTTCTAAGCAGATTTCAACTTTTAACATTTTTCTTGTGAAGTTACACATTTTACCTACTTCGACTTGAAACATGCTTAATTTCTATCGTACGTGAGATTTTTTTCAAATGGATTTTTGTTCTAAGCTGTTAAAATCTTTTTCTGGAGTCACTACCTCATTCACTGTCATATCACAAAAATACTGCACACTCTCACACACACGCATATTTATTGTGCATGTTAAAATTATATCATATATGCTGGAGTTGACAGCACATTTATAATTGACTCAGAGAGAACTTTTTTTAAATAAGATTTTCTTTCCAGCAATGAGTGTGTGTGTGTGTGTGTGTGTGTGTGTTTGTGTGTGTATAACAACACGCTGACTCATAACTGAAGATGCCAAGTTCGACACTATCTCCTTATCACAGGCGGTCAAACTGTTTACACAAATGTCAACCCATATGTACTACGGAGGATACATATACTACCAGAAAAAAGTATTCCTCATATCTTAACTTTGTAATTGAGTTGAAAAATCGTCCTTTAATGAAAGAAACTGCAAAAAATCGAATACTTAAAAAATATGATATATATTTTTTGATCAGTTGATTATTAAAATCAGTTTAAAACAAGATACAAAAACATTTTTCCAGTTTCCATGTATTTCATTGATTGAAGTAAGACTCCAGTGTCGAATCAGGACTGTTTTTTTTCTATTACTCACCCATCCCAAATATCAAAAACAAACTTGACGCAAAGTCTCATCCCAAATACCAAAAACGAACTTGACGCAAAGTCTTCTAAATATAACACCAGTCGACGAGGCCATATGAACGGAATAGGAAATATTTTTCACATTCAGTTAAATGAACGCTGCGAGGATTTTAATAAAAAGAAAAGAAGTTTAATTCTCAAAACAATCGATGTTAAAGCTCCCTTCTTCCAACTAAAAGACAACGATTCATTCCAGTTGGATGCGACTTTTCGAAAATCATTTGTGTCTTACTACAAAATATCCTTTTTTTCTCTTGGAGAGAAAAAACCCTAAAAATTAGAAAGTTCTTTATTGTAATTTGGTACTGACCCCAATTATTGAAGGCACAATATCTTTAACAATGCTCGATGAATTCCAATGAACGGTAAGTCATGGGAAAGAAGGAAGTAATTGAATTTGGACCTTTTGAACAGCGTTTATAGATTCTTCATTTAGTATGTAAATTCGTTATTACCAATATTCCTATCAAGATGTATTATAGATTTCATATATTAGCGAGCAGGACCAGCGGCTAGGGATATTTGACCAAATAATTTTTGCTTTAAAAAAGCTACTTTTTTTTCTCAAAATTATGCAAAAATTTTACAAGATAAAATGTTTTTCGTAATGACCTATCAGTTATAAAATGCTGCTCTTGCATATAGCAAATTACATCGACTTAGATCGATGAATCTTTTAAGATGGTTTCCGTGTGCGTGATTGAAAATCAGAATCTTCACAATTGGGAAATATCCTTTGTCTGCGTTTTGCGTGTAATTCTTGAAATTATGCAAACTCGTTTTTAAGGCCCGCAGTCCCACTGCAACACAATACATCAAACAGAATCGCAATCCTTAACAACCCTCTCTATAAATCGAAGTGGCTACTGCTTTAACAAACACTCAGAGAGTATCCGTGACTCAAAGGTGAACAAAAATTACCATACAATCCATTAAATGCGGAACTGAGTTATATAGCTAAGTCAATAATATTTTCGTTTTATTGTGATTGATGGCAGCTCAGTTCTACCCGGGGAGCAGGGAAATGTTGAAATTAATTACTTGCAATGGATTATTTTGTGATGGATATGAGCTTTCATCTTGGAACGGATAATAAGTACACTTACCACGTTTTTCAGCTAATGAGCTAAAAATATTTTGCCAGTCATTCGTCCGATTACGTTTTTGTCATTTGAACTTTTAACTTCCTCAAAGTCCCTCTGTACCTTCTTATTGGGCAACCATTCTAAGACAAGGTCCTACCTATTCTCTTATATCTCTTTTCGTCTAATCATTCTTGAACTTTGCTCATATTCTGTGGCGACAGTGTTTGTCTTATTACTAAAAGTAGAAACAAAATAAATTCCTAAATTCATATTGCTGAATTTGAGCATCATTTTTAATCCTTGAAGGAAATCCATTTCAACTTTGTTTTGCAATTCTCAATACCTAACTATAATTTGAGAAATTTTCAGGGAACCGAGCGCGCATATTGAACAAGCATACCCTAGTATCGGAAAGAGAGATTGCAGGATGAAATTGAAGAATTCAGTCTCTTATAGAATCAATCAGTTGTATTTGGAAAAGGGACGTTACATGTGTGTATGTGTGCGTGTGTGTGTCCGTATATTCACTGTGATAACTCAACAACTAGCCACTGTAAGAAGATGATATTCGCCAGATGTGATGTTCTGTGCACCGGATATTGCAGTGTCAGATTTGAAGTCTCTAAAGTAGGCTCTTCCCGAGATTCGGCCAGTGCTCGATTTTCATAATGAAAATCCAAACTGAATTGAAATAATATTTCATGACCACGGGAAGGTAAGGTTTTAATGATGCAATGTATCATTTTTACGTGATTTTGGAATAGAACTGAGTGACTGAAAAAGAGAGAAAAAGGAAACGAGAGATAGAGTCAGTTTTTCAGTTGAATTTTTTGATAACTATCAAGACTTTCCCTTTTTTCTTCCTGGTATTTCCCATTATATACACCTTTCTGTTTCATACAAAAATTTCAATTTTTATTCTTTCTCTGATGTTGTTTCGTGCTTTTTGCTGTCTACATTTTGATTTTGGAATAACCCACGTACAGCCAAGCACACACCTCTTCACAAAATCCCAAATTAAAGAACAATCACTCCTTCCCCGGCTAGCGTAGTTGCTTTTCTCAATCACACTCTACAAACTCAACCCACATGGCAACGTTATACCGAGAAGAGTATGACAGACGACACCATAAGCAAATCCAACGACGTTCCATTGTTTCAAATTGAAAGCCCTTGAAGATTTTCAGGGAACCGAGCGCACATATTGAACAAGCATACCCTAGTATCGTAAAGAGAGATTGCAGGATGAAACTCCATTTTGCTATCAATTTTGATCAATTGAAGAATTCAGTCTTTTATAGAATCAATCAGTTGTATTTGGAAAAGGGATGATACCGAATCTAAAACAAATTGGTGTTTGGACTATGCAGTAACAGCATTGCTGGAAAGAAATCTCTTGTTTGGATAGAGAAGAAAAGTATTGTGATGTAATCCCCAGATATGTGATAAGTGTGTTCAAAACAATCAGTCATCAAGCAGAAGAAGAAAGGGAAGAAAAACAGAAAGGAAACGAAAACTATCTTAAAGTTTTGGTGTCAGATTTGGATGACGATTTCTAATTAAATACTATCAAAATCAATGTTGAGTAAATATGTTTCATCTAATAAAGGTAGATCATGATAATATCACTACTACTACTACTACTACTACTACTACTACTACAAGTGTACGTAGAAACAATAACAAATATGGCACCGAACGTAAAAGGAGAAGGATTCGGCTAAATTTAGTTTTCTACCACAGCTTTAGAAATCCAATCAGTTAGTGCAGTAAGACAGAAGATGAGAGGTCAATGAATCAAACTATCAACGCCATTGCCGCGTACCTGTAACAAGAATAGAGTCTATCATAGTTAACTATTTTTTTACTGTTAAAAAGAGGTATTTGCATTCGGTTGCGTGTATTTGTTCGTCTATACAATATATCCGAAGTTATTGAAAGATTTCCAATGGAATAGTGTAAAAGAGCTGACAATGGGGTAAGAGTGAGGTGGTAAAATTTCGGATTATATCTAGGGTTTCTTTTCTGGTTGAGAAATCCATTTCCTTTTTCCCATGTAAATTTATGTATACGCCCATGGCTATCCACACGGTATCTCAAAAAGTTCTCATTCGATTTTATTTGAAATTCTGTTGAGGGATGGACAATAGACTACGAGAGAACACATGGAGCGGGCCCATACATATTTACCTATGTGTTTACACCACGTGATATCGGCGTAATTTAATGTCGGAACTCAAGGTAGCTTCAGGATTTAGGGACTGATCTTGGAATTTTTCCCTTTGAGAGATATATTTATGAAAAAAAATCATTAGATTTTACAACCTTCCGGAAATTTGTTAGTTTTCAGAAAATTAACCCATTTTGATGATTTACGAGGATTTTTTTTGTTCATTTCAGTGGTTCTCATTTTCCAGCGTTTTCCCCCGTTGGCAAAGTTTAAGTTCATTCCGGACTGATGCCCTTAGGAGAGGCATGAATATATCCCTCCCCCCATTTCATCCATTGATAGGTAATGGGTTGATATGAGTACTCTGCACCTGTAAGAAAGAGTGTTCAGCTACCACACTAGCCCTATAAAAACAAATACTTCCTACGAAAAATGGGTACAAAATCATCACTCCGACCGTTTTTGATAAAATAGACACTGGCAATCAAAAATTCATTTATTTTGATAATCCAAAATGGAAGACAGATCAGGTTGGTCGTTAAAAAGAAAACTGTTACGTAATCGACGTTCTTTGGCAGCATGCCGTTTTTTGAGTGATCAATTAAAAAATTGGAAAAAGGGGTGATCAGTGTATGAGTTACTCCCCGTACATTTCGTTCGTTCAACATCACTGAAAAAAAAACTGAATTATTAAAAGCAAGTTTGGGAACAAACTAAGCGATCAGTATAGCATAAACTTGCATTGCAAACTGAACCTCAATAAATACTGATTTAGTTGGGGTTCTCTCGAACAGAAAAAAAAATCCAGACTCTTTAAGGAATGAATGATGAAATTTCTAATCCTCTAGTGCCATTGGTACAGCCTGTGTGCGTGTTACACAAAAAGCCAACCTGTCAGTCGGACTTACTTTGAAACTGTAAGAAACCAATTCTCGTTGACGGCTCGTAATAACCTCGGCCGGATCATAGACAGCTTTTAACATCTCAACATAATTGGAATTAACGGGAGAGTATGGGTCTCTGTGTTTGGTAGGATTGAGATAAGATAATTTCTTAAGAATCACAGGAATCAGGACAACCTCTTGACAACGCCCATGCTCAACTTGTAAATGCGACGCAGTAAGCAATCATGAATTTAGGATGGAGAGTTCTTTAACATATGACATATTCTCCAGACCTGTCACTTTCAGGCTATCATTTACCTCGGCACTCCTAGTCTCGTCAGCAGTTTCGACAAGAATAACATGTCGTAGAATTAATCGAATCATATCAGAAATTTTGCTGGAAGGAAACCACTTCGATTCAATCTTCCATTCGTTAACTAACCTGTTCGTTGTTTTGGAGGAAAGTGATGTCATCGGGATGCACACACCAATGGAGACAGTGGGATAACTTTGGCAACTTCCTGCTGGGAACTCTGGGTCCTATTATTCATGATGACGATACTTTGTCGCATATCATCTACCTCAACATTATTGAAAACCTGATAGACCACCAATTGCAGCGGGCGTGTACAGTAGCAGCAGCATCTTTCAGCATTTCAGTACTCCACGCTACGTTGCATGAGTTGAACAGGAACTATTCCACTTTACTGGGTTTTTTCTGATCTCATTTAGCCCTCATGAGTTGCGTTGGATCAACAAGCTGACACTGAAGATCTCCACCACCATCAGTGTATCTATCTAAGAGCGTTCCCCCCCAAAAGAAAATAAGTTGAAAATTTGAATTCTATTAGTTACTTGTTTTTAACATGTTTAAATTGCCAGAACATGCTTAGTTGAAATAAGTGCAGGTTTATATTTTTTTCAGGGGTGTTACTCGGGCCTGGACTCCAGGCGGCTACACTGTCGAATACCACTCAGAGTGGGTAACAGACCTGTATACTCAGCAGATATCTAATGTTGGGACGTCTAGAGTTACAGATAGCCTACCTTCTGGATCTGTGTTTTGAGCTACTGTCCTGTGAACCTGTGTGGATAGCCGGACAAAACTGATTCTCCTTCAAAAGGACGAATTAACTCCATAGTCAGTTCGGAATCTACCAACTATTCCCTCTTTGTGGTTTAACCCAAAGGTCATCCGTTAAAAATCTAAAATGGCGATGGGCTGGCCATGTTGCAAGAATGGCAGACAATCGATGGACATCACAACTCACAACATGGATCCCCTGAGACGACATGTGCAGCCGAGGCCGGCAAAATGTTAGATGGAGAGGCGAGCTAGACAAGTTCAGGAAGTACTGGCTCCGTGACGCCCATGATAGGGAAGTGTGGCAAATTCTGGGGAAGGTGTATGTCCAACGATGGACGCTAAAATACAGATGATGATGATGATGATGATGATGATGATGATAATAATGATGATAATGATGATGATGAAGTTTCACTAGCCCCCCATCCAGATAGCTTGCATCTGCCAGGAGATGGACAATCCTGTCAAATATACGACATAATGGCCTCGCTCCCCACATCTCAATGGATCATAGGATGCAAAACCTTGTTTTAAAGAGTGCGATAGACCCTTGGCAAGTAGCACTTCACCCTAAATTTCCATAACTTAGGATGGAGGGTCATTCTGTATCCAAATAACCCCGTCTATGGTCTTACTGCAACTTTTCAAACAAATCTTCGTGCGAGGAGTCAAACCATGATATAGATATGCAGTCAAGAATGCTTTACAGCTCTTGGATTGTAAGCATCAGAATACTTTGAAAAAATTGTCACCCAAGTCACTTATTTCCAAATTTCTGTAAATGTAATTTAAGTCTTTTTCTTCAGTGTTTTTCCCTGTTTTACATATGAATTTATATCATGGTACTATGAGTGTTTTTTCTATTGTTCGGATCATCAGTTGTTTAGTGTATATATATATATATATATATATATATATATATATATATATATAATCCATTGAACCCATTCAGCATGATTTTACTCGAATGTACGATCTGAAAATTCCATTTGATTTTCAATAGAAAGAGAAATAAATCTTATAGAAAAGTGACTTCGAGATTCTTTGGAATTGAAAAATTCTCTGAAGGGAGACAAAATTAAATGTTTTATTGAGAGCCGATTTATTTAGGTTGGAAATTGAAATCGACTTGGATTGAGATTTAACGTCGATTCATGTGGTTATGATAGCAAAACGTATATGATGCATAAAGAGAGCAACAGTAAGAGCAAAAATAATCTACCAGGATCATTATTCCAGAATATCTTTGATTTTATGTAGTAGTATATATGTATTTAGGTATGCGTGTAAAAAACACTGACACACAAATACAATAATACGTAGCAACAAAATTACTAACACATACACACTCTTATATGTATGACATAAACTATAAAGTAAGAAAAGGGGATGCTGTTCGATCAACACTGCTGGGAACCATTTTGATATACCTGTTTTATTTTTAAAATCACCATAACCATTCCATGGTAAACAACCGATGATCCTAACAAGGAAAAAATCCACAGAATATACCACGATGAAAAATTATAAGTAAAATACGGGGGAAATACACTGGAAAAAATTACAAAACTTGCATTGATAGATATTGGGAAAAAAGTTACTGAAGTTATACAGAAAAATGATTTGAATTTCTTTTTCAATGTTAAAGGAACAAAGCTGTAAAGCGCTCTGTACTATGTAGAGTTTTCCTCACTAAATGAACATAGACCATTCCGATAAACACCTGCTGTGAGGCGAAATAGTGTAAAGCAAAGTAACTACGAGAAACCATTACATAACCAACAGCTTTTTGCGACATTGGGTACAATCAATCTAAGAATTGTAAAATGGGGTGAGCAATTGGTAGCATAACTCTCGAGCCTTCTGCTAGGTGATTAAAAAGTCCGATTAGAGAAAAAAACGAGCCTGAACGCAGTAGGACACAGATTATGGAAACTTTACCATATACGTACATTGTAGACTGAACCTCCCAAAAACCCGTCGGAGGATGTGAATTTTTTTCTAGGAAAAATAAGGTGTCAGTGTTTGAATTTCTGATATTCGAGCTCCATCATCGCAGCCTATGAGCGCGATACAAAGCTAAGCAACAAGCCAACCAGCTAACAAGTCAATAAGCCTGACCAACGTACTAAAGTTAACATGTCAGTTTTTTGTCGACAGATTCTAGCTACCATTAACTTATTTACGAAAAATTATCAACCAATGATAGACCATCCCGAATGGTAATGATGGTATGGTAAGCTAGAATTATAGGAGGTTAAGGTGACTGGAGGATAATGATATGGTATGGAGAGAAGAGGTGGATAAATCCTATTTCTGTAAAATCTTCCTATAAAAACAAACAATCAACGCTATTTCTGCTTTTTAGCCTTTTTTCGCGGAAGCAAATGGTAATTTTTTGAAAAGCAGGGGTACTTGTAATATTGCAGAGAAAGGAAAAAACAAAATGAGGAATAAGGGGCCGAACTTTTTGTAAGCCTCTATTATTGGAAAATGCTTGGAGGGTTAACCCATCCCAACAGATCGTAGGGATTTTCCCTCAATATTTGTTTTTTTTTGTGAATTGTAATTGGGAAACACTCTGAATGTCACTAAATATTACAAAACTCTTCAATTATCTTTCAACAGAATTTCTTTCCCTATCATACACCTACTTCTGTCACACAAATATGCGTACACATATTTATACACACAAACACATATGGGAATAAATAGATTATTGATTGGTTGCAAATATATTTATATTGCAACAATATAGAATGATACAATGTTCCCTATATATATATATATATATATATATATACATACATATATATATATATATATATATATATATATATATATATATATATATATATATATATATATATATATATATATATATATATATATTGATTTTGACCCCATAAAATCAAAATGAATGTTCCATTCTCGATTTTGACGGCTGGAAATGAAAAATTAAAAAGTTACCCTTCGATTTAGTCCCCCATGATTGAACCCCCATCAATATTTACCCATAAAAGTGGAAAAAAAATTTGAATTTTAACCTTTAAGAGTGAAAAAAATCATCCCTCGCTTTTGACAAGTAAAACCTCACTTGAGTTTGACCTGTAAGAATGGAAGTGAACGTTCCTTCTCAATTTTAACCCCAAACGAGGAAACCAAATCTTTCTCTTCAATTTTGATTCCTTAAAAATGGCAAATGAATATTGTTCATGAATCTATTGTCTCACTTAATGAAATTGGTTGTTTGAATAAAGAAAGAAGAACATGTACATAATCCCTCAACCGAATATATTTATTGATATTTATTATGATTGTGAAAAGAAAAAATAACCTGTTTTCAGAGCATTGTTTTGAAAGATTCAATTCTTTACATCCTCGATTTTTACTTCTTTTGGAAAAAAAAGTTCCCAATTGATGTTGTTCTTCATAATTGAAGAAAAAATATTCCTTTCAATTTCGACTGCTAAAATTGAAAAAAAAACTCAACAACATCGATTCCGACTCTTTGAAGTAGAAGAAAAGCCCTATTCGATTTTGGCCCCTTGAAAGCAAAAAAAAACAAAAAAACTCAAAGAAACAAAACACAAAAAATCCACCTCGTACAAGACCCATAAAACGTTCCATAGCGATTTCAATCCACAAAATTGAAAAAAAAAATCTCTAACTGTGATTTTTAACCCTGAAAATAGGAAAATGTATCCCTCCCAAATTTGAACCCTAAGAGTGAAAAAAAATATCTTCCCATCAAATTCAACTTATATATTGACCCTCCAACCCAACAAAAAGCTTTTGCTGGTGATCTTGTCACTTAAAAGTGAAAGAAATATCCTTTGAATTTCGACCCCCCCCACAAAAATAGCATTTCATTCTGACTTGAAAATAAAATTAACATTCAATATCAATTTCAATCCCAAAAATAAAAAGAATATCCCTCAATGATTTTTACATATTGAAATGGAAGAATATATCCCTCCCCGATTTGACACCTAAAATTAAAAAAAAAAAAAATGCCGCCATCAAATTCAATCTTTAAACGTGAAAAAAAATTTCTTGCATCTTATATCTATGATTGAAATTAATTTTTTCTTCATTTTTGATCCATAAGATTGAAAGAAATCCACATGATTTCCATTGGTGACTATTCCGAGGATGCATTAGTTGTATACCTTTCTTTTCAGGATTGATGGGGTTTTCATGTTTTTGAAGGTTGAATTGGTTCTTCAAAGAGCTTGCTAACCTAGAGTGATTTTTCGCTTGA
The DNA here is from genome assembly GCA_963457665.1 of Thysanoteuthis rhombus. Taxonomy (NCBI): domain Eukaryota; kingdom Metazoa; phylum Mollusca; class Cephalopoda; order Oegopsida; family Thysanoteuthidae; genus Thysanoteuthis; species Thysanoteuthis major. Next base: position 6,031,048 of record OY735233.1, read on the forward strand.
TTTCATTTTCTTTTGAAGACTTCATTGATATTCATCGTCCTAGGTAGATATACCACTCTGTTTTATTCAGCTCTGTGCTTTCAAGCGTTATGTCTTTGTCTTCCCCGTTTTTGTTGTAAATGACATTTGTTCCATTGAAGTTCATGTGTAGTCCTGATTTCTTGCTTTTTTCATTCACTTGGTCAAACATTTTTCAGAGATTATGGGGATTATCGGCAAAAAAGATGACGTTGTAAGCAAATCTGAGATGACTTAGTTATTCGCCATCTATTTTGATATCTTTATTTTCCCAATCTGGGCAGACTGAAAAAGATTTGGGCGAGCTGGTATCGCGTTGTCTCACTCTTTTCACTCTTTGGAAGTCTATGAGTGTTCATGTAGTCTTGTAAAGAAATTGCTGTGTTAGACTTTGGTATATATGTGGTCTATGCCTGGTTTTATGATAGCATCAATCAACTTGGGGAAGTCAACAAATGATGGTATTAATGACATTCTCAAAGTCAACATATGCCACACCAAATGTCGTTTGGTATTCTTCTGCCATCTTTTAGCTGATTTATCAATCAAGCCAGCCTCTTTGAGTGGCTGGTTTCCATCAAGCGTTTCAATGATTCACTTAATTATCCCTTTGATGAAAAGTTTATAGATGAAGTTGAGTAGGCCTATTGAACCAAAGCTGTTTAAATATTTCCGGTTTCTCTTCTCATATAATACCATGATGATTGCAGTGTTCCAATCTTCCAGGATTTCATTGTTCTAGGCATAAGTTGAATAAAATGACTGGCTTTCCTAGCGATAAGTTCATCAGCTTTTTTGAGTATGTCGATGTTAATGTTACCTAGAATGGAGGCAATTCTTTTTTAGCTGCCAAAAGACGTTGACTGCGTGATAATTTCTATGTATTGACTAACCGGTCGTGATTATTGCAGGAATTAAATTAGTATTGGTGTTTAATTTTGCTTTGCCTTTTTGTTTCTTTCGGAAAAAAAGGTCCAAAATGATGGATAATTTCATTGTTCCAATCGTTTTGTTTGCTAACTTTGAGAGGACATGCTTTCCAGACTCGTGAGAGTATAAAAAATGAATAGAAAATCTGATGTCTACACTGATTCTTACACAAAAAGAACATTCAGATATATTGCAGGTGTTTTATAGTCTTCAATCAGTTGATATACATTCAAGCATACATGCATACGCAGATATGTACACACACACACACACACACACAATCCAAATCCAAATCTAAATCTATCGTAAAAAAAACAAAATTCAGTGTAAATCACGGAGGAGTGAATAGAAAATAACTGACTTGCATGTCATGGTATTATAAGATGCTTTGACACTGAATCTAATCTCTAAAATAGAAATATTTTTCAGCAGGAATGTTCAAAGTTTACAATATATATATATATATATATATATATATATATATATATCAACAATATTTTAAAATCTATGCTCGATTAAAGATCACTGAGATTTTCTTTCAATTTCTCATAGAATACTGCAATACTTTGAATAAGGCTGTCTCATGTACATGAACACGTCAAAGACAAAGGATTATCAATCAAAATCAAGAATGGAGAGCTGGAGAAAGTAGACCACTACATATACCTAGGACTACGAATCTCCATGAAATTCTCAAAGGACAGAATCAAGTGAAGAATCACACTAAATTAGCAAGCTTTCAATAGAGCCAGTTCGACCTTTAAGAACAAGAAAATCCCATTAATCCTGGAAAGAGGGGAATACAACCGGTTCATCCTCCCCGTATCGCTTATCGAACTAAGACATGGAACCTAACAAAAGATTGACCTTCAAATTGAGAAACATGCAACATGTGCAAGGGAGTCACGCTTGATATAACTTGACAAGAAGAAGACATCACAATATATTACAGAAAACACAAGTGCAAAAATGATCCAAATAAAAACTCAAATGACAATAGACTTGTCATGTTGCAAGAATGGCAGACAACATCTGAACATCGAAAATCTCAACGTTGATCTCCATTGTAATAAAAACTTGAACAATGCTGTTTTGAACAGGATTGACAATCTTTGAACGGATTACTTACACTAATGAAGGATTACCTGTTTTTACTGTTTCTGTATGAAGCTTGGTCAATGGGATATTCTAACATATATTGAACTTTCATATACTCTCATTCCTTTACTTGTATTTCTATGTTCATGGATTTTGTTCTATTTATTTTCGCTGAACGGTTTCTTCTCACAATTTATTCTGGTCAATTGGAGGTTGTCAAGTGAAAGATGGAAAAACAGAATGTTTTGTTTTGAGTTCAGAACCGGACGTAAATCAGCGGAAACTGCTCGCAATATTAATCAATTATTTGGCCAGAGGACAGCTCAACATTAGTTCCAAAAACTTTGAAGCAAACACAAAAGCCTTGGAGAGGTGGACGTTCTTACAGCATCCAATTGATGGTCATTATTGTGATGGGCTTGCACGAAACAAATTGTGAGGTTGCAGAGGAACTAAGCGTTGACCATTCGATGCTTATTTGACATTTGTACCCAATTGGAAAAGCAGAAAAGCTCGACCTGTCGTTCAAATGACCCTGCTGAAATTGAATGAAATTGGCTCACTTGGAAAGACTTTACTCTGTCCGAATACCACTTTCTCAGGCATTACGACTGCTTTCTCAAAGGGACATCTTCAACAATCAAGCAGCAGCTCAAACCGCCCAGAATCATCTCAAAGACCCTAGAATTCCATGCCCACGGGATCAATGGACTTGGTTCAAGTTGGCAAAATATGTAGATTCTTATTTCGATTAGTAAAATAATATTCTTAACTGAGATATACAACTTCAAAGATGATGATAGAAAACCACAATTATTTTCACACTCACCCAATGTATTTAAACGTACACACATATGCAACCATGAATATATGCATGCATAGATGCACATTCATATACACGTAAACGCACATGTATACGCACAAACATATATGTATATATACATTCAGGAATGGATAAATAATCCGACTGAATATTTTTGATTACATTATATTATTTAGAACTCTATTTGAAATGAGCTCCCACTCCTTACACCCAAAAACCTTGCACAGGGATTGTTTTATATGGCCTAGACAGCTCAAATAGAACAATTATCGTTAATTGTTTGTTTTATCTACGCTGTCTGGGCCAAGTGACATATCATCTGTGTAATAACGTTTCAAATAATATAATGCATTACACACACACACGCACACACACACACACACACACGGATATATATATATATACATATATATATATATATATATATACATACATACATATGTATATATATATATATATATATATATATATATACGCACACGCACACACACACATACACACACGGATATATATATATATATATATATACATATATATATATATATATATATATATATACATACATACATATATATATATATATATATATATATATATATATATATATATATATATGTATATAATAGCAATTACATATCAATCTATGATTGGTTTCCTTCTCATTTCTCCCTGGATACGGTACAGCGATGCATTGTATCCGGCATTTTTTATTAGCGTGTGTCTATACAGTCGTGTTATCACTTTATAAATCAATGGCACTGAGTAAAAGCTTAAAAACAACCCTTTGAATTATGATAAAACTTTGAACAGTGCGGTCTGCAAAGTTCGGAAACTCTTGGAATGAATAAACCGTACTGATCGAACTACTCCTGTATTTCGTATGAAGAGTGCGCAGACATTCTGAACCCTAGGCAAAATGGCTAATCTTCATCATTCCTCGACACTTGCTGGTGTGTACGTAGAATCTGCTAAAAATTATCGCAAATTATTGGTGGACGACAAGGCAGATATATAATTATTTACGCGACTAAACTTAGTCTGACCATCTGCCTCACGGACCACTTGTAGGACTGCAACGTACGTAGTAAACACTGCTAAATCTTTATTTGCGAAGCAAAGCCCAGCTGTTTCTGGTCATGAATTGCAAATTGTGAATATCATCAGCAGTATTAATGAGTCTCCTAGCTGGACAAAAGCTTATCCAATTTACTTCCACGACGACTGCGAATGCGCTAATCTATGCCACAACTGATCAGCAAACTTTCTACGACGTCTTTTCATCTTGTGTCTGGACTTTTCCTACCGCTTCCCCTATCCTACCAGTACCTATTAGTTAAAGCTTTTGCGCAATTTGTTTTCTTTCTGCCTCTCTATGTGCCCTGCCAATCTCCATTGTTGTTGCCTAAATACTTATACGATATTCTTCACCCTCGTCCTCTCTCAGGTACGTGTTAATCTATTTTATAGCTAAGGTTATTTTTAGCGATTAACCTTCTATTTCTCTCAATGTTATGCAGAGTTGTTTCGTAAGTTTCCACGGTTAGCACCTGTACATCATATCCTTAGTATCAGCTAATATTATGAATTGATTTGGTACTTAACGTTCTAAGTATACAGGTAATATACTGTACTATCTCTATTCATACTAAATGCTCTACCATAAATTATTAGGTTCTGTCCCTTTTTTTCATCCCCGTGGCGTTTCTCTAACCTCCTTGCCTGACATAAGTAAGTATTCTCTCCAACTTCTTCAAAGGTTTCTCCGTCTATTCTTGACGGTGTCCTTTCGGGACTTTGTTATTGAACATTACTTTTGTCTTCGTTCATCTTTAATCTTATTTTTAGCTTTCATTTTTTTAGATCACTCAACAGGTTTTCTAGATTCTCCGCATCTAATATCAGTGCATTACTCTTCGAAAAAGAACCAGTTTCAAATCCTGCATTACACTCATATCCTTCGGGAAGACAATTATCCGTGCGCTCTTGGAAAACAGAACCAGTTTAAATTGCAGCTGAGACTTTTCATGTTTACTTCACATTAATGACCCTAAGGGAGGCATGGATCATCTTCCACTAGCAATCTTCCCCATTGCCAGTCACTCTCATGATGAGAAGTTTGACCCAGATCAAAGTGGGTGAAAGAACACTCAGGCCAAAGTCTCTCACAAAACTACCTCATGTGAGATACACTAACCTAAGTATACCTTATCTAAACAAGGCAGTAGCAAAGTTTTTAACCTTTTTAACCCTGTCGAGGGTTTGATATAATGCCAACTTATATATGATGATATTCATAAAGGCAAGTTTCTATTTGCGTGGATACAATATTCTCAACACCGATCCCACCAGAAAATGTATATTTCATGACTACTTATAGGTTTTGGAAACCTTTCATCAGGCATTAGACCTTTGTGAATGTCACTAGTTACAATCCTCCACAACAGTAGAAATATATCTTTATTCCCAGTTAATTTATTGGTATTAATAGAGACATAATTCTATTTTCGTTAACACGTAATATTTTGCTTATAATTTCAAAGAATTTCGACATCAAAGGCTGAAAAAACTATTGAATTTTCTATCTTTCCACATTGTATCTTGTAATGAAATAGCGAAGTGAGAAGAGAGATAGGTCTGGTTAGTCATTCAATAAAAATCGTCTCATAAACCGAGACTTTTTGTTGCATGGCATTTCGGAGGTGATCAATCAAATGAAAAAATTGGAAAAGCGGGGATCAAGCAATTAGTTATATCCCTTGCTATTCATTGGGCAGTGGTTACTAAAATAGCAAAAAAAACCCAAAAAAACAACTACAAAAAACACGTGTGAATGGTGTTGGGTATAAACTAAGAGCAAAAACTTACGTTCCAAACTGACCCCATCCTTTAAAAACGTACTCAGGAGGGATTGTTACAAGACCATTAAGGGGTAAGTGGCTAAATTTTTCCAGCCCACTATCTCCATTGGCGTGGCATCTATGTATGATACAAACATACATAGCCAGACAGACCAACAGGAAATTTGAAGAAATCAACAGTTTGGGCAACCGTTTTAAGTTGTCAGTTTCCAACGAAGCGGACTCTGAATATACATTGAAATAGAATCGCTAGAAATATCAAATCAACCTTTAAATTAATTTCCAAATTCAACCTGTATGATTTTTTTGAACAGAAGATTTTGATTGAAATAATTTTGAATCATTCAAGGTAAGTAAAGAAATAAATAGTTGATTTCATTATAACGCTTACTTCAAAGGAAATAAATTCAGTTGAGGTCTCTAATGCCTTTCAGGCAGATGTTGATTGATGGATATATATAAAAACATATGAGAAGGTTTTTCTTTCGAATTATACGAAGTCGTGAGTTGGAAATACGCTCTTTGCTCCAGGCAACAGAATTTCGTGTGATGCAATTTCCAATTGCTTGATATATATATATATATATATATATATATATATATATATATATATATATATATATATATATATATATATATATATATGTATGTATGTATGTGTGTGTGTGTGTGTGTGATATCAAGAATGAATACATAGATATATAGAGATAAATAGATTGATAGATAGATAGACAAAATTTTCAAATAATGTATGTGAATATATAAACATATATATATATATATATATATATATATATATATATATATATATAATATATATATATATATATGTATAGTTTTTTTGATTAATTGTAATATAAATGTTACGATATGAATAACCCACAAGAAATTGTAGATAATGCTATTTGCTTGAATGGGGAAATTTGATTCGGAGTATTGAACAAGGAGATACAAAATTCATGAATACGATGAATTAACTGTTTATAATTGAATTTAGATCAAAAATATAGGAATTCACTATTGTAATTCCTTCCCTGAAAATTGGCTTCCAGGAAATAACTGTATTGAGTCATATTCCCAGACATTTTGTTTCGATTACAAAAGAATATATATGTATGAATATATATGAAATCTGTCAGATAATTTCCTTTAGATTCAATAGAACAATTGCTCAATCAAAAGTTGGAGAGCATACTGAGTAACTTGAATATGGTTTCTGTCGAGCTGAACGAGCTGATCGGAAAATCTTTAAAAAAAAAATGGCTGCATACGGCCTCTATGGTAGTCCAGATACAGGATCGGGGAATAACATCACATTTCGCCACATACGTAGTGAAAGCAATAATTCCGTATGGAAGTTATCTTGGAAAGAGCAGTAATTTCCATAACTAATTTATTATTATTATCATTATCATCATCATCATCATCATCATCATCATCATCATCATCCTTTAATCACCCATAGTTGGACATAGATCTTATCTTAGATTCGTTAGACCTCTCTATCATGGGCTTTTTGAACTTGCCTATTCCGTCATATCTCATATTTTGTTGGCCACAGTTTTGCACATGATCTTTGGTAATCCATGTAATGGTGATGTCCAGCAGTTGTCTGTGATTCTAGCAACATGACCCGTTCATTGCTTTGTGAGTTTTCTAATGGGTTTTTTGAAAACCCTGTCACCTTTTTTCTTCTATGCTGTTTTGTAATCTCTCCCGGTAATGTTGAGCATGATTCCCTCATGTGCACTTTGTATGGTTAAATCTTTTGGTTAAATCTCATGTTTCAGCTCCATAGGTGATAATCGGGAGAATGCATCATTTGTAGACCATTTTTTTTATTTGAACTAATGGAATTTCCTTGTTCTCAAAAGTTGAGATTGTTCTATCGAAAGCTTGCCACTCTAGAGTGATTATTCCCTCGATTTCTCCTCCTTCTTTTGAGTATTTCATAGAGAGTTGTTGCTCCAAGAAGATGTAGTGGTCTATATTTTTTTAGATATGCGTTTTCAATTCGGATTTTTGTGTCTCTTTCCTCAACATGTTTGCTGGGCACAATTTTACCGGAAAATTAACACCTGGGATATTTTGAAGTCTGACAAAAATCAGTAAATCATTCGATTTTAATAAAATGTTCGATGTTTATTAAAGAAAAGAAGACACTTTTAAAAAGTTGAATTTCATTCTAAATATGGGGGAAATTTCTTTTTTCGTATAATTCTTACCATTTTGATGATTCAATGTAACTATACAAGGTCATTCTCATCAATTTCTACACATTTTACATATAAATCCTTCAAAATATAAAAGCATCCAGGAATTGCTCTAACTAGAACTCTTAGTTTGGGAACTGAAAACTGGAAAAGTAAGTAAGTAAAATATTTTCAACCAAGTTTACTTTTCACACCGAGATCGACAGCTTTTTAAACGGACACATTCAACTTGACATTAAGTGACGTCATTGACGTCAACTATTAACTAGCGTTTATCGTGCCACAAAAAATGAGTAACTTGAAAAAGAAATGTATTTTTTTCTCTCAAAAGTACCTTCAATGGACAATAGAAATTTTGTTCTTTTCTATTGGTAAGTAACTTTCAAAACATTACGAAGAAACTGTTTTTTCTCATTCGACTTTTTGGGATTGAAAGGATAAAATTCCTTTTTCTACTCAAAAAATGACTCGTTTATCCGAGGGTGGGTAACTTTCATAAACATGTGTTACTTGTTCATGTTTTTAAGACAGTGACGTTCGAATGTGTCCGCTTACAAAGTAGTCAATCTCGGGTCTCAAAAAGTAAACTCTGTTAGATATTTTTCACTCAATATTTACAAAAAAAAAAAGTGTTTTCATCATTTTTACCGATTACGCTCGAACACTTCCAGGACGCTTTTCTGGGAAAAAGGTAAACCTGATTAATCTTTTGATGGATTAATCTTTCTGACGTGTAAAGATCACTGAAAACAGCAACGTATAAATAGAATAAATAATCTAAATAATAAAAGGTTGGATAGGAATCATATGAGAAAAAAAAATCTTCTTTCCTGATATTCGGAATTGAACTGATGTTTAAAAAAATTGCTTTAACATGAATAAAAGTTTCTTCTACTTGAGTAGAAAGAACGCCGCTTTTTAAATGTTGGACCCTTACTTCTGTTACAGTCTGTGGGCAGATGAGGACTGTTTGATTGAATATTTCATTTTCATTCTTAGATATTTTATTTGATTATTAAATGATACTATTGTTAAAAATACTTTTGGCGTAGGTATGTGTGAACTGCACTTCCAAACTTGGCCTAAAGATATGTTACTTACTTATATGTATGCATTCAAGTATAACAGGGTAACCCTTCTCAGACGTCAAAAGGATAATAGAAAAGTAGGTTTATCATGACAAAATATAACGTATTCGCTTGGAATCCCCATAGATAGATAACAAGTTACGTACACTCAATTAAAACAACATTAAGAGGAACCTTTTGTTCCCTTAACTTACGGAACGGTAGAGCGACAGATTCCCAGGCCCTGGCCTTGGCCCATGGCAGTTGAGAGAATGAATAACCTCCCGCTCTTTCTTTCCATGTCTCTCACTGTCTTCTCCTCACACACACACACACACACACACACACACACACACACACACACAAACACGCGCGCGTGCACTTTTCCCCAATGTACATGAAGATTTCATTTGGTCTTCAAGCGAAGATTATCAATGTAATTTTGGTCGGCTTGAGGGGAAAAAAATGATTGTTGAATCTTGAATTCCGACCGGAGTCTCACGTTTTTCGTTCCATCCCTAGCTTTGATGGCGTAATGCATACATACCGTTCAACATATTACAGTTTTATGGTATTTCAATGCATTTTTAACGCATATCCTCAGGAGAATGGGTTGATCTGTTTCTGGTTCTTTGCTGGAACAGAATCGGTATAATGTCTTATCCTTGTTTTGGGGGATGGGGTTATTATGTTATTGTAATGGAAGCAAAGATCATATTGGTGGAGTGGTTTGTAACTGTAATTTGTTCTGCAGGTTATAAAGGACTGGGGTTTGTTACAGTTGTGTAAGATATACAGTACACGGGTGTTTTGTTTGATTGTGTTTTGATGTTGATAATCATTATCTCTTGATATTTTCGGTTGGCGTTAAATTTCAATTAATCATATTTATAATTATGATGTTTTTTTTTCCTGCTATTTCAATTTCGGTTTTTTATATTGAGGTATTGCCCCCTATGGGGATCTTTCAAAATTTCCTTGCAATTCTTTTTTGATTGTTCTCTGTTTTATTCTAAGCTGGTTTTCATTTTTTTTCCCGGTAAATCCAATAATACGCATTTGTAAGTCGTTTCTGGTATTGTGAATTCGTTGCATTTTTTACACTTTGTGGAAGAAGATGCTCTTCAGTACGTCTCTATTCATACCAAATGCTTTCCAAATAATTGTTAAACATACATGTTTTATTGAAGATGATCGATACGAGCAAACCGTTGGAAAACACAAAGAATTATTTTCTTTGAGAGATATTCTGATATTGTTATTTACTTTCACATATATCGTAAAAAAACAACCCCTTGGTTTTCCTTTTATTCATTATTTATAATAGAAAATTGAACATTTTATTTAATCTGTTTTTAATCGGGAATAGACAACAATATCAGCGATAAAAAACTTTTCAACGACTTTTCCTTTTCATTTAAACACTTTTGATAATGATAGTTTGTTCCGAAGATTCGAAGTGTGAGAAGGAGAGAAAATGTCAAATGGGAACTCAAATATCTTTCGAGAATAAAAGTCCTGACCTCAGTGTCCTGAATAGCAATCAATTTGAAATGTCTAGCACCATCATTAATGAAAATTAAATGTGATAAGCATTTTCCTAATGATCTTAGGATTAGGTTGAGATTTCTTCTCACTTGGCAAGCATCTGAACACTTTCCTTTTTGTCCGGAGTGTTTCTTCGCTTGTATCCCAGACTTGACCAATCTGTGTAGTCGCAGTTTTATAAAGAAATTTTACACTTAATTTGAGCTCCAGGATTGGGTGTCAAATGAGATGAAAACTGTCTTGACAAAACAGCCAGAGTTGTTGGTTCGTTTTGCCAGATCAGCGCTATCCAAACCGCATAACTTTTGATTCTGCTCGACGAAATTATTTCCACAATATACTCAATAATTATACATTACATAAACTACTTCTTTACGACTTTTAACATCATTATTTCATTTCTTCAATACATTGAGTAATACTTACATAAGAAGCATCCACACCTCGTATAAATGCCTGCTTGTATATCAAAACTAATTATAAAAGAAAATACCTAGAATTATCAAAAGAAATCAACGATTATTGAGAGAATTATGAGTTTAAAATCAGGGCAAAATAGGGATCCTAGAAAAACACTTTTTTGAAAATACGAAAGCAAGTCAAGTTGTGTACTCCGGTTTCAATGTTGTAGCCTCACAAATGTGACCTGGAGACCCACACAAGTACACAGAAGATCAATCAGAGAAAAATCTGTGGCAATTTTGGCTGTTTGGTCTGGTTGGCCATTTGTAGGCCTACGGTGATTTGAAAATTGAGTAAAATTTTGTCATTTTAATTGAAAACTTCTTGACGCTGTTCAGTCAGTAGTAATTTAAATATACATTCCTCTCCAGTAAGCTTCGTTCTTTTCCATTAGAGAATGTATTTACCATTTGGGTTTATATACATTCAGATAACCCAATTAACCAGATCAGAATGCAAGAGTTACATACATGGAAAGAAAGTTTTTATTCTTTTTTTTTATGTATTAGACGTTCTCTAGAAAACATTAGTATTGGAATGGGTTTCCTGACTAATCAAAGTTTGAAGACTACTAAGCTACGTACTACACCGCTGGGCAGATTTGTCAAACACTGTTTCAAAAAGTTATTGGTATTTGACGCTAACTCACAAAATCAAAAGAATCGACGAAATCGGAGGTGGGGAATTGTGTAAAAGCATAAAGAACAAAATCAGCAAAGCAATTTCGAGTCTTGGCTAAGATAGCTTATGCTTCCTCCAAAATAACGTCCCTCAAAAAAGCATGAATCAACTTCTTCCCCATAGTTATTCATAAATAACAAGACAGTTTGAGCCATTTATCCCTGTTAGACAGTTCACCTTGAGCATGAGACTAACAACACCAACCTACGGCGTGCTTTTTCTCTGTCTTAGGAGGCGTATCCTTTTCGATTGTTTACTGACGTTACTGCGCTATTCATATTATATGAAGAGAAAGACACTGTGAGGCTTCATAAAGATGTGAATAGATAAGTGCGAAATGAAATAATTCAATAACTTAGTTGGCTGTGAAAATCAAGGGAAGAATTTTTATTTTCAAGAATATGTCTTCAAAGGTCGTGCGTCTTATACAGGAAAGCATGGTAACTTCAACCGAGACAGCAATATGGCCACACGTTCCACGGAGAGTCAACGAAGACAACAAGTTTTAAAACTCTCAGATTGTCGATAGAAAGATATTTGAACGTTTCACTTTCGATCATAAAATTCAACCAAAGCGTGGACTCTGCCACGTGCCCTCAATAGAGCATCGCGTGCGTGGAAAAGGGCTCCCTCATAGTCTGGTCCTAGCATGACCCGATGTTTTGTTAATCAGCAGTAAAACATAGGTTGAGATGGCTGCAGAACCATCATGTGTCTGCATACGGCACCCGGTATTCCCTAAAAGTCACCCATCTGAGTAATGACCAGATTCGATGTCGTTAATTTTGTTGATCGTACGAGAGCTGGGTATGATCAGTTTTGCAGTTTACTCTTATAACAAGAGTTGCCCGTTATATGATGCAGCCTTTATTGTAAAGGGTTGAGCCAGTAGTTTTCGCTTCTGATCGGAAAAGGGTGTCAGTGTCAACTAAAAATCTTAAATGTCTGTGAATTTTGCTGGCATCAATTAGCCGATGATTAAAGTTTCAAACGTCTGTACACATTCAATCGATACCTGTTACCTCATCTGGCACAAGGCAACCTGCCAGGAGAATCTTATGAGGATCAAATGAATTTCAGTAGTAATCGTCGATGAGTGGCTTGTTGATCATTACAACATGCTGGCGCCCAATCATACTGTGTGATCCAGAGAGGATGGAACCGGCTATTGACAATTTGTATTCAAACTATTTTCCTGCAAAACATAAATTACAGAAAAAAAAATCACAAAAAATTACAAAAAGATGCTTATGATATAACTTTTAAAATTCATTATCGATATTGGCTGTGATTTTTAAAGATCTGTTCGTAGGTCCGTACCTGTTTCATTATATATTGATAAACAACCTAGCTGAAACAATACAATTGAATGACTAGCGCATGAATTACTTAAATGCTAAATACTGTCACTGAATATGGTGCTACCACGGGACTAGTATTGTAGCATAAAACTGACATGCAGATAAAATCTTCCCTCTTATCCTTCATGGAACATTCTGTACATGGTTGACTTAAATAATGCGTAGTTGCTGCTTGCACACCAATTTGAGTTGATGGCCCCAAAGGGCATATCAAGTACAGTTGAACCTATCCACTGATGAATATCTCGATTGGTAAGCATGGATAAATAAATTGACTCCGATGTCTTCAGGGCAAACTCCGATATTATCGATAACTATCACTTCATCAAAAGAGATTCTCTACGTCCGGTAGTACTCAGAAATCTATCTTCCCCATGACTATACTTGGACTTCTTGGGGAGTAAAGGACCTAAATTTGTACTGGCCGATATAAAAAGTGTAATCCAGTAATAATTCTGATACCAAATTCAAAACTAAAAATATACAAATGAGTTGTCATTAAATTAAGAGGCAAGTTTCGACTAATTTCACTTGAAAACTTAAAACTTCACGGTGACTCCAGCAGTAACTCTATATATTTGCCTACTCTCGTACATTAATCCGGTTTAGAATCTACTTGCAATTTTCAAAAAAACTTCCTTGTCGTATTCTCTACTTTTTTTGCTGCATTTTTTAATTTACTTTTCGTACTTTTTCACTTTGCTTGGGAAAGGGTGTAGAATATTTTTGTAGAGCACCCAGTACAGACATTTGTCAAGATCCATGGTCTACAACACGGACATAATAAATTTCTCTATACTTGTATGTCTATATTTTATCTGCAGCATTTGTCAGGGTAGATAACTATTAAATAATAATTATAGAGTACTCTCCCGAAAGGTTTCTTTTTGCCAATGCGTAAATAGTCCGTGTTCATTTTGGTTGAACATAAAATAGAAAATTCAATGCAACAGAAGGCTTTTGATATATTCAAGTACAGTGCTATCACAAAATTACATCAATACTGCTTCCATTTTATGATGACAAAAGTGAACTGGTACACGTTTAATATGCTTAGCTCGAAAATGGTAGAATACCCACCTGATCTCATTAGCCATGGATTATGAGTTCAATCAGCATTATGGCTTTTCTCCGTGATTAATACTAAGTGCAGATGCTGATATCCTAAGGTCCAGGAGCAAAATGAAATCTGTTCGATTCTTTGCATCCACACGTTACGCTTATTGCGCTAATCATGATTGTAAGATTGAGAAGAACTTTTACACATGAATGATATATAGGAAGAATAAAAAAAACTTGTAAAATTTTGTTGAGAAAAGGACTCAATTTTCGTACTTTGTAAAATGCAGAATAGAAAAAAATTTTCTGTCAAAGAGAGTCAAATAATGACACACATAATAATTAGCAATGTGCAGATGTCTTCTATCAAGCTAAGGGATGAAACTGACGAAGTAAAGTAGGTGTTTATTCATGCAACTAGTTTAGTAAAATAGAACTCCATTCTGTTCCAATGGCTCAATAAAAATACTGAATTTAAAGAATAATATTAAAAAAACTGATTGACCTACCATTTTGAACAGATGTACCATTTCCTATAATTGATAAAATAGACATCAATTTATTACGACGGGGATGGGTGAGTCTAATAATTCACCAAATGTCTTTCTGTTTGCCTGTTTCTCATCGGACAGTAAGAGTTATAGCTCCTAAATCCTCTGTATTTACTCATTGGATCGTAGAGCATAATTTAGCGTAGAGAGTTTAAAGCAAAAATTCAATAATTTTTTTCAAGTTTTACAATGTAAATGTAACCCTAAATCGTTCCCTTACTTCATGTACTTCCCTATCTTTTTGTTTTATAGTCTTTCAGCCTATAAAGTAGTCATATAGCTGGAAATTCGGTCTATGGGATAGGTTTTCAGCTAGCAAAAACAAATGTTAAATCACCATTTGTCTTTATCTTTGAATTCTGAATTTTGTTCGGTCAATGGAAGCCCTACATCAAGATATTGATGTTGTTTTTACTCAGCGTTTCGACCTACCCCTTCTTTGGGCATTTGTAAAATTTGTAATAAACGAAAAGGATTCCTATTCGTCATTAGTGAAATGGAGGCTAAAAAGCTGTTAATGTACGAACTGGATCAGTCCATTTCAGCAACGCAAGGTACACTGACGTAATCGTATTACCATCCTAGTGCTACGACCAATTCCAAACTATACCTGGAACAGTTATTCGACAACACATCATGTTGAAATCCATCCTTGTGTTCAATAAGCTTATATGTGTCGTCTCTTTCAGCTTTCCACCCTCGAGTGGAATTCTTTGTTGAAACATCCTGACCTTATCTCAAATAATACGGACTCATAGGTCAACCCTCATATAAAGTGTCAATTCATGCCATCGTGATATTATGGGGATGATCTTTTAAACAATTACAGAGGATTTAAATGATTGCGATCCTCCAAACATCGAAGTTGAATTAAACTAGCTACCTTTAAAATCAGCATTTGTAAATTTTACTTTTTACTTAGTCTCAAACATCGACTACTGGCATGTCGGATATAATCATATATCTGATCCATATAGTGGATCAGATAACTGATGAAGGAAAATAAAGGAAACGAGCTTGGTGGTGCTTGAGTCAAACTCCCTCGCTTCATTAAAGTCTGAAATAAATTAATTTTTCCATAAAATATTATTCCAAAACAACATGTTCCATTTCAACTCCTTTATGAGCAGTCCCTATAAATGGTATTTGCAAATTTTAGCAAAACGGGTCAATCTTACTTGGTCTTCCTAAGTGGGAGCGAACTCGTCATCAGCTTTTTGTGTATGCCACTGCAATTCGTGCATGTTGTCATTGGTTTGCGTGTGGTCCTTGTCGTCCGTTATTGTTGTTACATACGAAAATAAAATCAAACTTGACAATTATCATAAGTTATTTCCTAATCTAGAATTTATTCTAATGGATAAAATGAGGTTTCCAACGGCAAGTAAACCTCCTTGGGGTCAGAAGTTTATGACAACGTGTAACTATGAAGTTGAGAACACAAAGTGTTTGGACGTAGGGTAAAGAAAAGGTAAAAGGTTTCCTTGTCTCAAATTGTCTTAATTCCCGGGGACAAGTTTAATACTGATAGGTATCAAGTGCAAAACATTACTTGGGAACCTTTTAAGTTAGTTTTTACTTATTATTTTCAGACAGTTCAAAAAGGAAATAAGATAATAATAAGGAAATTATGATGTTTAGTTAATGTCAAGTCCGATTGTTCTGTAATTGAGAACTCTCACATTATTTTGAAAGAACGGAGAGAAAGAGAGAAATCCACGAAAGGACGAGATTTCTTCATTAAAAACCGTCTCACCGTTTCCAACGACGTAGACATAACGTAAAGCAGGAGACGAATGATCCTACGTACGCAGACCCTTTGCAAAATGCAATTACACCTTAAGCTTTCATAAAGAGATTCCGGTTGAATGCTCAGAGGTTATCTGACGGGAATCGATAGATTGAATAGTCGGTCAGGAATCGTACTGTTGATCTTTGGCAACAAATGAGTTAATATACTGACGGAGGACAAAGCAGGCTTCTAATTTCTGAGTAAAAATAACGAAAAGATTCCTGTATTCAAAGAAACAGTTGCTGATCCACAGACAGTCTACACATAATGACAGTAAGAGAAAAAAAAATTTTTTCAGATGATAATTGCTAGTTACTTTATATACCTCATGGTCGAATCAACATTAACACAGCGCAATTGGTCATGTGATTATCAGTGTGCTGTTTTTTGGCAACTTGTCTACCATTAATCACAGTACGTTATTGAGTAATGAGAAACTTGTCTTTTGGACGCACTAGGCAGGATATCCTTTAGTCAAACCACATTTCTGGACATCCATAGCTGAAATTTGCATTCATTAACATTTGATAATATGTATGTTAAACCCTGCAGAGTGACTAAGAGAAAAATCGGAATAGAAGATCAACATTATTAATTGAAACCTCACAACAATCGAATTCTTACCAAGATCTCCCACTGAGCCCGCTCAGCTTGAAATCCTTGATATCTTACATAAGTTAGAGTCGAATGCTTAAAGGTTATCTGACAGGAATCGGTAGATTGAATAGTCAGCCAGAAATACCGCTGTTGGTCTTTGGCAATGAACGAGTTAAAAGTCTGACTGAGGAAAAAGTAAACTTTCAGTTCCTGAGTAAAAATAACGGAAAGCTTCGCGTATTCAAAGAAGAAGTTGCTGATCCACAGACGGTTCTAGACATAGCGACTATCACAGAAAAATCAAGCGCCGCGGGAATTAAATAAATAAAACAGAATTCATGTTCCTAATTAGGACTACGATATGTGACTGCACTGAAAATACAGATAGAATACAAATATGTAAAAGAAAGGAAGACTTTTCAGTATGTCACACGGCCAAATGGTTGAAAATACATGGGTTACGATGAGTGTGTAACGATGACGTTCTTAGTTAACACAGCCTACTTACTTAGCCGAAATACGAAGTTGTAGAGAACTCGGCTATGCTTGGACTGACTTCGGTAATAGCATTTTTCCTGACTAACATATCAATGAATAAATAATACACCAAGAAGTATCCAAAACATTTACTAAGGATAACATAGATTGATACGAGGCCAGAATTGTGGAGCGACAAATGAAGCTTAAAAATCACTACTGCGAGATTTCGTTGATAGCAATAAGTATCGGATACTATAAGAAACTGTCAACCGAATCTGTCACCAAAACTGATACCATTGGTTTCTTCAGTTTTCAAGTTGGTCTAGCTGACTGTCTTTGTATGTATCAATGGGCCACACCAATGGAACTAGAGAGCTGAAAAACTAAACGTTATCATATTTGATAAAACGTTCTTGATTTGATAAAAATACCCCTCAAATATATTTTTATTGCAGGGTTCGATTCGCTATTGATGAAAATTCAAATGTTTTCGTTGTGATCACTGACCAGCAAAGGGCGAAGTAATTCATTCATTGATCACCCCATTTCCGATTTTTGAATTGATCTCCCCAACATAGCATGTGGCCAAAAGACGTTGATCAAGTGGTGGTTTCTATTGGGTAACTAAGAAGACCTGTTCCTACTATAGTGAGTTGAATCGGCACTGGCTGGCTCACACTTATGGCCTTACGTAGCACTAACCTAGAACAAGTCAGCTGGATGAACCCAAATTTTAGGCTCTACGCTGTACTAAGCTAAAGCAAATCAAGATCAAGAGGTTCTGCTTCGGAATTCATCAAAATCACAAACACGGAGACAAATGCAGAAAACGTCTATTTCATGTTAGGCAACCCAATATTCAAATGAGAGATTTTTCAACAGAAACTCTTACCGTACTTTGTTGTTGATCAGACAACAGATCCAATTATTCTGATGTACGGTTTGGTGGACTTCGTTGAAAAGCTTCCGAATTTACAAAGCTGTCCACGTTGGTTGCCACTACAGTCCAGCCTATCTCTCAAATTCTAAGTTTCTCTGTTTATCATAGCGAATCCTCGGCGTATGAACTCTATTAACTTCTATCCTATGGCAGATCTACTCGCTATTTCCCTTTGACAAGTTACATGTATTGTTAGGGGTTTCAAAACGCCATATTGCATTTGTGGACCCTGCTTGGTTTCAGGTGCCTTTGATCGCAAAATAGAAACAGGTCTGCTTAGTCACTCAGTTGAAATCGGCATAAGACCAATATCTTTTTGCAGCATACCGTGTTGGCAGTGATCAATTAAAAACAATTGAAAAGTGGATGATAGATGAGTAGTTTACATTAGATGATTTTTGTTGGGCAGTGATCACTAAAAAAGATCTATTGGCGGGGGCCTGTACATGTGATGTATACATTCATACTTTACCAACCAGCCAACTCAAAAATTAAAGAAACGTGCGTTGATAGATCTGATGCACGGTCTTTAATAAAATCATCCTTTATTGTTCAGAGATGGCACCACCCCCTGCCAAAGAAGTCGAACCACAACAACCAGCTTCGTCAAATAATTTTCTTAGTGAACGATGAATTTGGCGATTCTTCAGAAGGCATCAGTGACAGACCCCTTCATAAGATCGTGGCTTGCAAAGTCAGCACAATCGTTCCAAGCATATATTGCATTCATGAAACAGCATATTAAGATCTATTGCTCAGTAGCTGAGTTATTTTCATAATTCCCATCAAATCCAGTCATAGGTCCTTGAGCACATAAAAACAACAACAAAACATTACATCGAATGCTGATAGGGTATTTTTCATAAGTCCCCACCTCACTTAATAAATATAGCAACTATAATTCATGGCATATTTGTTTGAGATAAACAAAAATGTGGAGGGCTAAAATGTTAAGTGTTTTTCTGCAGTTCAGCTGTAATTATTTCATCGAGATAATGATCTCGAAAAAGGGCTAAGGACCGGTGAAGGCTAGGGTTAGGAGTTAGTGTTAGTCAGTCCGTTGGATGACATGTTTGTCTGTCCTGATCATAATTATTTTTCATGATTTTTCTTAACATTTTTAGCAAACGGTAGTCAGAAGTCGATAATGAAAACATTACACTTAAGAATTCAAATAATTGAAAACACTGAAACTGCTTTCTTTTTTGTCAGCTGTCATGTTTGCACATAAAAGCAAGTGAAAAGCTACTTTGCAGATATTTGCTAGGCGTTAAATGGAGAGAATAAAATCGTTTGTATTGAACTCTTAAATAAGGAAACGTGAAACAGAAACAAATAAGAAAACTCTATGTAGTTGACAGTTAAATTGAATTAACAAAACTATACATTTAACTGTCAAATCAAGAATACAAAACTATTTAATTAGCTGTTGTATCATAAAAAAACAATATGTATTTTACTGCTGAATCATATAGCAGAAGTATTTAAAATTTGAATCAACAGAACAAATCTGTATTTATTCAACTGCTGAATGAAGGAATCAAAACAATATGTCACTGCCTATAAAGAAATGCCACAACATCATATGTACCTAAATTTTTAATCAAGAAAACAAACCATATATATATTCGTCTATTGTATAAAGAACGGTAAACATTATGTATTTGACCATTAAATTGAAAAAAAATCGTAAATATTACAGATTTTGAAGAGAAAAACGTACGTATTTTACTTTTGTAAAGGAGACGTTCGTATTTCACTTTTGAGTAGGAAAAACGCATGTATTTAAGTTTCGGGTTGAGAAAAAAAAACTTGTGTATTTAAGGGTTGTATTAAGGAAGCAGAACTGGATTGGAAAAACGAAAATATTTAGCTTCTGAATAGGAAAAACCAAAGGATTAAACTTCTGAGTAGAAAAAACGTCGGTGTTTAACTTTAGAATAGGAAAAATGTATGTATTCAAGGGTTGCATAAAGAAGGCAAAACTAGGTGGAAAAACAAAAAATATTTTGCTTTTGAATAGAGCGAATGTAAGTACCTAACTTCTGAATAACACGAAATGTAAAAACTCAACTTTTGGATAGAATAACGTACGTATCTAACATTTGAATAGAAAAAAATATATGTATTCAAGGGTGGTAAAAAGAGAGCAAAACTTCATGTATTCACTTTTGAATAAAAGAAGCAGAACTTTATGCATTCGATCTTTAACCCATTGCCTTCATTCAGTACATTGTTCTAATGCAACAACGTTTTAAATTTCGAATTCTTAATACGTTTTTTTGAAAAGAAATACGTCTCCTCTGTAAAAATCGCAAACCACCTATCTGTGGGATTAGGCGATGAAGCTCTGCGCGTAAACATGTAAAGTGTGGATAGAAATGGATCAATAGAGCATGCGCAATGCATCTTCATACCTCTTTGGAAGTTGCCTCTTCATGCCCCTTGCATGTTGGTTACCCTGAAGGTCCGTGAGTAGATCAATACATAGACTTGCAATGAAAAGCAATAAAAGATGAAAAAAGTAGCTAAAAGCCAATTACGCAAGTAATACGTCTCAAAGATCTGGAAACTTTCACCACAACTGTCAACACAGGTTTCTTTAGTTTTTGAGTTGTTATAGCTAGCTTGAGGTGTCTATCAATGTATCATGTGTTCAGATTGCACCAATGGAGCAAGAAGACAGAAAATTCAAATATTCACTAATTATGTTCCAAAAAAAAAAGTTTTTTCTGTCTCTCTAAACTCCACCTGTATAGTTATTTTCTAAAGTTATAGGAGTCTATTCAAAATGTAAGTTTATGCTTAATAGGTCCCTTAGTTTGTAACTGGTAGCATTCATACCTTTTTTGAAAATCAGACTTTTTAATTATCAATCCTAAATAAGTGGTGAGAGAAGTAACTTATTGATTCATCGCTCCTTTTTACAATTTTTTGATTAATCACCCTTAACATCACACGCAGCCAAAAGATGTTGGTTGAGTGATCATTTTCTATCGATTGACAAACCAGATCGGTTCAACTTTTGAAGTAAGAAACCAAACAATATTTTTTTGACTGTTCAATAAGCAGAATCCTAGGTATTCAACATTTGAATGAAGAAAAAAAAACTGCATGCATTGAGATTTTCAAATCTCTGATTGTAATTTGGGACAAAATATGTATTCTAAAAAAAAGATTCGCAAATCCAGTGTAAAATACTCGTGGCGCCAAGAGCATGTGCACAAATGGGTTCACGTGTGGACAGGGATTTGATAGGATCAAACAAACATGCTGTACATTTTCGATCTTGCCCTCGAGATGTGGCCAGCCTCGTTTGAAGGAAGGAATTTGTAGCCATTAATCTGTCCACTTGATGCTGTGATTCGAATTCAGACCTTACTTCAGCGTTAGCAAAAAATGGTTCCCAGTTATCTCATTCAACATCAAAGGGTAGGAGAGTTATTTTCAGAAGTTGAAAGCTTCACATAGATCGCGAAGAGTATTTTTCCCATTTTTCCAAAGCAGTTGTTTGAAATCTGTGACTTGCAACAATTAAACTCGAGATGTAATTTCCAATAAGAAAGTAAGCGTCCTCACGTTTCGTACGTTTTGCGTACGATTTCTCTTTTATATATCAATCTCGCAAAATATCTTGCTTTCTATCTATCCAACCATCTATCTGTCTATCTATTTATTCAACCATCCATTCAGCCTTGTCTGTCTATCTATCTATCTATATGATCAAATATGTCCGTAGCCTAATCATGAAATAGCTTTCATTTTGCACTGCAGAAGTATATTCCTAAACATAATCTCTTCTTTTTCAATGCATTTTAGTCAGAATTCTATGCCTTCGACATGAAGAAACTTGTTTATAGTTGGCAAAAATGGGTAGATTCTGAAGATTTTTGATTCAATTAATAACTTTTGTTTCGAGAAATACTCTTTTAAATCTAATCGTTAAATACTGCTATTCCTTTTGAACCAACCTAATACAATTGAATAAATATTCGTGTACACGGATTCACTGTAATTTCTTGACAACCGGTCAGCGTAAAAACTGAAATCCACCGTATATATTAGTCAGTGTATTAGACAATACAGCATGGATATTCAAAGCCGATATTTGCTGAATATATTATTTTGCACACCAGTCAATAGAGTGTCGAGTTTGAAGTTGTTGGGATCAGCGGTTCTGGAGAAATCGAATGAAAATTGATAGAAAAAAATACAGATTATAGATGTCCAACATTTATGATATAAAATTTTGATTTTCTGATTTAGTAACAATGAAGAAAAGTAAATAAAATACTTCGATGCGGTAGTTTGTCATCACAAACGGAAATTATTTTTCATGACCATCATAGCAAGCTGCAAGACATGCGATAAAGTCCGACCCTTTCAAATATTTACTTTTGGAACGGGCACAGCAGCAGTTAAATATCAAAGTGAAAAATACCGAGAGTAATGGCACGTTATAATGAATAATGCTGATTGTTTGAAACACCGAAATATCAAAGTACGCATAAAAAAAAGGATTTATGAAAAATACTACTGCCACAGAAGTTAGTATGTCAAAAATAAGGGCAGTCGTGCACAAATGACCAGGACTAAAAAATACCCGTACGCAAATGATTGGCACGTAGTTGTTCACTACGCAATTGATTTATCACTATATATATATATATATATATATATATGTGTGTGTGTGTGTGTGTGTGTGTGTGTGTGTATCAGCAGAGTAACCCTATTTTCTCCAATCGTTTACGATGTCTGATGATATGATTGTCCGTGTTGGAAGAAAAATAGAGCAGATATAGACTGTGAATAAACAAAATGGTGATTTGCATATAGAGCAGTCATTTGCATTATCGTCGGCTATTTAACAAAATGATAAGAGCAACGCTACTTTGGTGTGGCTACCCTATCGGTGGTAGGTTCATTTCCTGGGGCAGTCTGCTTTTTCTCCGATTGTTTATCCAATTTACCTCGTCTAGACCAAATGACGAATTCAATACGTGATTACAGGAGAATCTCTGCCATGTTTTACCAGCAAACCGTTCTATCCAACCCTCCATCATGTCTCTGATTTTATCGATTGGTTGATTTCCATGTTCTGCAATCCTGAGTCATAGTCTGTTATCATGAGTTGATTGAATACTTTATGCTTAAAGTAAACTATGGACAGATTAAGACTGACACGAGAAGACAGCAATTAGTAGACCCAAGACTTTGCCCAACCACTTACCCATCCCGACTCTTTAGACACTGATCAAAAGAAGTGATTACCGGACTACACATGGATATTTTCAAGGCCCTATGCCAAAAATATGAGACTTGGAGCACTAATAAACATGAAGGGACTGACAAATATAAAATAACATACCAAACTACCTGGGGCACCTCGTCTATGTTTTTAAACAGTGTTGTATTATTGTTGTCAACAATAAAAGTAGTATTGTTCATGAGACCGGGAATGCAGACCCCATACAAATCAACGAATTTATTTTTTGAGAAATTTGAACTGATAATGCAGACTATAGAACTAGTCAGACCTGCTAATTTCGGATATGCCTTTGTTTCTCCTCTGCAGTGCGTAGTTCTCGACGTCTTGGATTACTGACATACATACACATATTTCTGTAGTTTATGATATAAGACGGAAGATGATATCTTGAAATAACATGTATATATGAAGGTATCGAGATCTATTATACAGAAGAAGGGATGGCGCCTAGAAATAACATGTATATACAGACATATCTAGATATAGCGTACAAAAAGAGATGGCATTCGTAGATAAAATGGATAGACGTAGACATCAGGAGCAAACGTGAATAAAGAGAAAACAAATGTTTAGATGGCATGTACACAGAGATATGGTTTCTATAAATAATAGACGTATATATAAGTATATATTTACAGGAGACATCAGTTGATAACACAGACACGCACACACGCACACACACACATATATATATATATGTATATATATATATATATATATATATATATATATATATAAATATATATATGTATATATATAGAGAGAATATCAACAGAAGCTGTCAGGTTAAGTAACAAATACTGTAAGGTCATCTCCTATCAATTCTCTTTTGGCAAAGTGCCAAGTGTATACATTGAAGATTTGAGTCTGCTTGTAGATGAGCCATGTGCTCCAGGTTTTATACTTCAATTTCTGCTGTTGAACGAAATAGCATTTTGATTAACGTTTCCTTCTAGAATCAATGTCGCAGTAATTGTAAACAGGATTGAAAGCAAAGTCGCTCTTTATTTTCATATAGTGAACTGTAGTTCTGGTTCAGATAACCTGATGTTCTTTACTTGATGCTAAAATTACAAGGAAGTAAATTCTTTCTACAATCGACACATTCGCACTTGCATAATATAGGTGGCAATGAAAAGAGCAGATATAACTACAACGAGGATAAATAGAGACGTCATTCGTTCACTGAATGATGAGCCCAGCACCGAACCAATCAACAATAATAATGATATTTGCATTTAAAGGGAATCAGAAGATTAGGTTATTAAACGGGAGAGAAAGAGACTATGGTTTTGTGTGTATTCTTGCTCAATGCAGAGTGCATTGAATACTTTGTGTATAAATGATTGAGAGAGAGGGGGAGAGAGAAAGAGAGAGAGAGAGAGAGGGAGAGAGAGAGAGAGAGTGTGTCCCCATTTCTATGTTTCTGTTCAATTCAGACTGTACAGAATACTTTTCGAATACGAGAGAGAGAGAGAGAGAGGGAGAGAGAGAGAGAGAGACGGTGTGTCTATCTTCCTTCTAAATTTATAGTGCATTGAATACTTCGTGTATAAAAGAAAAAGACAAAGACATAGAGAGAAACAGATAGAGAAAGACAAAGAGAGAGAGAAAAGAAAGAGAGAAAGAGAGTCCATGTGTTCCTGCTCAATTGAGAGGCGGAATGAAAAGACAGTGTTGAAAGATAGTAAGTGCAATTTGATTAGTAAACGTTCATCTGAGAATCAGGTTATTTCGATGGTGGGATATTGAGTGAACATGGCGTGTCAACAACTGAAATGATTGCATCACAAATCGAGCTCGTCTTTGCATATTTGGCTCAATCAGCAGAAAGAAAGACTGAAAAATTAGGCAGCCTTCCTCCTCAAGATGATCATATATGCTTGCTCCCAAAAGCAGTTCGGGAGAAATGACCAATATGCCTTCCTTTTTTTCTTTCCACATGAAACCACATAAAAAAATCATGTAAGTGAAATTAATGTTCATATTTCTGCTTGTATCTCACTCCTGTTAGAGCTATTTACTTAAAAAGTATTTCTATGTGCCGTGAATTTGTCGCAATTATTCTTTTAAATGTTTACTGTTTTTTATTAGTATAGTTGGGTTGTGCCGTAATAGTAATTCCCAGTTGTTATTTTTTCTCCGAGAAAATTTTTTTTTTCTAGTAATTCTCATTGCTTTTTTTTTTCTCCATCATCCGGTTCTTATTTCATTGTCAAATCAAGTTCCTACCGTAGACAAGAAGAGAAGCAAAAATTCCCTGCCGTAATTCGAAACCATGCAGATCTGATTGGTTAGTGACTCTCCAACCGACTGAGGTAAATTGACATATTTCACGAATCACCAAAAAAATAATGGTACCAATATGCGAGGGTTTGTCTCATCTAAAAAATAGATTTGATCTAATATATAAATATGTATATATATATATATATATATATATATATATATATATATATATATATATATATATATATATATATATATATACTCTTTCATAATTATTTGTTAACTACGTATACAATGAATTATAAAATGCGTTATATTGTTTAAAACGTATTTGAAGTGATGACTTATCATCAAATGTTGATATACCACGCAATTCAGGCAACATAAATAAAATAAACAATTAAAGAAAATGGAGCTGCTGTAGGGAATATTGACCATGTGATGACGGGAAATCAGTTCAAATAAGTTTTTGTATAATTTAACCCAATACACAATTAATTCCGTCGAATCAGAAATGTTCATTTCTTAACATACATACATATACAATACGTAAGTTTCTGTAGTCATCATCAGTCGGTATAGAAGTTAGCATGAATTTTGACTCTGTTGTCGTCAGATTGTTTTATTTCTTTATTTTTCCTTTTTCTTCTTTTTTTTTCTCTTTTCTATTCTTTCTCTTTTTTATCTGTTTTCATTTAGGTCCTTTTACTCTCTTTTTTTATTCATTCATTTCTCCACTTTTCATTCATCTTTTTCTTCTTCCCATCAATTTTTCCTTCTGTCATTCTTTCACTCATTATTTTCTCTCTTTCGCTCCCTTTTCCTTTTCAACTCTCCCCGTTTCTCACTTTTTTACCTTCTATTCCCCTTTTTTCATTCATTCGTACTTTCTCTTCTCCATAATTTCGTTTATACCTCCAATCTCTCTTCTCTTTTCATTCCTTCCTTCCCATTACGTTTCTTCACTCCCTCTCTTCTTCATTCTGTCTTTTGTCCATATACTTGTTTTAAGTTTTCTTCTTAATCTGAGTGCAATAACACTAATACTGTTGTTTTCTTCAATGAAAAATATTCTTCTTTTCATCTTCGATGGGGTTTGTTCCTCTTGGTATCTTCAAACCATGAAGAAGATGCTGTGTGTCTTTCAAGGATCGGTCACAATGACAACAGAAAATGTCTGAAATCATTTTGGATGAAATTTCATCAATAGAATTTCTAGAAATTTCTCGAAGATATCAGAAAATGTTTTTGCAATATGTTTAATGCTTCGATGTTGGATTTACTATTAAGCATTATATGTATCTGTGTTTCGTATAAACTCTGTCTGTGTTCTCCAACTAATGATGAATGAACTAAATGAAGAGAGCAAGAAAGTCAGCCTACACATTAACTTGAGATCATGTGCAACAACCACATCGGGGATAAAAACACTAAGATCAAAATTGAGGTCACAGAACTGGAGGAGGTAGATCACGACATCTACCTAGGACAACGAATCTCCATGAGACCCTCAAAAGAAGAAGAAATCAAGCAAAGAATCACTCTAGGATGGCAAGCCTTTGGCAGAGCTAGTTCAACCTTCAAAAATAAGAAGATCCCATTAATCCTAAAGAGAAGGGTGTATAACCAATGCATCCTCCCAATAGTCACTTCTGGAGCTGAAACTTTGAACCTAACCAAGAAACAAATCTGCAAATTGAGAACCATGCAACGTGCACATGGAAGAATCATGCTGGGCTTCACATGGAGAAACCAGAATACAGCACAGTACATCTGAGAAAAGACAAGAATCAGGAACATAAAATCAATTAAAAATCTCGAATGGCAATGGGCTGGCTATGTTGCAAGAATAGCAGACAACCTATGGACATCACAACTCACGATATGGATCACATGCAGAACCGAGGCCAGCAGAATATCAGATGGAGAGACGAGCTAGACGAATTCAGAAAGTACTGGCTCCGTGACGCCAGTGATAGAGAAGTATGGCAAATCCTCGGGAAGGTCTATGTCCAACGACGGACATTGAAAGATTGATGATGATGATGATGATGATGATGATGATGATGTATGTGTCTCTGTCTGTCTCTGTTTTACTCTCTAGAAATTGAACTAGTTAAACTAATAATTTGGAAGGACAATCTCTAAACGGAATAATGGAAAAGAACAACATTCCTTTTTAAAAATTTTTTCTCGAGAAAAAAGATACACCGAACAAGTATATGTTTGTAAGAAGCCGTAAGAATTCGAAAGTCTTGGATTTTTTTCAGTTTTCTCTAGAATTCTATGAAAAATGTGTGATAAACATCTAAGAACGCTGAGATATAGACTAAAACGAAGATAAACAAGCGTTGAATATAGGTTGTAAGGACTTGATCTCAGAGGTGAAAAATCAGCTAACGATTTCTCAAGGAGGCTCGTTGCGAAATGAATAAAGCCAGCAAGGCGGTACACAAGATACACTTCGTACACAGTGAGTGAATTCGATTCTCACAGGGTTTACTCTTTATTTTTGATCGCATTGTTTACTTGCTGTTGAGTCGAAAAGAAACTAATAATTGTGATGAAGTTAAGAAAAAGACATTTATAATAAAAACAATGTCCTTTACTTGTTCCCATCCTCGAAACGTAAGATTTTTCAAAAGATGCTCGTAGAGCAGATAGGAGGGACTTATCTAAAAATGAAACCCCCCCTTCAATTCTTAGATATGAAATAATAAGTTACCCTATTTGATTATTATTTGAATTTTACAAATTATTTCTATTATTTTATATTCATTATCTTTGTTTTTTTTTCTCCTTTGCGCAGCATCAAGATCTTCTGGCACTTCCCTATTGTGGATGTTAAAGTCTGAATGATGACAAGAACAAATAAGTTAGGCTTTGAAAATATTAAAAAAGAACTGATTCAACAAAAGTCTGATCCGTAAGACGTGTACGTCTTCACGTACGAATGAAACCTTCCGTGAATCCATACGGCTACTCCTCGAATTTCTATCATGAACTCTTTCGTAAATACACAGATTAACCCGAACCTTTGACAACAACGGCTTTGTGTGTGCGTGTGTTCCTTGTGGTTTTGGTCACTGAACCAACTAATTCAGTCATTACTGATTAACCATTAACAGTTATGACGAATCATCTATCAGAAGGATCACTAAAACTATCGCCACAATTGTCACCACAGGTTTCTTCAGGTTTCATGTTGGTCTAGCTTGCTGACTCACTTTCCGTTTACATAACAGGATATAAATTCCATAAAGGGAGTCATTAAATTATCCAACTCTGCGGGTGTTTTTTATATTGTTAAGAACTCACAAACCAAACTGTCGCCAGAACTGTCAAAAGAGGTTTCTTCAATTTTCAAGTGTGTCTGGATTGCTCAATTATCTTTATACATAACAGGACGTGAAGTGCTCTTTCGAATTTTCCAAATAAGCAGGATTTTTTTCACATTGTAAGGAACTGCCAAACAAAACTGTCAATATTATTTTTTTTCAATCTTCAAGGAAGGTTTAGCTGGCCCATTTTTCCGCTCACAATACTGCACATAAAAAGTTCCTTCAAATTATCCAAATCGGCAGATTTTTTCATTTTATTGAGAACCACCGATTAAAATTGTCAAATTTTTTCTTTCATTTTTTAAGTTACTCTGCATATATATATATATATATATATATATATATATATATATATATATATATATATATATATATATATATATGGCTAGAGTAACTGTATATGCATGCGTATATGTATGGAAAGAAAGACGGTCAAATTTTATGTGATACACTGTTTTTTGTACGATCACTGGAATTAGGCGACGTCGAGCCTGGTCATTATCCAGATGAATGATGAATATTGTTCTGCAGCCTCCTTAGTCTATTATACCCTACTGTCGATGATCTTGTAAACCAAAGACCAGACTGTGCACCCAGACCCTTTCTCATGCATGACAGTGTGCCCTTTCATGGAACCGTTATACTGCAATGCAATCACAATGAACATAGAGGGCTGAAAGATTAACCATTTCATCCATGTATGGATGGAAACATTTTTTCCTGGCGGGAGGTGGGGGCGTTGTTCCAGTTACAATGTGAATTCTCCTGCCTAAATGATCCCATGATTACTGTCTAGCAGATAGCTCTTTTTTCAAAATTCAGAATTTTTTTATATCAGTGCCCAACAAAAGACAAGAAAAGTACCTAATTCATTGGATATTCCCTTTTCCCGGTTTGTTACTTGATAACCCTCAACACGGCGTGCTGTCAAAAGGTGTTTTTGACGGTTTTTCTTGAGTGACTAACAAGATATGGCTGTGTTGAATTTTCTTATTTCCTATTCTCGCATTTGTCTCAGACACATAACAGGCACTCCCAGTGCTTGTCACTCTGGGCGGCGTCCCGACTTGCTAGTCTTACCAGTTAGGTCATGAGAGTTTGAAAAGTCAGCCAAGTTAAAATAAGTTACTGATAATTAAGCAACAAAAATAGAGATGGTCTGGACACATCGCAACGGATGACACAACGGAATAAGTGATTGGTACCCATTGGTCTGTAATTAAGTAAGAAAAAGACCAGACATAAGGTGGAGGGACGAAATAGAAAACTTTGCCGGTTAAACATGGTAAAGGTTAATGCAATCGCAGTCGTCTTTGGAGAAGATGGGACTTAAATAACTGCTGCTTTCAATGATTGATTATATATATATATATATATATATATATATATATATATATATATATATATATATATATATATATATATATGTTTGTGTAGGGAATATTTTGAGACGATGTCTAAGGAATTACAATTATGTACATATGCACGCATACATATGCTCATGAATTAACACGCACACTTGCATACATATGAACGCACCTGCAAACACCTGCACCTATTTCTCTCTCTCTCCCTCCCTCTCTCTCTCTCTCTCTCTCTCTCTATATATATATATATATATATATATATATATATATACTCTGTGTATGATCGTTCGTGTGTGGGGGGATGGGAATCAAAAGCAAAAGTGTGGCAAACCTTTGTAGACTGCTAATGTCAGATTTACATGAAAAGTATATACCTCTGCAAAATCAAATCACAGTTTCAAATCGGATTATATTGCACAGGGACCAATGTGTTATCGTCGAATAATTAGATTGATATATTGTATAGTCTGGGTTGACCCGTAGCCCCGAGGTTACTTTTTATTAATAACATGGAGCAAAGTATTGCAAATCCTCAATATAAGTACTCTAAAGAAAATATGACGCCGAATTTTCCAATGGCCTGGTATGCATTTTGTGGACCTAATTTGTAGAGACCTGGAAATCTAAATTACCACAAAACACACCATAGATACCACAAAATCATAGAAAATAGGTACTATTTCTAATTAGTCAGTGCAGTTTGAAATATGCACAGCACACTAACTCTAATAGATTCACATTGAGAGAGACAAGTGCTGTAGATTCAGAGGGTCAGTTTTGTCTGGTCCGTGGATAATAGATCTTGAATTTTATCTGGTCTGTTAATGATGATTGGTATTATTTGTAAGCGTTTGGACATTTTTTTAGAGCCATGAAACAGTAAGTTTTGATGAGCGTTCAGTACCATCACTTTATGAGAAAATATTCTGCTCTTTGCAGAAAGAAAAATCATGAAAATGGTAAAGTGGATTCATTTATAACCTGAGTACATTCTAGTCTGTGAATTGCACAGATTTTCAACTACACACTAAAAGAAAAACCAATCTTGATACTTGAAACTTAAAACTTTCAAATAACGAGTTAAGAGCCGAATTACCTCGTAATTCTGCATCTTTTGTTAACCTAATATGATTTTAAACAGACACAAAATCATTTGTCTCCGGTAAAAACTTTTGCTAATACCTTTCGATTATAGACGCATTGCTGAAATTGTAAAACTGCATCTGCTCACAGTTGGACAGGAGAACTTGCATCTGTAAACCGATGAAGTGTTAAAATTGCACATATGAACTATTGAACTGATAAATTGCATCACTAAACAAGTGAACTAGTAAAATCGGCTGCTGCTGTGGTTACTTTCCGTGAAATGTTATGAAAATGTCTGGAACTTTTCTTTATTCGAGCTTCTCAACAGTGCCACTCAAAATTACACCTACCAAATCTTGCTTAGTTTGTAGAATATTCTTCCGTACATAATCTCCACAGGACGTTCCAATTTACTTACCAGAGGTGTTTGTTCTTTATTCTAGTCATCCAGCATGGACGTTCCTCCCTGGTGGTAATTTTTTCCCGTCAACAAATCCTCTGTTACATTTTTTAAACTATGCCCTGGAATTAGGAATGGATGTTTTCACATAGGAAAACAATCAATCCACAATTTAGCAAGATTTTCTCATAGTATCAAAAATTAACTCAATGATACATCTAACGAGAAATTCTAACGGGTCCTAAGTAGAACAATGCACCATCCGACACTAATCGTGCTAACAAAAAAAACATTTTCTTAGCCAATACTACAAGACTTTTTTTGAATGACCGTAGCCACCAAAGATGATGGACAGTTCTATCTTTTTTTTTTATATTGGCACATGTTTACATTTTTGTGTTTAAGCTCTCCCGGCTGTTCTGTTTTGTCTACGGGTTTGAAAGTCTTCTGAAAATTCGAAAGTAAATTGGAATGAAAAGCTTCTTTCACCTTCTTTGGGCCTGATTTTGACGGTTATAGTTTCTTGATAACAACTGTATCCTTTAGATTGTTGATATTTCTTGTTGTTAGATGTTTTTAGTTGAAAATAGAAAGTGATGCCATAAAAAAGATTTTATTCTGACCGTATTTATCATTCAATAGATTTTTTTTCGTACATGACTTCAAATTCTGACGATACGGTTCGATCATTGACTGCTGATGAGTTCCAATAACTTTTGTTCGTTTCGCAATAGTCAGTCAATTGAGTTGAGTTGAAATCGTTCCAGTCTCTAAAAGGTACGTCTCCCTAACCTCCATCAAATGCTTCGGTCCATAGTTTACAAGCGAAAAAACTTGTAATACGGACAGAATTTTCTGGTAGTTTCTTGTGAGAGGTCCAAATGAAGCATTTGAGCTTTATGAAAGATAATGGATATGAAATATGTAATTGTTAAATCACACCTTAATTCCCCCATCCAACGCTTTGGTTAATAGTTTATCATATTGACGGAATTTCCTCGTAGTTCCCACGTAAGGCTTAAATTGGGTTTTCGACCAAAGTAAAAAAATCATTGATTCGAACTATGTATTCATTGAATCATACCTTTTTTCAAAAAGTATCAACATTCTGAAAATTTGGATTACATTCCATTTAGATGTATATGGGAGCTTTCTCAGAAGTTAGTGAATTTCAGTAAGATAGATAAATGGAGAAAGAATCGGATCATTATTACCGATGTGAGCCTGTTAATTATCATTCAAGAATTCCCGAATCATCTCACTTTGAAGCCTCCGCATCCTTTAAGCATTGATGCCAAATTTGGTTCGGCTCTGCCCGTGTATTGATTAGTTGTATAAGGTGACAGACAAACGAATTCACGGAGAGGCACGGACCAAATTATTACAAACCATCAACCCTAACCATCGACATAGTTTTTTCTTCAGTTTTTAAACGATCTAAGTGGTCTGGATAGCTGCCTGACTATGCATGTATGTATGTATGTATGTATGTATGTATGTATGTATGTATCTATCTATCTATCTATCGATCTATGTGTCACGTGTTCATACTGTGCTAATAGAGTTAGAGGGATGAAAATTAAAATATTTACTCCGTATTATGCTTAAAATAAATGTTTCTTTTTATTCCCAACCAAAATAGGTTTCCAGTGTGGGGTTTAATTCACAACGTAAATTTATGCTAAATCATTCTCTTAGTTTGTGTCTGGAAGCATTCATGCTAGTCCCTTTAAAAAAAATAAAGACTTCTTGTTGATTAGTGCGTAATAAAAGGCGTAAGAAGTGTCTTATTTATCACCCGTTTTCGCTATTTGCAAGGTACTTTTATGCTAAATTGGTCATTAATTTTTGTCTGAGAGTGCTCACTTTTTGGTTTTTGGAGAATTTGGGCTTTTTTTAGCCATTACTACCGAACAAAAATCGGGAGAAGTAACTTATTCCTTGATCAACTTTTTTCCCCAATTTTCAGTTGATCAACCGACAACGGCATGCAGCCAAAAAACAAAGATCACTTTACAGTTTCTTTTGAATGACTAACCAGACCTTTTTTTAAAAAAAATTGGTTTAAAAAACTTTCCCCTCCATCTTATTCAATTCTACGGTCATTGAGTAAACTGCATGAATTGTTGATAAACCCCCAATGGGATTTGAACCCTCATCCCCTATATTTGTTTACGCGGGGTATGGCATTACCACTTGGGCTACGAGAGATAATCAGGAGATGCCATCATAGATTTCTTTTCTAATCGCGTGTAGTCATTAAATTCCTGGTTACTGTTCTTCGGCTCCATTTTAGAATATCAATCTCAATAAAAAATGTCTCTGTTTCCTAATGCTGATGATAAATAAAGCGGGTAATTAGGTTTTATGTTGTTTGATACTCCGGTTGTGACGACAATAAAAGACAACACGTCTGGTAATTCACTCAATAGAAACCGTCAAGTGACTATGGTCTTTTGACGGCATGCCATGTGGGGATGCTCAATTAAAGATTTGAAAAAAAGTTGATCATCGAATAAATTACTCCTCTTGATTTTTGATCGGCAGTGATCACTATGAAAGCCAGAATTTTCAAAAAACATAAGTAGGTGCTGCCGGGCACAAACTAGCACCATATTTGAGATAAACTTATATTGCAAACTGAATCCCCTCCACACTAAAAAAATGTCGAATGTGGGTTGAAAAAAGAAATTCTCCTACGCATAATAAGGAATATATATTTTTTTAATTTTCAGCATCCTTGCTAAACTGACGTGGCCTGTACGCGTTTTATAGAGCCAGCCAGCCAGCTAGACCAATTAAAAAACTGAAGAAACCCATGATTTTCAATGACAGTTCTGGTTGATGGTTTCTACCATCTCGCTATTCTTTTCTCACAATTTTTTAAACGGTATAAACGGTATAAAAACGATAATGTTGTATAAACAAGCCATTCGCTGATTCTGAGTGACATTTATGTGAATTAGCGACCACTTGATTATTGACGGCTCGTTTTCCAAGGTTTCTTCTCGTCGCCTTTGAATCAATCTAACCATGAAACAGTTTAACCTTATTATTGAAATGCATAAATATATAGGGTCTTTCAAAAAAGATGCAACCGTCTTTTTGACAAATTCTAATAGCTGAATACAGGGGTTTTACAGAACAAATAAATGATTACAAATATTTACTATTTAAACAAAGGAAACCGTCACGAGACCTATGCATTTTGGCAACATGCTGTATTGGGATGATCAATTAAAAAAAGTTAGTTTTCTTATTTTTTGTTTGGCAGTAATCATCGAAAAATCCGAATGTTCAAACTAGGGATCAGTTTAGCACAAATTTGAATTTTTGAATTTATTAGTACACTGAAACATTTTTGGGGATAGGGGTTGGAAAAACAACAAATAATTTTTTTGTAGACATAAGGAATGAATTTTCAAAAAATGTTTGGCCTTCTAGCTCAATTCGAGCAGCTTCTAGGCGTGACACACACACACATACATACAAACATGCATATATATTTATATATATATATATATATATATATATATATATATATATATATATATATATATATATATATAACATAGCCAACCAGACTGAAGCTTTTTGTAGACATAAGAAATGAATGTTCGAAAAATGTTCGGCCCTCTAGCTCAATGTGAGTGGCCCCAAAGCGTGACCCCCATATATATATATATATATATATATATATATATATATATATATATATATATATAACATAGCCTACCGGACTGATTTGAAAACTGAAGAAACTGTTTTTGTTACGGTTTTGGTAAATGGTTTCTAACTGTGTGTTTAGAAAAAGACATAATGTCATTCTGAGAAGAGTCAGTTGCTAAATACAAGATGTTTCCTGAAGAAATAGACAGTAACAAACACCTGTCAGGAAGAACTGTTAAAGATATCGACACCCACGCTGCACAGTTTTGTAGAGAAGTTTGTTACTGCAAAATCATACCAAGTATTTCCTATGAAGAAATGTATGGCCAAATTCTTTCCTTTAATAAGGGCTTCTTATTTTGAGATGTCACAGAAGTGGATGATTCCTCCACTTCATGAAGCCAATGACAACTTTATGGGCAGGATAGAGTACCATCCTTTTAGACTGGATGGAGCACCTACCGGTTGGCTCAGGCAAGATCACTGTTACTTCGGCTCGAATCTTCCAAAGTTTTGGATTGGCGAACGACAGCTGCCAACATATCTACGTATACGTTGGCCAACAAGAAATCAAAATATAACTGACTACGACTAATTCATCCTCTCTCAAGCACACCGTATAGCTACAGAGTGAACATAAAATGTTCCCCTATTTTTGTACGATCATATTCAAATAACCATCCCCATCAACATGAATATTAAATCTGAACCAGAGCCCTAAAAAATGAATTGGATGAAAATACTGCTTCATAAAAGACGACACTCTAAGGATTGAAGAATAAAACATAAATTTTATACAACATTGTTAGTCAAGTGGCAAGACTGTTTTGAAAGAAGATGCAACTGTCTTTGTATTCAAGTTATTCTGTATATAAAAAAAAACTCTTTTTAAAGACCTGCATTACAAGAGGAATTGCAGCGAGATGCTGATTGCACAAACATCTCAACTTTGCAGGATGTTTTGAAAGTGATTTTGCAGGATCGTTACAGCCTTTGATATAATGTCATTATCACATCATAAATTTACATAGCTGAGGTAACCCAAAGACGTAGATACACAAATTAGGCTGAAATTGACATGTTCATCACCTTCCTATCGTTAGAGTTGTGTAATGTATGTAATGCCCTTTTTATACAAGGATTCAGTATATAACCCATAGCACAAGGGGACCAGTATTTTAAAAACATAACATACATCAATTACTTCTGTTTTTCTGTTTTTCGGAGGCACCCTTGCTTCTGTATAAGAGGCTATGTCCGTCTGTCAGCCAGTCAACTGATCGCTTGATATTAGTTTCCAGCTGTTTTGGGTCGGACTTAATTCGTATCAAGTAAGGAGGTGTCCCTTGATAAGATACTTCTTACTTAGAAAAATATTCTGCAGAATCACATGATCTGGCAGTTATGCCTTTTAAACTTTATTTGAATGAATTGATTTTCCTGTCGTTTTATGTCAGATTTACTTATATCTTGGTAAGAAAAATGTCCTATGATTAGATGGTTTTCACACAGAAAAGATCCCTTCACTCATGGCCACGTCTTTGGGCAATAATGCTATTTGAACTTTATGATTCGAAATCGATTTTCGCAGTTGTTTTAATAAGATTGACTTGAAACCTGATAGAAATATGTTCCTTGATGGGCTGCTTCTTACACAAAACTGATCTTGCAATAATGGCTTCTGAACATTGTGTGCATATCTGCATGTATGCATGTGCGTATGTGTATGTAAGTATGTGTGTATGTGGATGCATGTGCAATCAATTTCCTAGATCAAGGAAAGGGGGCTTATGTACATCATTTTAGAAAAAACAAGCAAAAAAAACCCCCACTCACATGCTGATTTAAATACGATTAGGGCATCAATTGAAATACTATATATAAACATTCCATCGATATATTTCGGTATGACAGAAAAAGTGTCAGGTATAGATTTATTATATTATCGAAATAGTCATGAAATTCCCCGTGCGAAAACAGACAAGTGGCAAGATGGACGACGGGGGAAAACGAGTATGTACCTTCGATGCATGTGAGATTTTAAAATAATTGGAAGTTGTTCGGGAGATCCGGTTACGAGAACCACGCTGTGCTATCAGCGGTATGCGCAAATAAAAATCCGTCGAGAAAGAGAAGGAAAGGTCAGTATGTATTGATCACTCGTCTTGACCTCGTGTACGCTGAAAAAAAGGCTCAAGCTTATATTTGAAAAGGACAAATTAGACAGGGATTGACTCATGACATAATAATCAGTATATAAGGATTGCAGGATAAATTGTGTGGAATGTACATCTCAATGAGGCTGCGAACCTATCGGTCAAAATGTAGTGATTAAAGAGGGATAGATAAGCATGTAATTCCCAATAATGTGTTGAAATAATGACGACACTTCAGAATATCAGAAAACAAACATAAAGTATGATGGATTTGATATAATCATACCTACATCTGCATATGAAACTTTTAAAAAGTTATAAACTCTCGAGGAGAGAGTTGTTAGAGTACATCTGTCTCGATTTTCTACGAGTTTTTTTTTATGGCTGGAACCAATTTTTGTCAGTGAGTGTGTCCTTTGCTGTCGCTGTAATTGTATGTTTTATTAGAGTCCATTGGTGAGAAAAAGAAGGAGAGTCGTAATGCTATCGATCGTATTGAGCAATGACTAATGCATGAGTAAAAGGTAATGGCTGTTGTTCAAAGGTGGTCTGCTAATACACAATTATATTCTGCGTGACGACACTCGTGCGAAAAGCTCTTGGAATTTTTGGAGTCTTGGCAACAAGATGCTCCGTAGAACGTGAGGAGGTTTGGCAGGAAAATAATCCCACAGTAAGAAGATCAGTGGGAGAAATGTGAAAACCACTTCCCGTCCGCAATTCGAAGCAAGACGAAATAAATACAAAGAGAGCAACAAATGTGAAACTTGAAAATATTCAGGGATCGCATACAACTGCCATTTTTTTTATTACTAAAAAAATTGAATTAAATTGGTCTGCAAATTGTTACGATCAAAGGAGGTAACTGTAAAAATTTCACGAATCTTCTTGAAACCAATTCACTTCCTATTCAAGCCATGGCATAGTATTCGATAAATGTCAGTGGGATTCATTGTGAACTTTTGGATACACTGGATAGACAAACATTAGTGAGCAAACATAAAGATATCGATCAATTGAATAAAATCTTTTATATCCGCTAACTCTCCTATATATAGTACCCTTCAAGAAGAAATCATTGAAATTCATTGAAATTTATTGATAACTTTAAGAGATATTGAGTGAACATATAAGTATGATACCGGGTTGGTGGGTAACTATACAAAGATTAATGAATTTAAGAAAAATTAAACATTTCCTCAGTTGCTGTTTCCAACCTGTCCATAAAATTCAACAAGCTTTATTGTGATCTTTCAAAGAGATTGTCTTGGATTGGCATATAGCTACGGTGCAAAGGTTGAAAAATATCAGAATCTGTCCCCGAATTTGTTCATTCCTTTTATTGCCCATCTCTTATCCTCTCGCTAGATTTTAATGGTAAACATTGGAATCTTTTAGATATATTGTGTGGACGGACAGACAAACAGACACAAGTGAATACATGTACTACTTCCAGCAGAGGTAAGGATACAGTCATAGACTACAATAGTGATTAGGTCAGCAGTTTTCACTCTCTTAGAAGATTCTCCCCGTGGTATCGAATTGTTACGAGGGATAAGATTATCAAACATCAGGCATAGATTGTATGAAACAAAGATGGGGTTATAGTTATTTACAAATGTTGCTATACTATGTTATCATACCATCCAAACCGGAAACAATAGTAGCTATTTGTTGTTTTATCAGTATTACTTTCTCAGTGGTGGTACTTCTTGTGGTCTTACTAGCAAAATTGCATATTCGTTCTTGATGTATGTGGACAGTTCGGGGGTAATCATGGATTATGTGTGGTTGAAATGTCTTTTGCAAAACATGCGTTATGTTCACTGAAAAATCTCCAGAGGGTAATTGAGTGGCATAAGAAGAGACTTGAAACGAACTGTGGACGGAAGGCTTTGAGAACCCTTGCATGCAACCTTTTTTTTTAAACATCTACTAGAACGACAATGCAGTCAGATCTATAACAACTCCTACTCATTCTTTGGACTATTAATCAAAAAAATAAAACTGTACTGGCACAAAAAAGCGTCGTTTGTAGAGGGAAACATTCAGTCAGTCTTTTAGCATACACGTGTGTGGCCATTACGAACTTCCCTTTTCAGTCACGTTGGTTCAAAATGATTTTGGGGGAGATATTCCTTTTCCCCTGAGTATAACAGCTTTTCAGGGAGCTTAGTGTCTCTATTATGTTCTCTCTCTCTTTCTCTTTCTCTTTCTCTCTGAGAGTCGTTGTGCCTCATTATACATGGGATTCTTTTATCACTCTACCCATCAATGTTAGTGAGCCTCATATCGAGGGAAATCGTCAGTTTTATCTCTGAGCAGTTTTACCTCTGGGACATGATGAGACAGTTCCAATACATTATCTTGTAACACAAACGGTACACCCGTAAAAAGCCACTATAATAAAGAATTGATATAAGAAATGAGATTGTAACATGAGCTTACGATACTAGGAATCAGCAACCTTTTTTCGAGGATCGCTGGAATATAAATTGCAAGGTCAAACCCCATTCTTACTTGTATTGTACATACAACGAACATAACTATTATTTGTATGAATGTATTTATTTATTTGAATGAAATAATCTCATGCGTATCTCAACGATTTTCGTTAATATCCAAGAGTAGTCAATTTAGCTCAGTCAGTAAGACAGTTTCTTGACAATTTTTTGGCCGAGAGTTCAAATCACGGTTGGGTAATATGGATTTCGAATACTAATCTACAGCCCTCATTTCGATGAAGGACGTTCTTGTTTAGGTATGAAAACAAAATCAGCAGTATACCGGAAGTTTAGCAAATGAAACAATTGCCATGAAAGTCTATGGAAACAGTTTAGTCTTTTTAAATTACTGGGTCCTCAACAAAGACAATTTGTTCCACAAAATCTTTTGTTTGGTCGTCGTGCGAATTATTTAACCGATGCTATTTCATTGAATAGTCTTAAATAAGACCACTGGAACCCCAAAACCTTAATCATAGCATCGTAAATAATTCATAATATACTGATTACTTTCTAAATAATGCATGGATACAAATCAAACGAGTAAATAATCTAACGAATAATAATTGATTTTATAAATTACCGAATGTCCGTCCATCCATCTGTCTGTCTGAGAATAAGTGCCTGGATACAACGTATAAATATATAATTATAAACAAAATCTAGATAATTTGAGATTACTTTATGAAAATTCGTAGTTTCAATACATCCGAACTGGAAATATCTCTCTAAGAGGTTTCTTTGGGAAATTTGGACCTCCTGATAAGTTAGAATTTGCTTTAGATATCCGTCGTGACTATGACAGGTACCACTCTACTTCGATGTTCTCATAATGAGAGTTCGCACTTAGATGAACTTCCATGTCGTGTCAATCAATAAAGAATATGCCATTTGTTTTTCCTGCGAAAAGTATTGTCAAGTTGTGATTCAAAGATAGATGGCGTGGACGAAAACATTTTGTACGCAACATCACATTTTCAATGGAGTCAGCAAAGTAGATGAGACGAGATTGTGGGCCAGATTTGGATCTTAAGCCCAAAATATTGCTATTTGTAATCCTTCAGAAATATTCAAGTCTAAATCACGCCTGAACTGTTTATATCCTGAAATATATTCTGAAAAGAAGATTTTATGTTAATCAATAAACGACCTGCTACTCTAAGTAATTCAAGATCGACCAATGACTGTACAAAGACATACATGACTATTTAGAAGCCATATTAACAAGTAAATTGTAAATAACTCATGGACCAACCATG
Source organism: Thysanoteuthis rhombus (assembly GCA_963457665.1). Classification (NCBI taxonomy): domain Eukaryota; kingdom Metazoa; phylum Mollusca; class Cephalopoda; order Oegopsida; family Thysanoteuthidae; genus Thysanoteuthis; species Thysanoteuthis major. The sequence goes on from OY735233.1 coordinate 6,072,806, forward strand.
TAAATTTGGATTACTCAATATGTATGTTTTTTTAATCATTATATGGCATTAAAAGCATTCGGTAATGAAAAAAGAAAGATCGCTTTTGATTATAAAGGGGCTACATACACTTATATCAGGTTGTGAAAAAAATCGTTTTTCTCATTAGATGGCATAGGGGGTGTTTAGTTCAAACACATAATTAAAGAAAGATTGCTTTTGATTTCATTAGTAAACTGTCTCACTATTTAAAATGCTTTATATTTGAGAGGCCAAACGAATTCGTTACGTCATATTTACTTTGCTAAGCTAGATGGGGTAGAAAAGGAACGAGGACTATGCGACGGGAATTTTCTTGGTGGAACTTGGTTGTTCCCCACCAAAATCTGCATTATAATGTCTCTACATTTAACTGAGCTTGGAGTCGTACCGGTAGAAAATGCATAAATATTCCAAAGCTCTCCCTCTATGTATTTCAATCACATGGCAGACCCTTTACCACTGTAAAGCACTGAATATCAAAACTCTGAACTAACTATAGAGCTCCAAACACCAGGCCACTATAAAACTATTAAAACCTGAGCAACAATAAAGTCGAGTCATCAAAATATGATATCGGTAGAAAAGAAGGAAAATCAATTCTAAAAATTGTGTTGATCCAGCTTGATTGCAGACTATTCCAATGCATTTCACTAAGGAGAAAAGTTCTTATTCACAATCAACGTATCAGAACTTTTAGACGAATAAAATGCTCCTGTCTCTGCACAGTTGTTTAATCCAAAGAATAGTTTTGGCAGCATGCCGTATTAGGGATAAACAATTAAAACATTGAGGGAAGGGGTTATCAATTAATTAGTTACTTCTCCCGCCTCCTACAGTAGCAACCATTTGTGTCGTTGATAAAGAACGAATCTTTCTGTCAATCTCATTTCCCTCACGATGAGATTCAATTAGGTTACCAAAGGAAGAATGGTTTAAGAATTTGTCTTCTGAGTTGGGATTTTGATTGGAATATTCACCAGCCTTGAACAGTAACCCGAGAAAGGGGTTTGTCTCTGACATCATCATCACCAGTCTTTTATCATCCGTCTCTGGACATAGATTTTCCCCAGGATTCGCCACAATCCTCAATCATGGGCGTCACAGAGCCAGTATTTTCTGAATTAGTTTAGTTCATCTCTCCATCTTGTATTTTGTCAGCCTCAGTGTCGTATATGATATATGGGGATCCACGTTGTGAGTCATGATGTCCATCAGTTATCTGCCATTCTTGCAACATAGTCTGCCCACTGGAGAGATAACAGTCTAATTTCCTATGCTTGATATATCGGAATATTCAGGAAACTTGAAAGATGATATAACAATGAAACTTTGAGGAAGAATAAAATGTCATATTGACTGTCATAGGTTTTCCGTGGTCGTAAAAGCAAAAATTACTCTAAATGTTTAATAAAGTTGAACAGTAAAAATCCAAGTGGAGACAATGGAAAATCATCTGCATCTCTAGATGTGCCACGAAGTGCTATCCTAAAAAGTTCAGGGAGTTTGACCATGTTTTAATTCCCCGAACATTTGGGCAGGGATCTCTTTCAAAAAAGAAAGCAGGTTTTAATATGATTAAATTTGTATATTCGGAGCTGAAGGTCTGATTTTTCAAAATTTCAGCTGGCATAAACTTACATTGCAAACTGAACCCAATGATCAAATAAAAAGAAATAAGCATTTCCTCAATATAATAAGGAGTGAACATTTGAACCCATATAGCTACATAGGAATGGTCTGTACGCATGGTATAAATACTGAAAAAAAAAAAACAAACAAAAAAAAACAACAACAAAACATTATAACACTCGTGTTGAATGTTCTGGTTGATAGTGTCTAATAAAATGTCCCTGTCCCTATTGTTTGATCTAAACTAATATATATCCCAACTTCAGATTTGTTGTCACGAACATTCAAGATAAAGTACTTGTCTCGGTACACACGGGCCTGCATGTTCCAGATCTCAGGGTTGATTACTCTCTTATGAAACGGAATTGGTGCAAAACACTTGGCTCAGCGCCAACGCTTTCGGGCAAATGAACGGAACGCTGATCTTTTCTAAGCAACACTGCCTTGAGGCTACATACAGCTACTATCAGCTTTGTCAAAAAAAAAAAAATAATAATTCATAATATCGGCAATTATAAATGAAAAATAGTCACAAATTTAATGATTTTCGTAAAAATTCACATTGGAATAACACTTTTACCAAGTAAAGTCATTATTATTAGTTATTATCAATGGATACATACTCCGCTTCAAGGCGTCAGAATTCAATAATTTTCAATGTGACCTTTAAATATGGAAAAGTTTCCAAACAGCACCTAGGTATATTAATTTAACTTCCACTGGGAACCAAAGCACAAGAAAAAAATCAGACTCAACATCACCTTGAGAAATCACAAGACAGCATAGCACACAGGATTAAAAAATCAGGAATTTGCAATATCAGAGAATACCAAGAGAAAGCTCAAATGGCAATGGGCTGGCCATGTTACAAGAATGTCAGAAAACCGTTTGACATCACGACTCACAATGTGGATCCTCAGATATCATTTGCAAAAATACACCTGACAAAATATGTGATGTTGTATTGATCTAGACAAGTTCAGAAATCACGTTGGAAAACATCACCTCACCCAGGTCTTCCACGACCTTTTCTTCACGGACTAGATCTGGTTCCCTGCGACTTTTGGCTATTTCTGAAAAGATTTCAGTCCCTGGATGAGATTAAAGAGAGCGAAACGTGACAGCTGATGATGGTTACGAAAGGAAAATTGGCATACGACTTTGAAATGTTGGAGAAACGCTAGAATAAGAGCGTTAGGTCACAATAATAGTAATTTAAAGGAGATCAAGGATACCAAGTAAGCTATTTTTTTCGTTAAAATTCAATTGCTGGCTACTTTCTGGACAGACTTTGAATGTGATGAGTTTATTTAGCAAGGAACTAAAACCTAATATGAATATACCTGGTAGCAGACTAAAAAAACACCACACCATTTCATATTCCGACTGAAGCTGTTCACTACAACTTTTTTATTGTGTATATAATTTTAAAAAAATGTATGTATCTGAGACTCGTAAGTTCGGGTTAGTAGGTATGATAGCCGTCACTAGGTTTCAAATCACGTTAAGAATATATTAATCTTATACAGCAGTTTGGTTCAACATAATGTTATAGATAAAGTCAGCCTAAACTTGAACTGGAGTTTGACAAAAAATCTTCAGAACAACAAACGAAAAACATGAAAAATTACACTATACGCTCAGTGCTAAATATAAAAAAAATGAAAAGAATACACTTTTGTGCAGGAAGAAACTCACAACGATGACCAGGAAGTATCGAAGTATTCATTAAGAATGTATCAGTTCCCACCGAAAAAGTTGAAAGAATAAAAGATTATAACAAAAGGAGCCCAATCGCGTGATAGATATGATATAATAATAACCAGATCGCTACCATATTGAAATCAATCAAGATTATCTTTCCATGCGACTTTTTACAGTATTAAATGATCGTAACTTGTTCTTTGATTAATTTTAAGTTGATCGTTATATATTTTTATAATTCCAAAGTATCATAGATGATGTTGTTTTGACAAAAGATTTGGTGAGAAAAAAACTTCTTCTTTGCACTGTACATATATCATCCATCATCACAACCCCGTTTGTTTAACACTCGTACACTACCAATATGTTAAAATAATGAAAATATCTCTCAATTTGAATTTTCCATGCTTTTTTCTTAATTAAATTAGGCTTTGCTTCTGTCTCTCGGTAATTTCACTACGTTTCGTGATAGAATTAATATCTCATGATTGAAATGATCGATCATAAATGAAAATCACAGACTTGCGTAATTAATTGCATTGAAATTGGAGGTTTTAAGCATCATTATGAACTTATTTGAGATATTTTTGATCGAAGAGTTTTGCCTACGCCAACTTTAAAACTTACAGGTTTATTTCAGTGATGCCAATTTAGCTGTTTTGGGATCGATTTTAGCCCCTTATTTATGATGATCTGAGCGTCTGTAAACATCAGTAGTAACTTAACCAGCAATGATATTACTACTGCTATTTCACTTGATTGGGGTCGATATCTTGATTGTATAGTTGATGTAAATATCAAATAATATGATATTCGAGGCTTAAAGCAAGATTCAGAATTTACAGCTAAACAGGAAAAAAGCTACATCTGGTTCCAAAAGAGCTAAATTGGCAAAACATATTTTAAAATGTATGTTCTACTGAACTAAACCCGTTTGACTGGTCACCCACACGGACAATTGCCACAGAAACATAGGTCTTACAAAAATATAGATATGAAATATGAAGTCCCTGTAGAGATTACCTATTTCCCCAAAATTCAATGTAGAGAGTGGGCAAATTTTACATTGAAAGGATTTTTTTGTGCATCATTTTCCCTTTTAGACCATGTGGAAAGGCTAGGTTCTATTACATCGATTTCTGATTTATTTTCATATATTCCAAATTCAAACTTTCAGAAACTTTTTCAGATTTAATGGTTGAATAAAGTACATTATATTCATCTAAATGCCTTTTACCTTTTACCATAACCGTAACATTTCTCGCCAAGCTAAAATTCACCTGACCACCCTATCATAATGTTTCTTGTTTTTCTGTGAACAAGGAGAACATGAAAGTGCTGATTTATTTTTTCGCCATTCCTGAATACTTGGAAGTCATCTATAATTGTAACCGGGGGGAGATGCAAGGATTTTATTCTCCTTTTGAAGCAATTTTAGCAAGGATTTTTCTGTTAATTTCATTTTTTTTATCTTGGTACAGTATCCTTTAAGTGTCCCGATGAAGCAAGCAACAACGAAAAGAAAGAAAAAAAAAAGACAGAATAATGATATTTAAAAAAAAAAAAAACGAAATAAAAAATGGAAGAGAGATCTGGTTTGTTAATCAACAATAACCGTCATGTGATCAGCAGTTTTTGGTCGCATGCTGTGCTGTATTGATCAAATAAAGATTTGAATAAGGGGTGATCAATGAATAAGTTACTTCTCTGGCCTTTTGTTGGATCGCTAAAAATCTGGGTTGATAGAAAAAAAGTTGCTAACTAGTGATAAATTTAGCATAATGTTACATGATAAATTAAACCTCCTACTATAAAATGAAAGGGTTGATTTTGGAGGAAAAACCAATACGTCTTTCCAGACATAAAAAGGAGCAAATATTGAAAATCTCATCAATCAAGTTCTATTGGCTTGGTCTGTGCACATGACACATGAGTACATTGCAGGCCAACAGAACCAATTTGAAAAATGGAAAAACCTATTTCGATAGTTTGGGTGACAGTTTTCGTTGACGGTTTTTAATAACAAAATAAAGGGCAAAATAAGATAATATAAATAAAAGGAAAAAAGAGTGAGAGAGAAAAGGAGAAAGAGAAGAAGGAAAATAACGAAATAAAGAATGAAAGAAAGATAGAAAGAAAGAGAACAGAAAGAAAGAGAAAAAAGAAAAAAAACGGAAAAGAACAAAAGAAAAGAAGGATAAAGAAGTGAAGAAAAAGGAGAGATGAAATTATGAAATAAAGTACAAGAAAAACGAAAAAATGAAAGAAGAAAGTAAAAGAGAGAAAGAAAAATAAACAAAGGAAGGAAAAGGGAGGATGAGGAAAAACGAAATTAAGAACGAAAGAAATAATGAAAAATAGAATGAAAAGAGAGGAACCAAGTAAAAAATGAAAAAAATAACAAAAATGAATAAAAGAAGGAAAGAACAACGAAAGAAAGTGAAACGAAAGAGAAACAAAATAGTAGAATAAAAAACATAAGAAATTGACATGAATAAAGAAAGAAAAATAATGGAAGAACAAAAGAAGGAAAATCCAATAATGAAATAAACAATCCCGCGGGAAATAAACATTGTATTTTGTAGGATGTAAACAATAGACAAAAGAGACGAAAAGATTCATTTCTTTTGACAGAAAACTCTCTTTTCTGAAATGCACGAAAGTGGAAGACAATTTACATCACTATACAACTAGTATTGCCGTATAACCTACTCACTTTGAGTTGGTTTCAGAGCTTACCCTGCTTTCTAAAATTAAGTGAATGCTTTTATCTATAGTAGCCCGGCGGGTTATTTCTCAAAAGAAGTCAGATACTTATTATACTTCTTTCAGTAGACATCTGGATGAGGTTTCTTCGTTGGATATAATAAGACAAATGTCTATCTCTTATACATGTAAAAGAAACCAGGTTTTGTCTATTGATAAGCACAAACACTGGAAAGAAAGATACGTATCCTAAGCAATGTTTCTTTTATTTATGTAGATAAAATAAACAAGCTTCCTTGCTGCAGGGTCGAACTCCACTAATACTCGACTGAAGATGATCACTGCAACGTTTTTATTGTATAGATTCGGCTGTTCGAAAAGCATTTACCGATTTCTTGCTATTGATTATAAGACTAATGCAAGGCCAGGGTTGAATGGTACACAACAACCTTTGGATTTGTTTCATCGTCTCTTCTATATAGAAGTGTGTCGTTAAGAAAGTATAGTGAAGTTAAACTCCATGGAGAATAGAGATTTCGATGAGCAACCCCCTAAACAACAAAGAAACATTAGGCTGTTGTCAATTTCAATCATTATTTCGTGCATCATCTTAAAATCCTACTCTTAATATCATTTACAACACCCCCATATATATATATATATATATATATATATATATATATATATATATATATATATATATATATATATATACATATACACATATACCAACACGAACTGGATACAGCCGTGAAGAATGAAAGCCATAAATTACTCAAAGACTTTGACATGCAAATTGACCACCCAATCCAAGCAAAGAGACCGGACCTGGTAATCGCAGACAAGAAAAGGAGAACCTGCCAAATAGTAGATGTGTCCATTCCTTCAGATCACAGAGTAAATAGCAAAGACAGTGAAAAACTTGGAAAATACCAGGACTTGCCAAGGATGATGGGGTGGAACATGAAAGCCCGGGTAGTACAGGTAATAATAGGTGCACTTGGATCTTCACTAGAGATACTGAAAACGACATTGGAGGAAAAAGGGATAAGAGGGAGAATTGAGACCATACAGCAACACTGAGGACAGCACCGATACTGAGAAGAATGGTAGAAATATGAGATCTGCGACCCTCAGCTGTTAGCAATGGCCTAAAAGAGAGAGGGAGGAAAAAACTTAGGAGAACCACTGCCACTCAACCTCTAGCGACAACCACCGGGCAGTTGGTGTGAAACTTATGATGATGATGATGATGATGATGATGATGATGATGATGAACATTATCAATAATAATAATAATGATAATAATGATAATAATAATAATGATAATAGCTTCATCGTTAAATGTTAACAGTGACCCAACAGAGGAAGGGAAATGAAACTGGAAATGATAACTGCAGCACTGGCATGACAGGTGAAAGAGAGAAGAGATGTTGGCGTTGCTCCTATTTCTTCCCACGTTAAGCCCGACCTTGTGTCGAATATTGCTGTGGTTGGACAGTGATTAAATAGATGAAGATCTGAGAAGACTTATTGTGACTCAGCTTTCAGCAATGACCAATGGGCAACCGGTGTGAAAATGTAAACCGCAGTCTCACTGTGACCTATCAGCACTGGGAGAAAAGGGCTGGAGACTTGAGGAGACTTGCTGTCACTCAGACTCCAGCGGTTACCACCAGGCAACTGGTGTCAGATTGCAAATATTAATAATGATAATAATAATGATATTGAATGAACACATGGACTGTATCGGTTGTAAGATACACAGGACCATTCCTTGGATGGACAAAGGACACCAGTCAATGGACCGGCGAACAAAGAAGCTTATGACAAAACACAAAGCCTTACACACCAGAGCTTACACAGATGGAGTGTACGTGAAGAGAAAAAAGGCGACGGTGAGCTTATCAACATAGAAGACTGTGTCCACAGAGCAAAAGCAGGTCTACAAAAGTATGCACAAACCGAGAGACATCGTAAAGAGTGAACGGAGAAGTGTAACGAGGTACCGAAAAGTAGATAACGATGGTGTAGCATAGAAAACAAGGAAAGAAAAATGGGAACAAAAAACATCAAACAGAGAATTTAAAAGACGAATACAGGATGTGGCAGACGAGAGATCATGGGCATGGCTACGAAAAAAAAATGAAGAGAGAAACAGTATCCCTCATCATGGCAGCCCAAAACAAATGCATCAGGAAAAACTTATATCAAGGCAATAATCGACAGAAACCCAAACAAACAGTAAATGGTGTTTATTTAGAGGAAAGGGTGAGACCATAAATTTCATAACTGGTGAATGTAGTCAACTGGCCGAGGAAGGGTATGAACAGGAACACGATAGAGTAGCAAGAGTGATCCACTGAGAACTGAGTAAACGAATGGGATTTGACCATACAGTGTGTTACCAGCACAAACTGGAGACAGCCCTGAAGAATGGACACTACAAATTACTTTGGGACTGTGACATTCGATCGGATCACCTAATCCAAGCGAGAAGACTGGACCTAGTAATCGTAGACAAGAAGAAGCAACCTGCCAAATTATAGATGTGGTCGTGCATTTAGACTATAGGGTAAAGAGGACAGAGAGCAAAAAACTGGAAAAATACCAGGATCTAGCAAGAGAACAAGAATATATTGACCATGAAGGTCAGGATAGTACAAATAATTTTAGGCAAACTCGGAACCGTACCAAAGATTGTAGAAACTCGGAATAAGAGGGATTGAGACTGTACAAACCAAAGCACTTCAAGGAGTTGAACGGATACTGAGGACAGTACTAGAAATATAAGATCTACGACTCCAGCTGTGATTGATGGGTGAGATATGAGGAGATGAGAGGAGAGCTGAACACCTAAGATGACTTACTGTCACGCAGCTTCCAGCGATAACCACCAGGCAACTAGTGTGGAACCGTATACCAAAGTACTCCTAATGACTATGACAGTGTGGAGGGAAGGTTGGAGACTTGAGGACACCTGCTGTCACTCAACGTCCAGCGATAACCACTGGGTAACAAGTGTGAAACTGTACACCACGATACTCCTGTTGACTATGAGAGTGTGTAGAGAAGAGCTGGGGACTCGAGGAGACTTGCTGTCTCCTAACCTCCAGCAGTAACCACTAGGTAACTGGTGTGAAATTGATGATGATGATGATAATAATAATAATAATAATAATAATAATAATAATAATAATAATAATAATAATAATAATAATAATAATAATAATAATAAAAATAATTGTTGCTGCTGCTGAATTTTGTCGATTTCCTTTTGTATGTTTCTTTTCAGTTTTCGTATTTTTTTTTACCTTCTTAAGATGTTATTTCTTGTATTGTCATTGCAAAGAAAAATGACGTCTTTACTTTCAGGTTTGATCAGTCAGTCAATCAAAATTCTCTCGTGACCAATATCTTTTTGCAGCATGCCGCTTTAGTGATGATTAATCAAAACATATAAGAAGATGGTGATCGATGAATTATTCTTTTCGCCTCTTGTTGGGCAGTGATATCTAGAGAATTCAAACTAAAAAAAACAAAAAACGGGAGGGAACATTGCTGGACACAAACCAAGGAATCAATTTACCATAAACTTACATCGTAAATTGAGCTTCAACTAAATACCTTTTTCCTGACATAGAAAGGAATGAAAGTTCAAGTATTCTAACCCACCAGCTCTATCAGTGCTGCCTGTGTGATTGATACATACATAACCTATTCAAAAACTGAGGAAACTTATGGAGGCAGTAACCCCCCCCTGAAAGAAAACCCCCTCATAAAACGGTTCATTTGGATTATTTTGAATATCTTCGTATTTTTCACCGTCATTTCTCTCTATTTCGAACTTTACTTCAATATAAGTTCAAAGGAAGGAAAAATCGATTAGACAGCTTTTTTTGTCCCTCCCTCAAGATGTTAATTTCTTATATTTCAAATTGTATTATGAAAGGCACTCCATTAGCTTATGAAACTGTCGTCTGGCTTACATCCAACTGTGAAAACTGTGGCCAACCACATGAAAATGCTTAGTATCGGAGTGAATTGTAAAGATTTCACAGGATAGGCTTTTATTCATACGGGAATCAGGTCTGGTTACTCATTCAATAGAAACTGTCGCGTGATCAACGTCTATTGGTTGTTGGGTGATCAATTAGAAAATAAGAAAAATGATGATCAATAGATGAATTTTACCTTGACCTTTTGCTGGACAGTGGTCACTAAAAAAGTATGAATTTTAAAACAAAATGTGAATGCTAACCAAGGAACCAATTTAGGAGAAACTTACATTGCAAATTTAACCCTCACTAAATACCCATGTAAGGAGGGAAATTTTCAAGGAATTGGATAAAGACGTCTTTTGTAGATTTGATAAGGAGCATATGTTGAAATTGACAGCTATCTAGTTCCACTGGTATGGCAAGTACATGTTTTAGATAGATAGATAGATAGATAGATAGATAGATACATACATACATACATACATACATACATATATACGTACATACATACACTGTAAGCTTTTCAGATTCACCTGAAAACTGATGAAACCTACGTTGATGTTAACTCTATCGATGTTGACGGTTTTAGGTGACAGTTTTGGGTGATAGTATCTATCTTCTTCACATTGGCTGCCATCTTGGAACACCATTCATTGTAGGATATGTATCTCGTCTGCAAGCATTTTTTTTTGCTTAATACAAAGTAAAGAACAAAATACCAAACTGAAAACTGATTTTCAACTGCGTATTTAGTCTTCAACTCTCAGAAAAGAGGGTGTTAGAAACTTTTCTTACTCTCTCTACATTCATTTATAGCCAGTGGATTTTTGTTATTCAGACCCGTCGCACAATAAGACCAATAATTGTAACAACTGTTTCAGTCGTTTGTAAGCATCGCTAATTTGCTTCGTTAACTATGGCCTATGCGCTGTTTATTTGGACCAATCAGCAGGGCCTCTTAATTAACATTATTGTAACGAAATTCGATAAAGTAAGTAAAGATATTTTTTTCTGTTCTTACAAGCTTAAGCTGGTAACTAGAATTAAATTTGAAATAACCGAATTCTCAAAGATGTACTATGGTGTTTTGAGACTGACTAAACTAATTTCCTTGCTACAGTTACTGCTTAAAACAATAGATTTCTGAAAATTTCTTTCATAGGGAAATTTTGGCCTTGTTTGGCTCACTGGATAAGCCGGATATTTTGTCTAAAATTGATTGACCCCATTAAATGGAATCCACAGTATTCATTATTAAGTTATTTGATAAAATTTGACGTAACGCCCAAGTAAATCGGATGAATCGAATCCTGAAATAGTTCCATTCAGTTATCCAGTAGAAACTCTCATATGGTCAGCAACACCTGGCAGCATGCTATATTGGAGGTAATCAATAGAAAAATTGGGTAAAGAAGTGATCAATGAATACGGTATGGTGATCACTAAGAAGTCTGAATAATCAGAAAAATAGCAGACACAATTTAAGGGACCAATGTATCATTAACTGATATCAGAAATCAATCTCTTCTTTAAAATCTTATTTCAGGAAATTTGAAAAAACAAACAGAAAACAATAACTGTTTTTGTAAATATGATTCAGGGTAAATGTTGATAGTTTCATAATGATACATACATAACAAACAAGTCAGTCCACATTAAAAACTGAAGAAACCTATGCCCTGGTATCAGTTTTGGTTGACTGTTTCTAATTCACTTGTAAATGTTCCTAACAGTGTAGGCAGTGTGGAGCTGTTTTGTTTAGTACTACCGAATACAAGCGATTGGGTAGTCTACATGATTAAGAAAACAAGCAAAAACTGAATATGACGTTGTTTATGTCGTGATCTGATTGGCTGATTCAGTGCATTCAGATTGACAAGCAACTCAATAAAACAACCTGTGTTTAACAGTAAATAAACCAAAAGAGGAAAGTCTGATTTCAATTTGTGCAATTGGTTAGTACACTCCGGAATTTTTGCTCTCCTCCTGTAGACATGCTTATTACGAGATCTGGTCAGTGCATATTCACAAGATACTGTAATGACATGACAACAAGGAATGGATAAAGTAATTGTAAAGAAAGCTTAAAAAGCGTTGAGTTTCATTTATATCCAAGTAAAATAAATAGATGTAAAGATAATTCAGACTACTGTTGAGAAGATAGAAAAATAAATGTAAACGAACAGAAGAATTACATAATTATATCAATACGTCTGTTGTAATGATGAAAAATGCATGTATTTTACAAGACAAATATTCTTTCAACATAATAGAAAGACTACGTTGAGAATATGGAGTACCAGCATGGAACCCTCACAAGAAGAAACAAATCAAAGAAACGTCATCATCATCATCATCATCATCATCATTATCATCAATCTTTTAACGTCTGTTGTTGGGCATAGACCTTCCCCAGGATGTGCCATACTTCTCTATCATGGGCGTCACGGAGTCACTACTTCCTGAATTTGTCTAGCTCGTCTCTCCCTCTAATACTCTGCCAGCCTCGGCTGCGCATGTGATCTCTGTGGATCCATGTCGTGAGTCGTGATGTCCATCGGTTGTCTGCCATTCTTGCAACATGACCAGCCCATCGCCATTTGAGATTTTTAATGGATTCTATGATGTCCCTGACTTTCGTCTTTTCTCGGATGTACCGTGCTGTCTCGATCCCTGGATTATCGAACTGGTCCTCTCAGGACAGTTTACTGGTATGATCGAAATGTAAGTCATAGCACAGTATTTATGAAGAAATTAAAATGCCCTAAAATGAAGATGTCGGAAGATTCTCTTCCATTTGAAGCAGTAATACAGGAAGGCATCGGTCGTCAACACATTCAAAAATCGCTTGAATAGACTATAGGAGCGAGAGCAATTGTTTACGACTCTGATGTAGACCTCCATGCAATGTAATGTGATCGAACAAGATACTACACACTCGATATATGTTAGAACCTGATATAAGAGGCCAGCACGGATGCTCCATCCTGGATTATTATTATTATTATTATTATTATTATTATTATTATTATTATTATTATTATTATTATTATTATTATTATTATTATTTCGGAATCTCACACCAGTTGCCTGGTGGTAACCGCTTGAGTTTGAGTGACAGCAAGTCTCCTCAAGTCTCCAGCCCTCCTCTCCTAGTACTCATAGGTCGCAGTAATTCTACGATTTACAGTTTCACACCGGTTGCCCAGTGGTTATCGCTGAAGGCTGAGTGACAATAAGTCTCCTCAGGTCCTCAGCTAACGTCTCCTCCCTCTTTCGCATATCATGACAGAGCTACGATTCGTTGCAGTACTTATATCTCTAGCACCTTCCTCAGTATCCGTGCAGTTCCAAGTAGCGCTGTGGTCTGTGCGGTCTCTATCCTCCCCCTAATCCCGATCTCCTCCAGTCTCTCCCTCAGCGTTTGGGGGACAGTTCCTAGTGCTCCCACTATGACCGGTACTACCCTGGTTTTCATGTTCCACATTTTCCTTAACTCCCTTGCTAGGTCCTGGTATTTTTCCCTTTTTTCACCCTCCTTCTTTTTTACTCTATGGTCTGCAGGCACAGCAACGTCTACTATTTGGCAGGCCTTCCTTTTTTTATCTACTATTACTAAGTCCGGCCTTCTTGCCTGGATGAGGTGGTCAGTTTGGATGTCAAAGTCCCACAGTAGTTTGTGGTTGTCATTCTCCAAAACTGCCTCTGGCTTGTGCTGATACCACTTTTCCCCATGGTTGAATCCCATTTGTTTACTTAGTTCCCAGTGTATCATCGTTGCTACTCTATCGTGTCCATGCTTATACTCCTTCTGGGCGAGCTGACTACATTCACTAGTTATGTGGTTTACTGTCTCATCTCTTTCACCGCACATGCGGCATTTGCTGTTTGTCTGAGTTCTGTCGATTTTTGCTTTTATGTAGTTTGTCCTTATGCTTTTGTTTTGGGCTGCCATGATGAGCAATTCTGTTTCTCTCTTAAGGTTCCCCTTTCGTAACCACGTCCATGATTTCTCGTCTGCTATATCTTTTATCTGTCTTTTAAACTCGCCGTACAATTTTTTCCCTTCCCACTTTTCTTTTCTAGTTTGCTGTACTGTTCCATTGTTTTCTACTTTATTGTTTGTTGCACTATCCCTTGCGCTCTTTATGATTTCTTCACTATTTGTTTGCACATATCTATCTAGGACTACTTTAGCTCTCTGGACACAATCGTCTATGCTGATGAGCCCCCTACCACCTTCTTTTCTCTTAACGTATAGCCTATCTGTATCATCCCTAGGGTGTAATGCTTTATGCATGGTCATAAGTTTCCTTGTTCACCTATCCATTGATTGGAGCTCTTCCTTTGTCCATCCTAGGAATGGTCCTGTATACCTAACTACTGACACAGCCCAGGTGTTCATTCCTTTTATTAGATTTCTGCTATTTAATTTGGTTTCTAATATTTTCCTTATCCTTCTGAGGTATTCTCTCTTAATTTTCTCCTTCATCTCTTCCCGTTTTATCGTGTCACATTCAAGGACACCTAGGTACTTGTATCGGTCTTGTGCAGTCAATGCCCTAATCTTCTTGTTGTCCGGAAGTTCAATTCCCTCAGTCATTGAAAGCCTTCCTTTATGCATCACCATGATTGCGCATTTTTCTATCCCAAACTACATTCCTATGTCCTCACTATATTCCCTCACTTCGTTGAACAGAGTCTCAAGCTCTCCCCTGTTTTTTGCAAACAATTTAATATCGTCCATGTACATTAAGTGGTTGACATTTCCTTTTGTTTTAGAGAAGTGGTATCCTTTGCTGTTTTTCAGGATTCTGTTAAGCGGTATCATTGTTAGAACAAATAATAGTGGGGACAACGAGTCTCCTTGGAAGATTCCCCTTTTTATCCCTACTTCGGCTAGTTTGTCCCCTGCGGCTGTCAAATCTACTTTCCAGTCTTTCATTGAATTACCAATGAATTTAACCACCGGTTCACTAATTTTGAACATTCTAAGGCATTCGAGTATCCAGCTATGTGGAATCATATCGTATGCCTTTTTGTAATCTATCCATCCCATTGCGATATTCTTTCTCCTTTTCCTTACTTCTTTTAAGATCATCTGGTCTATGTAGAGTAAATCGTTTGCTCCTTTGGTTCCTATCCTACACCCTTTCTGTTCTTCTGGTAGTAGCCCCCTTCTATCCATTGACATGTATATTCTCTCTGCTATTTGCCCGGTCAGGATTTTCCACATAAGTGGTAGGCACGTGATTGGTCTATAGTTGCTTGCTATGTTCCCCTTCCCCAGGTCTTTTTGGATGAGGGTGTTTCTGCCTTTAGTCATCCATTCTGGTGCTTTGCCTTCATTTAGACAATTTTGGAGTAGGTGGGTGAGTCTGCCGTGTAACGTGGTGAACTTTTTGAACCAATACCCATGGATCCCGTCGGGACCCGGTGCTTTCCAGTTGGCTACTTTCCTAAGAGTATGTTTCAATGTGGTTTCATTCAGTACTATCGGTTCTCCCTTGTCTATATCTTCTAGTTCTTTTCTCATGTTTCCTAACCATTGCGGTGTTACATTGTGTCTTTTTGGGTGCCCCCATATGCTATTCCAATAGTTCTTGGCCTCTGTGGCATCTGGTTTTATGTCCTGCCTTCTTTCCCCATTTAAATCTTGGTAAAACTTTTTCTCATTGTTTTGGAATGTGCGGTTTTGTGTGTATTGGGCCGTTCTTAGTCAGTATCTTTTTAGTCTTGCCTCTTTAGCTAGTCTTTTCTGGTGTAACTCTTCGACTACAGTTGCGATGCCTTTTTGCGCTACCTTATATTTGTTATAAAGTCTTACTCGTGGTCTGTCTGTGTGTGGTGTATTTCTAAGCAGTACTTCGTCTCTCTGTAGTTTGGAGATCTGCCTTTGTAACCTTCTCTCCCAGTTGGGTTTCCCTTCCCTATTATTGCCCAGGTTCCTATCTTGTGTTGTGAAGCTTTGTGCTACCATTTTCGCCCCTGCATAAATTAGGTTGTTGAGTTCTAGGAGGGTGTCTGTTTCTATGTGCTGTAAGAGGCAGTTGACCTGTTCGGTCACTTCTCCGACTTTCTTTCTGTCTTTGTCTCTTAGGGAGGGGAGTGTTGTTTTCTCTCCTCGCATGATCTCTTTCAAAGCTTGTATTTTGGTTTTCTCTTCTTCCGTTGGTGCCTCGTCATCACCCTCTGGTGCGTAGCTTACTGTGGGGGTCTCATGGGGGATTATTCTAGTTTTGTTATTGGTACTAGTTGTGCTGGGGGGGCATTTTTCAGATGTGTCACCTGAATCTCTCTCTACATTAATGCGAATCTCTAGTAGTTCAGTCTCAGACAACCATTTCTTCTTTTGAATTTGCTTTACTTGGTCAGCAAGGCGTTGGTTCGATACTTCCACAGCAGATTTTTCCCTCCATATTTGGAGCATACGCTCTCTATAAGATCGCACTGAAGGCTTGCTTTTATAGTAACAGTACATAACTAGTCTATTCTCTTCCCTTGTCCATCTCTTTCTCTTGTTCTTTATAGCAGTCGCCCCATGAGGACTGCGCTTTCCCTGGATATCGTTAGTGGTATACGAGTTTTGGCCAACAGTAGCTGTGTGACGACTGTGTCCCTCCTGAAGGCCATTAAGGGTACACGAGCCGAGATTTTGGCCAGCAGTCACAGGATAACGACCGGGTCCCTCCTGGTGGCTAACAAGGGAACATCTGCCGGTTACGACACACAGGTCTTGGATCTGTGCCCCGTTTTTTGCGGTAAAATGGTTTGGTTGTACTGTCATGATTGGGGTTTTTGGTTCTTTGGAGGTAGTACCAGACCTTGGTGGGTTGGTTAAGACCGATGTGAGTCGGAAATAGCCCAAGAGCCCCACCGGCCCTTTTGGTTCTTTTAAGGTTGCGCCATACCTTGGTGGGTTCATTGAGACCGATGTGCACAGTGGTAATCAAAGAGCCCCACCAGCTCCTACCACCCAGGGTATGGCCTCACAAGGACAAGCCATTCAGGCTTGCAGAGATATCTATCTAGTGATATGACATTTGCCTGATTGTTGAACTAAAGATATAACACTAAGCCTTTTTCTTGGGGGGGGGGTTACATACATTAAAGATCATATGTCTCCCTTAAATGTTATAAGTCTTGACTTAGTATAAGTTTCGATATTCGTTGTTTTTTCTTCTTCTTCTTCTTCTTCCAATGCCCGCTGGGTAGATGGCCAAGCGACCACCGCCAATTTATACTATACTAATCTCGGGGGCGGGGGGGAGGAGGTTGCAAGTGGAAAAGTTCATTCACACACACACACACATATATATATACTCGCCCCTCGCTTTTCTATACTTCTATGGGACAACTCATTTTGAATTATAAATTATAAATATAATAATTTTAAATTTAATTTTAATTCCACTTACCCACGTGCAGGTCTAAAAAAACAACTTTTTTCGACTTGGCAGTGGTCTTCTCATTGCAAGAGAAAATTCCTCAGACTCACAAAGAAAACCATCTCAGAGGTACAAAGATACCATCAAAATATCAAGAATAATCAACCAAAGTAAAATATTAAAATGTTCGAAGATAATCAGAGTTCATCTCAAAGCCAAACGTTAAGTATCATTAGAATCTAAAGAAAACTTCTTTAACTAAGCCCAGAACAAAATCATCCGGGGCAGCCTGTAGTCAAAAGAGCATTGTTATTATTAATATCATTATTATTATTATTATTATTATTGTTAATAATAAGACATTCAATCACAGAGTAAATTTTAAAATCTAGCCTGAGTTAGTTAGGTCTTCAAAGTAAGTCACCAGAATTCATCTTGAAAAAGGAGGCCTTTTGTCAAAAAATTTGGGAGGCTGTCTTCGATATTCGTTGTTTTTTCTTCTTCTTCTTCTTCTTCTTCTTCTTCCAATGCCCGCTGGGTAGATGGCCAAGCGACCACCGCCAATTTATACTATACTAATCTCGGGGGCGGGGGGGAGGAGGTTGCAAGTGGAAAAGTTCATTCACACACACACACATATATATATACTCGCCCCTCGCTTTTCTATACTTCTATGGGACAACTCATTTTGAATTATAAATTATAAATATAATAATTTTAAATTTAATTTTAATTCCACTTACCCACGTGCAGTTGCAATCTCACACCAGTTGCCTGGTGGTAATTCCTGGAGTCTAAGTGACAGCGAGGCTCCTCAATTCTCCAGCCCTTCCCCCTAGTTCTTATAGGCCACAGTAATACTGCAGTTTACAGTTTCACACCGTCGCCCAGTGGTCATTGCTGAAGGCTGAGTGACAATAAGTGTCCTCAGGTCTTCAGCCAAAATTATTATTATTATTATTATTATTATTATTATTATTATTATTATTATTATTATTATTATTATCATGATTTAAAAAAAAAATTTAGTTTCATACCAATTTCGTGGTGGTCACCGCTGGAAGTCTCCTCGAGTTTTGAGCCCTCCAGTTCAAACTCTCACACCGGTTGCCTCGTCATTATCACTGAAGGCCGTGACAGTGACTCTCTTTATGTCTCCAACCCTCATCCTATATTGTCCTTGCCTATCACAGCAATGCTTTGGTTTGCACCCCGCCAACGGTGCCTTTTTTTTGTTTGTTAGGCCATTGCTTTTGGCTTGGGTCGTAGATCCTATACTTGAATGACTTTTCTCAGTAGTCTCAAGTAGTACTGAGGTCAGTGCGGTCTCAATCCTTCCTCTTATCCCCAGTTCCTCCAATGTCGTTTTCAGTGTCTTGACTACGGTTCCGAGTGCACCTATTACAACTGGTATACCCTGACTTTCATTGTCCAAGCCTTCCTCAGTTCCTTTGCCAGGTCCTTTTCCTAGCTTTCCACTCTCTTTCGTATTTACTCTGTGGTCTACAGATTTTCTTTCTTGTCAATGCACTTATTTCAGAGGTGAGTATTCATCACATAGCTCAAAGATTTTCAGGTGAAGATTTCAGATCCTTATCCAGCAAATAACTCTGTGTCAGACCTTTGATCAGGTATTGATTGACCATTTTATTCAGAGAGAGAGCCAATCGAGATTAATTAATTAATCAAGTTGTTGATGAAGTTAATAAGAGACGGTTTCGAGAGGTAAAGATAGTTTATTTAGGAAAAAGGTCGTTATATGAAATTAAGATTTTTCCTTATCATGATAGTAAATCATGACTAACTAATCGGTGGTTGGCTCTCTCAGTGACTGAGTCAAAAATGCAAGTCTCACACAACTGCTAAAATTTGTCCTACAAATACGCAATAGCTTACTTCATTCTGATAAATAAATACATTTATATGTTTTTAAAATATATTTTGTATATTCTTCATGATGTACATAGTACGAAAGTTACAGTAATCAACTTCAGTCGAAATAGAAGTTTAACCCTGTAACAGCCTTTACTTTTTATCATTTTCCATTATATTTTACCGTTATTCAGGCAAATTACTAACGACAAAAAAATTCTCGTTTTCGGTTTTCTTGACAATTTCTCCATTGAGGCAATTCTGTAAATACGGTAATAAATAGTAACTTTGAGATCCAGTATCAGCTGAAAACAGAATATGAGTGAAGACTTGATAGCCAACCTTATGGAAACCTCATGGGATATTACATCCGTTCTAATACTGGAGGGTGTAATTGATTCGAGAAAATACTACCCTTTCTGTGTATTTCAAGCAATTTCCTTACGTTCTCTTATTTAATTTTAGATTTAACAGTTCACTACCCTGACACTGTTGATAGTATACATGGATGTTTTCGTTGTATTTATTTTATCAGAGAAAACGTGACTGAATTTGTTTAGATTGAAGAGTATATTGTTTTAACTTATAGGTAAGAGACAATTTTATCAGCAGAATTGTTCTTTGTAAGTGTAGGCATTGATTTATTATAGAGAGAAATACAAATAGAACACACCACTCTGTTGATTATATAGATAAATAAACGCCTTTCATATCATATAATAACAGATTCAGAACGAATCTTTTGCTTTTGGCTACCGGTAGTACTGTACCTAAAGATCACAGTTGCTACGATCAACTATCCACTATATAATTGAATACTAATTGGAAAGATTAGGGAAGGAAATGTGATAAAGAGATATCGTTGTAAGAAAGACAAGTCACGCAATCAAAAAAATAATGTGATTTTTTTTCAGTTACATACTGCTGCAGGCTACAGGTCAGCGTTTGCTCGAAAACATTAAACTTGGAAAGGCGTTACACAGGATAAAGTGGACACTTGAAAGACGAGGATCGTATTGACGGCAAATCACGATTAGGAATTGTCAAGAGGTCCATTTGCTAAACTGGACCGACATCTAAAGACCCTGTGCTCTTCCCATGTTGATGCTGCAATTAGCATTCTTGTTGCAAGTGCTTAATGTCCGATTTGTTAGGCAGACACCTCTACTCATGGTAACAATAACCATGTACGAATCATACAAAAAAGACCTGAGCTGCTTATAATATGAAGTGTCTTAAAATTCCCAAGTTCATAACACTTTTTCTTATCGGCTATTCTAACGAGTAGTCCATACAGACCTTTAGCCGCACAAAATACCCAGTGTATTAGATTACAGCTTCAAGTTAACACCTGCTAATTTGCACTGCATATCATAGAATCAATCATTGTGCTGGTCATGTAGTAAGAATGGCAGTTGCCCGCTGGATATCACAGCTCACGACATGTATCCCCAGAGATCATATACAAAACTGTGTCCAGCAAGAAATGTCATGACGACTAAACAAGTTCACAAAGTATTGTCTTTTGGATGAAGAAGTCTGGCTAATCTTGGACACAGTCTATGTCCAAATGTGGGACGTTAAAAGACTGCTGCTGTTGATATGTGTTACCCAGATCCATCAATAAATCACTACTATGCTATAAAAACACACAGGTATACACTGCTACACACATTTATGCATATACACATTATTTTACAACACAAATAAACGTCTCTGGATGTGATCTGAACTTTACACACATACGGACACATACACACACAAACACCATCACGTGTACAAACAGTCAACAAAAACTGTCACCCTAATTGTCAACGCAGTTCATTCCAATTTTTTGAAATTTGGTTTGGATGGTTGGCTATGTATGCATGTGTAACGCTTACAAGTGGTATCAATGGAGCTACAAGGCTGAAATTTAAACACTCACTGTCTTGATGTAATGTAAAATTATAACACATGCACACACACACACAGAGGAATACAAACCATAAACGAAAACTGAATTGTCAACAAAGGTTCTTTCAATCTTTTTAATTTGGTCTGACTAGCTGGCTGGCCATTAGTGTATTTATATATGTATAACGCACACAAGAGGCAGCAATGGAGCTAAAAGGCTGAAAATAAAAACATTCACTGAATATGCTGAGAATCAATTTTTTCTTTTTTTAGAATCCTGTTCCCACCCCAAAAGGTTCTTAGTGGATCATTCAATTTGCATCGTAAACGTAGACTGAATTGGACCTTTAGTCAGTGTTTTGCAGCATTCAAGTTTATCCTTTGGAAATTCAGAACGTTTTAGTGATCACTGCAAAGCAAAAGGCGTGAGATGTAACTAATTCATTTATCACTGCCTTTTCCAGTTTTCTAATTGATCATCCACAAAAGTCACTGTTCACGCTACGGTTTCTATTGAGTGACTGATTGGACCAGTCCTCCTCCATATATATATATATATATATGCTCTTCCAACATGCAATGGAGCACTCTCGTGGATGAGGAATATATACGATAAAATAAATATATCGCTTAAATTCAACCTTACTGACTGTCCAGTTCCGTGGAGTAGAGGAGGATACCGGGTCTGAAGCTAAAGTTTCTCAAGGTACTGGATTGAATAATAGATAGTCTATAGACACACTGAAGAGCTACAGTTATCCGTGGATGACGCAATATATATATATATATATACATATATATATATATATATATATATATAATGATATTGTTGTGTTCATTTTTTAATTTAGTTTTTTCCTTTATGCAGATCAATTGTTCAGTGTTTTGGTCACAGAAATGTATTTCTTCATTCCCGTGAATAAAGACTATACAACTGATATGCAGAGAGGAAGAAAGTAAATAAAAAGTCAACTTGACGAAATCATCTGTCTTTATTAACGAATTAAAGTATATCGATACATTTTGGAAGATTATTTCGTTGATCTTTCCAACTTTTTCAATGGAATAAATCTTTTTAAGATTTACTTTAAAAAAAGCCTAAAAACATGTTAGCTCCACCAATTTCATGCGACTTTTCTCGTTCTCCCTCGTCCGGCTCAATCTTCACGTTGAGCACGTCTAATCACTTCATTTCTCAAAAAAATCATTGATATAATTGCTATTGCATTTATTTTATTTCTATACAACATGATCTACTTCCGTCCTATATATGAGTGTAAACTTATCTGCAATTTTCGAGTATATAGAGCATCATATGCATTTTCATTTTTCGAATTTATTTCATTTACTTATGTGTATTGATATACATTCGTTTCAATGTCTACATTTGGAAATCATTTCACTTCTTTTGTTGAGGTGTCATTATTATGTATTTAGTATATACCTTCGTATATGATGAGGATCTTGATACTACATCCGACAATATTACTGAGTGAACGATACTGGATATGGTAGTATTTAAATCAAGTTTTCATCCAGACATGGTTTTCCATTTAGCTTTGTTGAAGTAGTAATTTTAAATGAAACAATATCGAAAAGTCTGTTTTTAAGTAAATAATATAACGTAATATCATATTGCAAAAGCGCAGACAATATATATATATATATATATATATATATATATATATATATATATATATATATATATATATATATATTTGAGGGATGATATAGGAGAAAATTGACAGTAACATGTGTAAGAAGATAGCGCAGTCACGGTCGTCACTGGAGGATATGGGAAAGGCTCTGTCCAGCACTGATCTTCTAATAGCTGCTGCTGCTGAAATATGGAAAAGGCCCGGCTGAGTCTGGTTGGTTGATCTGAAAGTTATTTGCATGTTGGAGAAGATGAAACCGAATCGCAATTCCGATTAATTTAACTGATTAGATTATTACGTTTCTTAATTGATTGCATAATCGGTGTCATTAACAATTACCGCAGCCTGGAGAGAAAGTAATCTTCTCATTTCCGCTGATAAAATAATGGGAGCGTTAATGAAAAGCAAAGCTGAAAGATATAGATCGATGTCTCCCATATTTCTAATTATCCTGACACTAAGAAAATGGGTCCTGTTAGTCACTTAATAGAAACCATAATTCAACCAGCATCTTCAAGTCACGTGCCGGGTTCGAGGTGATCAATTAACGATTGGAATATCAGTTGATCAATGAATAATTGACTTCTTTCGCCTTTTGTTGGGTCACTAACAAGTTTGAATTTTCAAAAAAGAATCTAGTGAGCAATTTAGCATAAATTTGCATTGAGAATCGAACATCTGACCAAAACTCTCTATTTGGAAGAAATTTTGGAAAAAAAACGAACAAACAAAAATCAATTTTTTCGTAGACATAATAAGAAGTAAAGGTCTAATTTCTGTAACCCCCTAACTCCATTGGTGCAACCTGTACGCGTTAAGCATACATACTAAGCTAGACAGCCAGACTTGTTTAAAAACTGGAGAGAGTTACTTTGAAAATTTTTGTTGACTGTTTCTAATATCTCAATTATCAAAACAAAGTATAATCAATATTTGATATGTTTGGTGTGTATTGGAAAAGAGGTAAAAGTACTTTGTCGAATGACTTTAATTTCGTCTTAGTTTGTTTTGCTTATTCAGGCTTTTTATCGATGTGTTTGGCTGGGGTTGGGATCAGGTGGGCCATGACCCACTAGTGGGCCATTGAGGTAACTTATGTGGGCCACAGACCATTTCTAAAAGAAAAGAAATCAGATTCTATGTATTAGTGGGCCATTCAGCATTTTAGATAGTCTTTTCGGTCACGATTTGTTTAATTTTTACTGACACAGGCATTTCATTGTGTCTCGTTTTTACACTAGGAATGTCGATAGATCTTTTGTCAAATTCTGACGTCTATCCATACACCTAGATTTAAGAATTCTACAAAGAATGAACTGATCGGAAGATTTTGATAAAATTTTCGGTATTTTTTTTCTTTAAAAAATAAAATTTCGATATGAAATATGTAATTTTTGAGAAAAAATTACGGAAAAACGTTTTCGAGTCAATCACCCTTTCAACCCCACCACCTCGAACACACATTTTCAGATTGAAGATATAATATAAAATACAAGTTGGCCAGGGGAAATAACAAAAAAAAACCCTAAAAAACAAAAGTGAACCGTTACAAAAAGAAGTTGCTGACCCCTGTGCTCGAGGGTTACAAACTTTCGGTTTAATAAAGCTACAAATTTCGGTTTTAATATACTTCTGATACTCTCAATTCATTGATGTTGAAGATCCGAGATAATACTATTCCGAGGACCAAGTGAATCACAAGTATGGTTCCCTCAAATTCTCTCTAACCAGTGAGCACAAAAGTTTTACGCCATATGTTTTTCTATTTCTATCGCTTAATAAAGTATACGCACATTTTTTGATTAAACATATAGAATCAATATTCTTCAATAAAAGTCAGTGAAAAATATTTAAGATTTGGAACATTGGGGGGGGGCTGAAACATGTGTGTGCACACACAATCAACCAGCTTAAAGAGAACTATGCAAGTCAATGATCTCACATACACGATTTTGTGAATGTGCACAGTTGTGGTGATGCCACCACTTTCCCAAGGGAGCAAAGTAAGTCCCCGGATGCTAAAACTCATCGGAGATTAAAAGAGTATTTCTCACGGTCGGATCAATCAGTTGTCGGATCTGAGTCACCAGAAATTTTGCCAATCTACGAACGACACGACGGTCCTGTAAGTACTGCAGATAGTCATAAGTTGAGCAAGCAGCAGTATGGCTAAAATTGCAAGGATGTTAGTGTTATTTTCTCATCTTATGTAACTACTTTGGGTTATTTGCTAATAGACTTTGGTCAGATTTTCATTTCCTTCTGTATAGCTATATTTCATCTAATAGTTTTTTGTACATAAATGTACGTAAAGTCATTCACAGGGGACTGCACTACCTTTACTATCATTCCAGAATTCAGCTGCTTACTTCTAGTACTTTTCAAGACAAACATACTAAATGTTCATGGTGGAAAGAAAGCTTCCATTATTGAGCATCAAATTTTTTTCCCCTAATATTTTGATATAGTGTACTTGAAAGAAATACACTATTATGTTCATGATGTTAAAGCATTATCAATTATCTTACTATAAGATTGCAGTGAAAATCAGAAAGAAGTAGATTGTCAGTGATAAGGCTAATATATATCAATGGATCACTAATAATCCTGTTATAGAAATGCATTAAGAATCTGAAAAACAGGGATTCGTTAGTGGTTGGGAATTAATGAAAGCGCTACTGACAGAATTAAAACAGTCATATTATGTTGGTCGGAAAATAGTGACCGTCTTTATGTCGTTAGCAGTTTTCGTTGAGTTCATGTGGAATCTACTTATCAATATTTTTCACCCCAACATTCTGTACAAGATGATCTGATCTTATCACATTGCCAACATTCAGCATCTGTGACATTCTTCCGAACAGTTTGGAGTAGGTTTTGTTCAACCAACTTCTTCAGTTGTTCATTTTCAATTGCAGATGGACGCCCTCTGCCTTCTTGATCACCGAGACTCAAATCTCGACGGAAAAAAAATACTTGAAACGAACGCTGTACGGCACAGTGGGAAGAGGTTTTTTGAACTCATGCTAGGTTAGAACCAGAAACTGTTTGAATCTCAGTTTAACCAACTTCAAAGTCACGAGGATTATACGCAAGCAGGTTGTAGACGATTCTTCTTTTTCAATCCCTGGATATAAGGGTATACACTGTTTACATGCACACATAGCGTAGTGGTTACAGCATCAGACAAATTACTGCAAAGTAATCTGATGGTTCCAG
This sequence comes from Thysanoteuthis rhombus, assembly GCA_963457665.1. NCBI lineage: Eukaryota > Metazoa > Mollusca > Cephalopoda > Oegopsida > Thysanoteuthidae > Thysanoteuthis > Thysanoteuthis major. The sequence goes on from OY735233.1 coordinate 6,098,900, forward strand.
GTTCAATCCTAGTGTGAGACAATATAACAATACTACTAATGCTAAGAGGGGAGTGCAGTCAATAAACCCCCGTCGGATAAATAAAGGGTTCGGTTCGTTACTCCCCCACACCTACCAGATGATGCCTGATGAAGGCTGTAGAGTGCAACGGCCGAAACGTTGTATGAAAAACAACCAAGATGAGGATGGTCTGAATATCAATAGAAATAATAATAATACTTCATCTCAAAAATTCAGAGATATACTGTTTACAGTATTTCTGAAATTAAACGGTGAATATTAGTGGAAAAAAAAACACATTTTAATCATCAAAACAAGCTCTATATGTTGGTTAATCATACAGTAGTATTGTTATAGGACATGTCTAAATGTTGGTATTTTGAATTGGCCATTATTATGCAAGCAACTTAATATATATAATTTGAATGCATTGTTCATAACTTCACCATGAAAAGGCATTGGAGATAAAAAAGATTGAATACATTACAAGTGGCCAGGAAATACAGAAATCGTTACCGACGGAGTAGGGCCATTATATGTGTAATTGGTAGAAGTAATTCTTTCAGTAATTCAACGTGAAGATGGGTTGGAACTGGCTATGATATATTTGTGGTAATATCAAAAAAGTTTTTCAAGGAATTTAATGAAGAAGAAATGGTATAGAATTTCTTAAAAAAAACAAAAAACACTCTCTATCTTTATGAAATGAATATAAGAGCCGCGAGTGCTTAGTAAAACATTTTATATAATCTGTTGAATTTTTAATGAATTTTGCTAGCAAATTGCTCGCAGGCTGTTGAATTGATTAAAACTTCTTTCATCCATACAAAATCTTCATTTAACGTTAACATTTCTTCAGAAATTCTTTTGAACTACGGCAGAATTAAAAACCGGGCGACAAACAATTGATAGATTGCAAACTTCAAGTACACGAAGCGGAAGGGCCAAGGGGGTTCTTTATGAATGCCGGAGTGAGTGTTCTTTGGAATAAATTAAAAATCAGGCAACAAACAATCAATAGATTATAAACTTCAAGTACAAGAAACGAAAGGGGCCAAGGGGGGTCGTTATGAATGCCAGAGTGACTGTTTCTATCACTGTTGCATCGGAGATTATAAAATTCTTTCAACAATAACCACGAAGAAAATATTCGTCAAAAGAAAAATTAACTATCATTTTGTCATGTGAAAAATAGTTTTTACATACAACTAAGTTTAAAACAAAAAACAAAACAAAAACAGAACAGACACCTTATCGTCAAGTTTTGGTACTATCAATCATAAATGATGTTGCTTTTCATCACCATCAGTCTTTTAACGTCCGTCATTGGACATAGACCTTCCCCAGGATTTTACTCCCTTCTCTATCATGGGTGTCGCGGAGCCAGTACTTCCTGAACCTGTCTAGCTCGTCTCTCCATCTAATATTCTGCCAGCCTCGGTTGCACATGTGATCTTGGGGGATCCATGTCGTGATTTTAATCGCAACTAAACTCAGGATGGGTACTCTTCTGTGGTGAGTAAATAAGTAAACAGTGCAGATTGGAATAAAGGATAAATTCCAAGTGGGAATCGAACTCACGAACCATCACACTGGAGAGTAGCCCACTCAACAAGCAAATCTTTTTACCTCTAATATACTTAATGGCAAGCGTCAGTCGAAATCAAATCTTTCAACTCACTTCCCATCTACAATCTCCTCTACGCCATGTTTGTTACGGTACTTCATTTCATTCTAATTTTCTTTTGTATCTTTTTTAGTAAATGAAGCATTATAAATCATTGCTAATAATTTTTGCTACTGTTTACCACATCTTAATTTTTGTTACTTTTTATCGCAACCAAACCCATACTGAGTACTCTTCAGCTGTGATTAAATAGATTAGCTGCCCGGATCGGGATAATGCATGAAGGATATAAAGGGTTGTGAGTTCGATTCTCGCCTGCAACTTATTTTTTATTCTGATTGGGCTGTTAATTCATTTACTCCATGCTGTGCATACTGAATAATTGTTCATTATTTTCACTGATGTCACAGGTTGTTTTTCTGATTCAGGCAAAAGCTCAGATTTCGGATGGTAATATAGGGATGGTAGACCCTCTTGTATCGTGAAAGGCCAAGCTTATCATATAATGGCTTGACTTTGCAAACGAAGATTTAGGAGAGGATTCTACGTCTGTTGCAGGCCCATCGGTGGTGCAAGGTTCATTCGTGTTCTTCCAAGGTGATTGCAGGAGAATGTTCAGCGACCGGAGGGAATCCTAGTTTTACAGCATGGTCACTTTTCTCAGAACTGTAGGGAAACCTTGACTCTGCACAAATGAAATTTTCAGTTGGAGGGTAATGTACGAGTTACCAATCATAGCCATTGAACTCATTGTTCACTAATTTGGCCCAGCAATTGTGAGGATGGTATTAAAGTTTCTAGGACGTAGGTTTTCTGATCTCTTGTGCAGAAGGGTAAGCTTACCCTATCAGAATGCAACCGACAATAAAGTTGACTGAATTATATCACAGACCTTAGGTAAAACAGTAATCTGCTTGCTAATGTTAGAATATCAAGTTAGTACACACAATCCTAGAGGTCGTAGTGTCAATCTTGGAAAGAAAAGGGGTGCAATCTGATACGGTCATCGTAGACACCGATATTCATCAAGATTTCAACACATTTGGAAATAAAAAGAATAAGGGGATCTACTCCCTTATAAGCGATTAATAGTTGTCTCCCTTGAGAAATCTGTTCATCGCACCTCGCACCGGCTCCACCCGAAGCCGTTTATACAGCGATCGACACCGGTTTGAGGGATGATCCCGGATACAACCCCTGATTCTTCAAGTTTTCGTTAATTATAGAAATATATCAACTTAAAATATATATTTACAATTAGATGAAGCCAACAGATAAACACAAGGAAAACTTGATAGTTTGATATTTGTATATACTAGGGCAGTGCCCGTCCCGAAGGTGAATGACTGGAATAGACCAAACTGTATGATGTATTGAACAGCATACCAATTGATCTGAAAACTTCAAACTCTACACTACAATGCCTCGTTAGCTAAATAATATATCATCGTAAAATGGCTAAATTGTCGAGCAATCATATTTTTTCAATAAAAGATATAGTTATTCAAAATTATTCTAAATCAATTTAGATATCTCCATAACAGTCAATTATTGATCAGTTGTGGCGTCAAAACTTGAAGTCATATGAAAAGATATCCTTTGAATAATAGATATAGCTCTCAAAAAAAAAAGTCTATTTATGACATCAGTGGCATTTTCCGCTTGGAAACATCTAAAATTGAGTAAAATAGAGCTGGAGATGTTCCATAAAGATTTTATCAATGAACCCATCAAAATAAGGCTTTGAAAATTGTTTGAAAAAAAACAATTTTTTTCAGGAAGTGTCTTTTGGGCTACTAATGCAGATTTTCCTCTCTGTAGACGAAACGGTATGGTCGTACAAACACGCACACTCATTACAGGAATAGACCCTTTCGCCACTACTGCTGGTAACAGTTATTCAATATTACGGTTTTGTTGATAAGCTAAATAATTATTAGTCTATAATGTCCAGATTTGGAAATTTGAACAAGAAAAAAACTTATTTAATGACAAGAGCAACCTCAACAAATAAATGAGTATTTTGCTGGAAACATTTTTCATGACCTTAGGTAATATTTGAGAAATTACAGACTATGAACAGAATCATTGTACGTGTCAGTGAATCTATTAAATGAATTGAAAATCTTTTCAATTTGAACAAATATCTTGACTCCTCCATTGTTGGCTCATAGGTGAAATTATTCATGCCAGAAAGATATGAATACTTAAGAGAAAGATGTAGAGGAAAGAAGAAGGGAAAGAAAACAAATTAATAGACAGCATAAAGATTAGATGTGTATGAACTGTCCAGTAATTGTTGAATTCATTATTTATCATAGTAGTACACTATATTACTATTAATCCTTTTCATCACAACACTCTGTTTTTCATATCCTTCATTATCACACTGTTCGTTACTAGTTTTATACAACGTTATCATTGGTCCTTTCTAGATGTATCCGCACATCTCAATAACACGCTTTCTGATCGGCTGGTCCCAGCTACGTTAAACAATAGAAATAGACAGGAAGGGTGAGATGAGATGTCATTAAAGGTATGCCATCATTTAGAAGTCAATTTCTATGATGACATGATTGAATTCTAAAAATGGGCAAAAAAGGGCCAAAAATGGTAATTTACAATTGTAATTGAAAATGATGTTTCGGAATATTTCAATACCAAATTATTTTGCAAGTATGGATACCTGTTGACTAAAAGGAAGACTACTCTCTCTTCTTCCCTTCCTCTTGCTACTATTACCATGGTTGTTGAACGCCCCATTGAACTCATGGCTCTTGTTATCACAAAACCCAGGGTTGATAACTCCTCCATTGTTATAATCAGAAGCCAACAAGCAAACATGTCAACATAGGTTTCTTCAGTTTTTAAGCTAGTACGTCTGTTTTATAGGCTATTTATCTATCTTATGTCTAGAAAACATTTTTCAATGAATTTTCCTCCCTGGACAGATTTTAGTGAGGGTTATATTTATGAGTTTATACATAATTAGCCCTCTATATTGTGACCGTCAGTCTTCTCGCTTATCTTTTGAAAATTCCATTTTTTAAGTGATCACCGCCTAGAGAAGTAACCTATTCATTGATCACTTCTTTTTCCAATTTTTAATTGATCATCCCCACCATGGCATGCTGCCTGTAGACGTCAGTTATGTCACGGCTTCTTTTGACAGACAAACCAGACATGTCTCCAGAGTGTTATGTCAATCACCTGCAATCTTCGCATTATTTAAAGGTATCGTATGAAATTAACTCATATTCGATGGTGAATTCATTCAATCTCAGTATTGTGGGTACTAATCACCATTTGGGTTGATACATTCTTTGCTATCACTAATATACTGATGCCTGTTTCGACCCATCTTATTAATGTTGCCTTTTGTCATGTGGATCAATATACTCTCCCTCCTATTTCCAAGTGTCTTTTCATTCTGACACAGGTGTATTCATTCTCTGGACTCTAGAAGAGCAGGTCTGCAATTAAAACCGATTCCTGCATTGCACCGAATAACGATAATTAATTAATAACCCAGACGTCATGATCTTGATTGTGGCCTATCTTTTACGCATGAATGTATTTCACTTAATTAGTTTCTAGATTAAATGATTTAATGATTATATCTTTTTGTCAAAGCTAATTGACTAGCTAATTAACTGTCGCATATACCTTGTGGACCATAACAGAAAAAATATCAATACAAATAATACGCGTTTCGTAGTCTGTGTTGTGGTTAAAATACTGGTGCTTGACGGTGGTGTTGAAATCAGTACAAAAAACTACGATCTTGAATGCTGATTTTCCAGAAAAGAGGTCTGTCCCGTTGTGGAGGCTGAGATTTCACAATTGTTATGCTCAACGTGACCTTTAGCCATACTAAGATGTGCTTAGTAAATACAAAGTAACCAAAAGTAGTACAGTAATTTCAGTTAACCTTCGTTTGCAGCACCCCTATATCTACTTTCCACTGTTTCCTTCGAGGTGTCATTCTTAAGAATCATTGTTTCGTATTTCTCATGGTAAGTTTTTCCGCAACTTTTGTATGTCATGTCATTCAACCATCTTTCCTCGAAGCTGCTCTTGAGGAAACTTTTTTTTTCTCACATTTCATCTTTCTTCATGAAGCTTATGTTCAGAGAAAAAAATCAAATCAGTGATCACTTGGGGTTTTCCCTGTTAGAAACCGTTCAACGAAACTGTAAACATAGCTTTCTTCAGTTTTCGAGTCAGTTTTACTGGTTCGCTATTTATGTGTGTGTGAATCATGTATTCAGGCAGTACAAATAATGCAAGACAGATCAAAACTTCAAGATTTACTCTTCATCACGTTCAGAAAAAAATCTTTTAGTATTGTTGAGATTCCCTGTCTGAATAGGTGAATTATGGGTTAAATTTACAACTTAAGATGATATCTAATTGGTTGATTAGTTTGTGCCCAATAGCATTAACTTTTTTTCTTTTCCAATTCCGACATTTTTAGTTGTTAACACTCTAAAAAAGGCGGGAGAAGTAACTCATTCATTGGTAACCCTTCTATTCAATTTAAAAAAAAATACATCACCCCTAACACGGCACGTTGCCAAAAGACTTTGGTTACATAAAGGTTTCTATCGGATTACCGACCAGTTCCAGTTGTATTATTTATTTACTTTCATGATACGCTGGTATTCCAAGGCTTATTGCATTGCTCGAGCGATATAAAAAAAAACTGAATGAAAATAATTACCTGAAAAGACTAAAAAAGACCCTCAACATTAGCATCTTTCTCGCTCTTCGCCACCGTAAACATTTAACTATTTTTTATTGGAGCTCTCCTTAGGGAAACATTCCTCTCTGATGCAATCTCTTTTATGTTCATGGAAGAAGATAAAATCGACGATTATGCATTTTTTACCCTTGTTTTCAAAAATGAAGGGACTATTCCTGTTATTTTTGCAATAGTAATTAGCAAAAGCTTCGAAAATAAAGAGATGTGAAGTTTATTCAATTGAAAAATTGTGGCAGAACTCAAATATCATTACGCACAATCAACTTTCTATCTTTTTCTTACAAATAACAAAATGATTAAATATGTCTGCTTAGTTGCCCAATAGAAACCGTCACAGGACCAACGTCTTTTGACAGCATTTCGTGTTGAGGGTGATTAATTAAAAAATAGAAAAAAAGGTGATAAGTGGATATGTTACTTCTCCCGCTTTTGGTAGGGCAGTGATCACCAAAAAGTTCAAACTAAAAACAAAAACACCGAACAGCAACCCATGTATGAATAGTTTCCTACACAATCCAAATGAGAAATTTAGCAAAAATTTCCATTGAAAATTGGATATCCTATTGGGGGAAGGGTTGGAAAAAAATTATATCCTAATCAGGAGCAAATGTTTGAATTTTCAGCCCTTTAGCTCCATTTGTGCATCTGGTACAAAATTATAGACACATACATACATACATACAAACATACATACATACAACATATATATATATATATATATATATATATATATATATATATATATATATATGTGTGTATGTATGTATGTATGTATGTATGTATGTATATATATATATATATATATATATATATATATATATATATATATATGACCAGTTGGACTAACTTGAAAACTGGACAATTTCATCTTGGCAATATTAGTGACAGTTTTGGTTGACGGTTATTACGATTTACTCCTTTTTCCTGACTTGTAAAGACGAAAAAAAAAAAGCACTAAACATAAGTATCAATTACGCTCTCCAACACCAAACATTCAGCCATCTTTCATTAAAGCTCTCCTTGGGGAAACATTTCACACCTGATGTAATATTTTTTCATTGAAAATTAATGTTCATAGAAAATGAAATCAGTGATTACTTGTTTACCTAACTTGCTATACAAGTTTACTCTTGTTGTCAAAAATGACGAGGATATTCCAGTTATTTTTTATATTGATATTATGTAAAGGTTGGTTCAATCAAGAAAATGTCACAGTAAGAGCTCCTTTTGCTTAAAAATAACGAAATACATAAAAATGTATGTTTAGGGACTCATTAAAAAAACAGTCGAGTGACTAACGTTTTTTTTGGGCGGGGCAGCATGCCGTTTTAGGTGTGATTAATTAAAGAAAAACAGATGATCAATGAATGAATTAATTATATCGCCTTTTGTCGGACAGTGATCACTAGAAAGTCCAAATTCAGGGAAAAGGAAAACATAAATTACAGGAACAATTTAGCATGAACTTACATAGTAAATTGAACCCACCACGAAAGATATTTAGTAAAGGACATTTCCCGAAAAAACAAAAACAAAAATACGCCTTTTGCCAATAGAATAGGGAGTAAATTTTGGAACTTCTACCCTTTAGCTTCATTGGTACAGCCTGTATGTGCAATACGTATAGATACAGTCCATTGGTTGTACAAGCTTAAAAATTGAAAAAAACTACGTTGACAGTTTTGGTGGACGTTTCTTAATGAAAAGTTTTGAGAGATAATTCTATGGTGAAATAGTTATAGAATTATTCTGGTATCATTTTGTACAACCATCTTTCTTTTACAATGAATGAAATAAGTAACTACTCTGCGGATAGAAGTAACTGTTGCGTAAAAGTTGAAAAGTTAATTACGTCGATGTTACAAGTGAAAGAATATAGACACATTTAATAAAATGAAAGGTGATGAGTACTCTTTAATCGAATATTTCATTTTATTCTTGAATATTTGATTTTATCTTTAAATAGCATTTTTTTGTCAAAGTATGAAAATGATTCTGGAGAGATTTCCATAAAATTGGTCCTGAGAACCAGACTCTTCGTTATAAAAAATTTTTAAATAATTGATTCTGTGTACGTCCATCAACAATGATACAAGTCTGAAAAAAATAAACCAAATTAACCAAAAAATACGTTAAGCAATTTGAAATCTTATGGATACAGATCTACTCAATAGAAACAGCCCTGTGACTAATGTTTCTGCATTGGTATGTGTAAAGTATACTTATATTCTTGGTGAAAGATAAGAGTACATGGTAACCCTTTTCAAACAGGAAAACGAATGTTAGAAACGTATTAAGTAGATTTTTTTGACAAAATAAGGCGTTCACAGCCACTCAATTGGAAAGACACAAGGAGAAAAGAAGTGAAAAGGGGTTGATGAAAAAGGATTGTGTATAAGGATTCTAATTGTGGAAGTAAAAAAGATAGATAGTAAGTTTTGTGGCGCAAGAAACGAAAGGAAGCAGGAGGAAAATAGAAGAGAAGAGGATAAATAATCATTTAGATCCAGTATCGGGCTAGAGAAGAGGACAAATCAATTTAGTGAAAGACGTATCGATGGAAAAAAAAAGACTTGTCTATAAGTTAGACGGCCCAAAGTTTGATGACCAGGATAATAAAATAGCCAAGAAAGAGGGTTGAACGGTCGACAGGCCACCGGTTTCTGGTCGTTGACAGGAGAAGGACATAAACCTCTAATTCTGTTACCCCTTCTCTCTTTGGGTGACGATTTTGTCTTCAAACAGAGACTTTTGACATATCCTCGGTCGGCCAAAACAAAAGAAAAAAAGGTTAGATTTTGAATCAACATTTGCATATGTGTCTTCCGTTCCTTCCCTTGCTGCAGCCACAGTGCTGCCAGAACGATATATCGCCGAAAATGTCTCCATTCAACTATCCTCCGCATACCTTTGGCGTATTACATCCATAGATCATTAGAAGAGTGCTCTTTTCTTATGACACAGATTTTTAAAAAAAAGATAATTTCACACAAAAATATTTTTTTTTCTAGATAAAAGATCATCTTTTCAGACAGTTTAAGGTATTTTAGTACAGTAACGGGCTACGGGGATTCATTCATGCAAAATACAGATATTCCATTTTTCGTCAGTCGTATGCTTGAAATTCTGTTGCCAATTGATAGCTGATCGCAGACAGCTTTCTTGTTTTCGTCGCAGATAGAAATCTTGAACTCTTCATATGTCTTCTTATTTCGAAAAACCCCGATCGATGAATCTCAGATGTTAACATTGATCAAAGCCCACAAAGGGAAACCATTACCTATGTAAACTACTGATCCAAGCTCAAGTATGAAATACCTAGATTGCAATAGATACAAATTTATGAATAAAATGTCTGAATCGTCAATTTAGAAGTAACCAAGATACCTCGAAGCCATTCGAACGACGTATTAAAGAGAATCTTTTCTGTAAAATAAGTAGTCTTTTCATCATTATGCTTATTAATGTACCTATGTATGCATCTGAGAAAGATAGTATAATGAATCAACCAGAGTGGCTCGACCACCGAAATTCAAGATGATATTAAAAAAAAGCATAGATGGATGAGAGCAAAGCACGTAATTTGGATATGTAAATTGAGTATACGCAACGATTACGTAATTTTTACACAATCTAAAAAATAAAAATGCAACTGAATTGTGTGGGGAATGTCAAGAAATAAGATTGGAATTGGTCAAAGAAAATGGGTTTCCTGTTCATTTAAGAATAAACTTACTCGACCTTTCATTTTCTCTTCTATCATCGACTTGAAAATAGCAAGAACTAGTAACCAGAACATCAGAACCCTGAATCATCATATGCTTACAAAAGTGTAGTATTTTATTACATTGGTGCAGTGAAATTTTATTTCATCACAGTGAATTCTGAGCAGAATATTTTCTTTTTAATTCTGAAAAAAAAAACAAACAAAAAAAAACAATACTACTGCTACTTACAGGAATCTCTGACAACCACATAAAAGAAATATTCGTGGTTATTGCCACCAAACGATATATGAATACGAAGAAGAATGGTTTATATGCAAAGTAATGTTTGGCAATACCGAAATTAGACGCAGGATATCGTATAGAATTTAGGAATTAGATGCCAAATACTGTTTTGATCTCTAGAATTCGTTGCGTAATATTTTCAGGGATTCTAGAATCGTCTAGTAATTTGCAAGTGGATGTAAAATACTGCATCGAATTCTGAAATTAGATATGAAATTCTGTCTGCAGAGTCCAGGTTTAGAATCTTGTCTGGCTATCCCTGTCGAATAAATTAGAATGCAGAAGACCGATTTAGATGAAAAAATACTCCCTGGAATTCTGCACGCAAATATTGTTTTGGACCAAATAGTTCGAGAATCATTTTTTGTAACACCTTACGAACTGAAATATTTGCCTAAAGCAAGCTGATTTAAATCGACAGCATTCGAAAATACCGTATGGATTCTCGCAAATTCTTTTCTCCTAATCATATTTTTCTTCAATTTGAAAAAAATGTTCTCGTTTGGATCACACAAATTGAATCTGGCTAACAATAAAGGATGGTCAAAGGTGAAGATATGTTTGACACCAACGCATGTGTCGTTTTGCAGTGGACGTGAATAGAACCAAATCTTTTGCAAAAAATAAAAGAGAATTTTTGGAGGTGGAAATTAAAGAAAAAGAATTATATTAGAACTTTGAGCCAGATTTGAGTTAGAAGACGTGAGTCTAAACTGACAAACTGAACTAGGGTCCTTAAGGAAAAGAAATTTTGAGTTCGTCGAAAGTGTGTGTGTGTGTGTGCACCAAATGCTCACTTTGAAGAAGTTGGGTCTTTTACTTGAAAAGCTGGGATTCCTTTCATTCAAAAAGTTGTATTTTTGCTGATACAAGGCTATATTTTTTGCTCTCAAAAGGATGAATTCTCTCCCTTGAAAAGGCTGGATTATTTCCTTTCAAAACGCTGATTATATTTTGCATAAAATGGCTTTGTCTTTCTGTCTGAGAGGGCTCGGTTTCTCTTCAGCCTGAAGAAGCTTTTGAAAAAAAAAAAAAACTTCTCCGTAGCTGCCGAGGATAGATCAAATTCCTCCAAGTCAAATTGGATGGAATAATAGATCCCACTCAATTATTGCCAGACATGTGATGTTGTATTGGATCCCAACCACCGGGTTTTGTGTGATGGGGAAAATTTTAGTTATTTGCATAATTTTGTTTCAGCTGGAAAACCAGCAGGTTCTGCGTCACTCTATGGAAAGATGAATGTCAATGACAGAGAAACCCTACGCTTGGAAACTTCAGCAAACTACTCTAATCAGAACAGTTTAACGACCAGAGTGAAAAACGATCGTATCGATTGAGGATTTCTGATGAAAGATCATAGAATGTGATATACACTTAAGGAGTGCTGAGTAATATTCAAACAACCAGACTGAAATTAGTGTCAGACAACACAAACCGGGGGAAATAGCACACAGGCGTAAACAGGTTAATCAAAACAGCCAAGACGAGGGTCTCAGACTGAAGGCAGCGACTGACAACTCGTTACAGGGCAAAATAACTCACTGGCATAAACAAGGTGGTTGGAGCATCGATGAAGAGGATGAAATGATAAAAAAAACAACTTATCCGATGACTTATAATACTGCTAACATTGGAACCAACTCGTGGCGATCATTACAAAAATGAAGATGTCATTGCAAATAACCGTTGAAACAAGTCTGGTAAGACACTCAAAAGAAACTGTCACGTAACGAACGTTTCTTGACAGCATGCCATGTTGGGTGTGATCAATTAAGCCATCGTTGAAGTGGTTTAACAATAAGTTACTTCTCACAACTTTTGTTGGGCAGCGATCATTAAAAAAATTGAATTTTCAAAAAGACAAGCAGACACAAAGTAAGGAATAAATTTAGCGTGAAGTTACATTGGCAAATAGAAATATTTCATCCAGAATTTCAGGCAACCCACGGATAACCGGAAAGTGAACTGGCTTAAACGTTGAGAGCAAAATGAAATGACATACTTATCCGAACTGGTCTACTTAGTCACTCAAAAAGACCGTCAGACGACCAGCACCTTATTGGGGGTGATAAACTAAAAAAAAGAGGGGATATGCAGATAAGTTATTTCTTTTGCATTTAGTTAGGTCACTAAAAAAACTGTAGTTTAGCGTAAACTTGAATTTCAAATTGAACTGGCCCTCTAAAAACCTCTTTTTAGGGGTATTTTGATCAGAGTTTGCTAAGAAGTCATAGAGAAAGCGCGCACGTCATCCCACTCTGTCGTACACATGAGTCTCCTGTGCATCCTACCATCCAATTTGCATCTCTTGGATCTGTAAACATGCACAACATTTTCTGTATAATTTGAAAATATTTGCTTTTTGCTTTATGCCATTTTGGCTAATAAAAAGTTTTTATATGAAAGGTCTACTCTCAGATAAAAGGGGCTGTTCATTTAATCATATATCTTTAAATGAAATGAGAATTGTGAGTTATCGAAATGATAAGGTAAAAATCTTTCTTGTTTTTTCCTGCTATTCAGCTGAAATCATTCAAGTAGGTTACCTGCAGCTTACCTTTGCTCTTTTTGCATTCTATTCATTCTAGAAGGGGGTTGAATTTTCCAAATCCCATTCAAGCAAAGATGATAATTTGAATAGTTCTTTGGATAATGACAATACTTCTTTTCTGAACTTTGGAGAAAAATTGATTCTTAGAAAAACATCGATTTTTACTCGTAAAGGATCATGCCCGAAGATTCCTTTTGTATCATCTTTTGCCAGTGGCTACTTAGACAAACTATGCAGACATAATTTAGAAGGAATCGCCACAATGGCCCACCAGTCTATTCTTGAGTGCTCTTCTTATGTGACAAACTTCCTGTCTTATAAAAAAGATTTCAGGTCTCTCAGAATTTCCTAACCAATCATCATCTTCATCATCATCATCATCATCATCATCATCATCATCATCATCATCATCATCATCATCATCATCATCATCATCAATAGCATCAACATTATCACCATTATCATCAGCAACACTTGCAGCAGCAGCAGCTCTCTAACGTCCTTTGGTGGGCAAAGACCTTTCCCAAAATTCACCAGCGGGCATAGCGGCGCCAATATCCCCCGAAACTCTCTAAATTGTCACATCTCTTCCTTTTCTGTCGGCCACAGTTTAGCATATGATCATTTGTGGATCTATATCGGTGATAGCCCGGCATTCTTGAAACATGTCCATTTAAGTTATCTAATGGCTTCAATGATATCTCAGACCCTTGTTTTCTCTAAGATACTGTGTTGTCTTATGATTTCGCCATATGATACGATGCGTGATTCTCAATTCAAGCGGCAATCATATGGTTCGGGTTCCATGCTTTTGCTCCGTATGTGACTATCGGGATGATGTATTGAGTTCAGACCATTCTTTTCTAAGCCTTGGGCTCTTTTTGTTCTTGAATATTCCGCTTGCTCTACCAAAAGCCTGTCTCAAGCAAATTTTCAAATCTCCATCCGCTCACTTCGGTCTGAACTTACGTCTTAATTTCATCAGAAACCTTTGTTTTTGGCCACGAAACTTCAGAGATGGATTTGGACATTTTCAACCTAAGCTCTTTCGGTTGATTGTTTTTTAAAAAAAAACTTGTGGGGAAATTGACCTTGAAAATTATGTATTTACATTTGTATTTAATCTTTTGGAAAAATATTAGACAAACTTGTTCTAACAGTAATTCTGATTTTAGAAGCGTTTGAATGTATATCAATGATGCACGTTTCGGTTAGCTGATTACGTAAAACAACAAAAAGGGAAAAGAAGAGGGTATTGTCTTCAATTTACCCGTTGCTATTATGTCAGAAAGTGTCGTGTCATTTGAGGCTGTGATGTCGTTGAGATAATATCTTCTGACAAATTCATTTTTCCAGCTGTTATGCAATGATTCGTTTTTACATTCAAAAATAGCTAAAAGTTGCCCCTGAACATAAAAAATTGACATTGACGATTTTTATTGAAAATATTACTTGGAGAATATTTCCATTTCACAGTCACGTTTAGAATGATACACAATTTTTTTAAAAAGTTGATTTATATATAAGTCACACGGCCGTTGGTCAGGCAATATTTTACAAGTATAGAAATCAAATGTCTCTGAAAAAGACTCCACCTTTTCCTTATAATACCACTACAACGGATGTAAATTCTTCGTTGAATTTTTGCTCCTTGTTTTATCCTATTATCAATTATACCCCGTTAGAACTGAATTTGTGTAAGTGGGATACTCCATTGTTTTAAATGGCAGGACGGAGATATTTGGCCAGCAGAATTCTCACCATCAAGAGGAAAAGTCCATTGTTACAGAGAAAAAAATAAAACAAAAAGAAAAGATCACAGTGTTCATTATTATATGATGACGTACTGCATCAAACTAACAAGTTTACTGAATAACAATATTGTTTGAGCGTAGACATTAGTTTCGCATTACAACTTCGTCCATGTGTCCTTCTTGTCATTTGTTGAGGCATATCATTATTGGGATTCGAAAAAAGAGTAGCAAAAATGAACGTCAAATGACCGACCACTTTTAATAGCATGTTGTGTTAGGAGTTATCAATCAAAAAATGCGAAAAAGCATTGAGATCCATGATTACATTACTTCTGTCGTCTCATTGGGCAGTATTAGTATTTTATCACAAATAAATCTGGATTTGAAAAAATATGTTTGCAAGCTGCCTGTTTAAGGAACAATTGAGCATGAATTTATATTGCAAATATAACTCTTCCACAACCCATCATAAATGTTTTTATGGATGGAATTTTCCCCGAAAAAACCCAAACGTTTTCCCAAGAAGTAAGGAGAATCTTTTTTTTTTCGTTTGAATTTTCAGATCCTATCTCCATTAGCACGGCCTGTACGTTTGACACATGCTTACATGACCAGCTAAACCAGCTTAAAAAGTGGAGAAATCTGCGTTGACTGTTTTGGCTAGCAGTTTCAAGGAACTGCAACAACTATGAGTAGGATTCTCTAATTTGTAAATGTATTACAAGAGTTTTGTAAATAAGAAATATTTCTAAACTCAGGCATACATGATTTGTATTCATAAAAAAAATTTGTAATCTAGATATATGTGGTTGCAATGCATCAGGGAACTACTTCAAGAGAAAACAGAAAGAATGGTAATTATAGTCGAGGACATCAGGTGTACGAATTGATATTAAAGAAAACAGGACCAGTGGGAAATATCTACATAGTGGAATGATATAATTTTAAAAATTCTAAAAATACCGAACAAAAATATTTAGGCATAAAATAGGCGGAAATATATCACTGCAGTGGCAAAATTGAATAACCTTTATAATAAAGCTTAGTTACAAAGCTTTGAGTCACTGCATTGATATTTTTTTGTGTATGTATGATAGAATGTTATTGTTCATTATTTCTTAAGTTTTAACAAATATATTAACAAATTGTGCCGCTATGCGTTTTTCTCACGGGTTTAAAAATAGGCATGCCGATTATAAGAAGGTATTAAATTCTGAAAAAATTCTCTCTTCATTTACAAGCATTATTATAAACTCCGAAGAAAGCTTAGCAATCATCACAATGAATTTTAATTACAAAACGTTAAGTATAAAGATGTATTAAAAAATATATATAATATAATCCTTCTTTATCTAAAACCTTCATCATCATCTCCGTGCAAAGATTGAGAATTACTAATTAAAAAAAGAATAAGGTGCTTTTCTATGATACGATATATACAAAAGTTGCATCTTAGTCCAAAGGTCTCCAGTAAGAATTTGATGGAGGATCAGGTTTCTAATCAGGAATGACTGGGGCGGTCGACAGCGTAAAGGGCACTATTTATAGTTTGATATATATATATATATATATATATATATATATATATATATATATATATATATATATATATATATATATATATATATATATATATAGCAGCAAAGTCTCCAGTAGCAAATTTTAACTCTATCCAACAATCTATAAGGCAACTTCCTTGGAAGAAACTGCGAATGATGAAAAAAAAAAAAAAAATAGGCTAGTGCCTATTCTGAAGGTACAAGTCAAGAAAGAGCTGGGCTTTATGGAGTGTGGAAGCTGCCTGTCATAATTTCATTGTAAAATAATGTACTGCTCGTCTAACGAAACTACAGCTACGAAGTATTCTGGTCACTTCTCTTTGCTGGTATCGATTCAGATATTTCGTATCCAAATTTAGATCATTTTAGCGTGCAGTAGTCATGTAAAATAATTCAAAAGAGACAATGAAGGAACATTTTTCATCTGTGATTTATTGCTTTCATTTTTCGAGAATTGCTGATGAGAAACACCCTTTAAGTTCGGCACAGCACTGACTTTAGTGATGACTGCCAAATTTAAATTTGGTACAACGGTAGTTTTTGTGTACTCGTTTCATTAGTTTTTCGAGAATTCCTGATCCCCAAAACATCAAATTCGACACTGCACTGCCTTATATGACTATTGATATATATGGCGGATGTCAGATCAAAATTATGACCAGTTTCAAGTAATCCTAGTGCATAGACAAACAGAGAAGTTTTTTTTAATTATAGTTCAGATGTCAGATGATACATAGTTAGCAAGCTGGTCCACTAGACCATTACTATTCCTTTGAGTTCGATCCTCAATAGCAGCTCATTATTTCCGACTTCAATGCTGGATCAAACTCAAATATTTTGTATATAGCCTTTATTATCAAGGATGATAAGCTATCTCTGTCTACTACTTTCTTTCTTCTTACATACTGTGCTGACATCACGACTTACAACTGGGATCAGGGTTGCAAATTTAGGAGTGATTTGTCAATTGCTCTTAAAGTTAAAAAAATAACATCCCAATTGGCAACATTTGGTTAAGAAACAAAAAAAAATGATTAAAAATCATTTAAAAAAGGTCAGAGCAGGGCTCCCATATTCGAAAAAAAACAAACAGAACATAGTAGCATCTTGATTTGCGATACTAGAATGCTTGTGTGGCTGACTGGCTATGCATCTGCCACGCATATAGGCTGCATTAATGGAGCTAGAAGGCTGAACATCTAAACATCTATTCGATACTATGTCTATGAAAGCTTTATTACACTCCTTGAAATAGGCTTTGAGCGTGATGTTGGACTAACAATGTATATTATGCTAAACTGATCACTTATTTTGTGTACAGCAATGTTTTCACTGGGCTCCCCTAAAATGACCACTGCCTCCCAAAAAAGACCGGAAAAGTAACATATTCATATATAACTATTTTTTCAAATTTTTTTGTTCATCACCCCCAGCAAGGATTGCAAATTCAGTCGTAATTTTCCAATTTTTCGTTCCTGAAAGTCACCCTGAAGTCCAAAAAATAAAAAGAAAGAAAAGAAAAACACAACATCTAAATCAGCCACAATCAACTCCAAGACATGAAGAAGAATTTGGAAAAAAAAAATCCTAATTGGCGACCCTGTCCATTCATTGCATGCTGCCAAGAGACATTATTTAAATGACAGTTTTTATTGAGTAACTAACCAGACCTGTATTTGAAAGCATCTTCCAAAGAAAATGACAGTCAGCTACTAATTAATTTACAAGTCGTGAACGAATCCCCGTGATGTTGTAATTGAAAAAAAAAAAAAAAGATAATTAGTCTAATCGCTTTTCAAAACTACAATGTAAAAAGTCAATTAGGACGAAATTTACGAGTATTTGGAAAGAAAATTAAGCTGGCATTTTATCAAACTGAAAAAACTACAGAGACAAAAAAACAATTTTTCCGGCAAAATGAATCTTGAACAAGTCTCGTCAGTCACTCAATAAAAACAGTCGCACAACCAACGTATTTTAGTAGCCTGTCGTGTTTAGTGTGTTTATAACCTCTCATAAATGAGGTATAAAACAATACGTTGTCCCAACTTCTGTTGAGGGGGTGATCGTTTAAAAGTCTTAATTTTCCAAGGACAGGCCTGGAAGCTGTCACAAATTAATGAACAGATTTAGCATACATTACATAGCAAAATTTACACATCCCTAGGGATTGAGATAGATGGAAAAAAAACTTTTTTTTTCTAGACATGATAAAGTGAGAATCTATAAATTTTCAGCCCTCTAACTCTATGGATGCGATCTGTACCCGCAGTATATACATACGTACATAACCAGCCAGATAAACCAGCTTAAAAACTGAAAAAAACTTTTGTTGATAGAAGTGGTGATAATTTTGGTGGACAGTTTTTATTTAGTCCTCAGATATCTACAGATTCAGATGTCAGTTATCACAATTTATTACCCTCTGTCAACAAAGTTTGGGATGGAATATTTATTCATTTGTGTCCGTCTCCTTGTCTGTCGATCCTTTTGTCCGTTCGACCGTCTCAAATTTCAATATATCTCAATGAATTTTCGTGGAAGGATAAGTCATTCGCTCAAATATAATATAAGGAATCTAGAATTAAAAGATATTTTAATGTCCATAGTTTTGACAATGGTGCTTAACATTAGTCAGCCAAGTGCAGAGTTCCAACCGATGTGGCGACCGCTACTTAACAAAACAAGGCATGGAAATCAAAGGCTATTAAAGAAAGAAAAAAAACAAGAACCCTAATCAAATACTGTCGTCACAATCATTGTTCACCACCATCACTGGGAAATTTTGTTTACAACCATGACATGCAGGTTTTGCACTTGAAGAAGGCCGTACGTATGTCCAGCCGATAACACCACAAACAACTTATTAAAAGATTTTTTTACCTCATTTTGCAGGAAATGCAGTTAAAAATCAATAGTTATTAAAAAGCTGAAATCAAAATTCAAGGGAAGTAAATCGATATGTGTGCATTGGATACTCCCTTTTTTTTGTATTTCTCATTTTCATCCAGTTTTTTTAATTTTTGTACATAAATTATCTGATTACTTCTCAGTCTATCAATAGTTATCACATCTACTGATTAGAAAAGTCTAAAAACGTCGCTAACAAGGAATATTTTCAAAACAAACAATTGTATAAGAACCACAAACAATATTTATTCGATATAGATTTTGAAATTTTTTTTACCTGGGATTATGACATAAACTTTTAGATAGATAGATAGATAGATTGATAGATGGATAGACAGATAGGTACATAAATTGATACATATGAATATATTAACATTCAATTCATGCTTACAGTAACAGAAGAATGATATTATTACTTGATGATGTGATGATATATGGCAATTTGGACTGGGTTCACCAATATCATTTTCCACCCCTCGTACAACTCTACACGTGTAGGGTCAGAAATAGGATTAGAAAACGAAACGTTGGATAACTTATCGGTACATCAAATTCTTGTTTGTAAAGTTCTGTGTCATCTGTTATTTTTTCTACACTGGGTTAAATCACGACTGTCTAAAATTACTCTACATGGATCCATTGGTGATTCGTATCAGTTCAGAGACAGTGAGTATGATATATGGATTAAATCCACAGGAAGTGTTTCGTTCGTATATTTTCTTTAAATAGAAACCGGTATGTTACCAATGTCTTTTGAGAGTATGCTATGTTAGAGGTGATAAATCAACAATGGAAAAAAGGTGACCGTGAATAAGTTACTTCGCTTTTTGTTGAACTGTGATAACTAACATAGTCTGAATTTTGAAGAGAGACGCAAATGCTATCAGGCACAAACTAAGGGACTAATTCAGTCTAAACTCAAATACCAAATAAACCTGCTCCCAGGGTGGGGGGAAATTTTAGTGGGGGTACACTTTACAAAGAAAAATCAAAAAAGGGGTTTTGTTGAAATAGCAATTAATTAATTTTTGGGTTTTTCACCTTTTTATTCCCATTGGTACAAATATAGCGAGGTAGCAATCCATCCATCCATCCAGTCAGACCAGCTTGAAAACTGAAGAAACCAATGTTGACAGTTTTTGTGACGGTTCTGGTTGACAGTTTCTTTCTTTCTTCTTCTTCTTCTTCTTCTTCTTCTTCTTCTTCTTCTTCTTCTTCTTCTTCTTCTTCTTCTTATATAACAATAATGATAATAATAATAATGATGATGATAATGATAATAGAAATAATAATAATGAATTATAATAATAATAATAATCCTTCTTTTCAAGTAAATGGGATAACAGAGAAGTATCTGAACAATTCAATGACGATTGTTTGGCTCCAACAACATTAAACAGGATAATGCATATATATATATATATATATATATATATATATATATATATATATATATATATATATATATATAATGTTATATATATATATATATATATATATATATATATATATATATATGAATATAAATTACAACCAATCTTTATTCTCAGACAACGAAGTGTTACTGTACTCAAAGTCAAAACGATGGAACTGCATAAAACACTAAGACAGAGCACAGATATCTCATATTGAACATTGACAGTGACAGTAACACTTTTTCCATGCAGCTTATCGTCTTAACGGATCATACCGATAATTCTCACCATAATTTCCCCAGTGTATGAGGATTATGCCAAGCTTTCTCGTCCATAAAACTTTTCAGTGCAAAAATAAAAGGTTAGACGTGAATTCTTTTACTCTTATGTTTTGAGTGACGAACAAAATTATTCGTTCAAGTAGTGCGTTTGGAACGTTTTATAATTTTTTGGCTCTTATACAGTCGATATCTATATGGTAATTTAATACATCTACCAAAGCTTCTACGGTAGCCCATTTATTTCTTTATTTTGTTAGTGTGTGGAGATTATTTTTTTGCTCATTGAAATTCATTTTTAGTGAAATACCGCTGCTTTGTGGTGGCCGAAGAAAGTGTAACAGACTCTAATGATTTTGTCATAGCGTCAAAATGAAGTTGTGTCTTTGCATCGTATTCCATGAGTACCTGCCTCAGAGGTAGATCAATGGTGATGTTTTAAATCATGACTTTGTTTGGGTGCTAGTTTCCGTATCATAAGGTATGGTGGTGCGCATGCCTGCTTCACACGTAGAAGACTACACGTTTGTTTCCCGCTACGAGAAAAGACATAGAGTATAAGATGTTTCTTTTTTAAAATCACGCAACTAACCAGGTATGTTAGGAACCGTCATCCTTAACTGTCATCAAAACCGTCTGGATTGGTGTCTTCATTTTTTTAAATTGGTGTGGCTGGCTGACTGGCTGGTTGGTTATGTACGTATATCTCACACATTCAAGGTACACCGATGGAGTTAGATGGCTGAAAATAAACCTTTACTCCTTACTATGAGTGGAAAAAAAGGGGGAACGATCTACGGAGTACTTGCATGCTAAAATGGTCCCTAGTTCGTGCCCAGCTGCGTTTTCAGTGATACATCAAAAGGAAAAATAAATAAGATACATTTTTTTTAATTGTTCAATCGGTCAATCCCAACACAGCGTGCCGCCAAAAGATATTGGCACCGAGACGGTTTCTAACTCTCAACTAACCAGACTCGTTTATTTATTTATTTTTGATAAATTGCGCTTGTTTGTTTAAAATTCGTCAAATACTGAATGGGTAGCTTGAAAAGATGATTCGTCTCTAGAGGATGAAGGCATCTCAGTGTTCAGTGCTCGGCAAATGGTGCGAAATTAATTGTGGACCCATTAATAACGATCTCAGCTATTCCCTTCTTCCCTTCAACGGTACTCCAAAGGTGCAAAAAAGAAATATTTGTAATTAAATGACAGAATCAAATTTTCCAGTCGCTAGTTTAATAAATAACTGTCAAGCCATATTTGCGAAAAAAGCTACTAATTTGCCTCTGAAACCAGTGCTACAAATTGAAAGGAGCAACCACACGCCATATTACGACTATTAGAAACGGTCAATCAAGACTGTCAGCATAGGCTTCTCCAGTTTTAAAGAGTATCTGGCTGGCTAACAGGCTATTTATGTATTGCACGTACGAGCCGCACCAATGAAACTTGAAGGATGAAAATTTAAAGACTTTTTTTTTGGTACCTCGGGAAAAAACCTATTTTCATTTTTGAAAATTCCCCGAAAAAGTTTTTAGTGAATTCAATTTGTGATATGAGTTCATGCCAAAATAGCATTCACGTTGTTTTTTTTTTTTTTTTTTTAAATTTGAGCTTTTATAGTGATCACTAACCAATAGAATGACAGAGAGATAACTCATTCATTGATAACCTCTTTTCCCAATTTCTAATTGATCACAATCAACACGGCATGCTTCTATTGAATGATTCGTCCGACCTGCTTTCCTGCATTAAAAATCTATCAAAAAATCGTGGTCGAGATATTCCAGGATTATCCCCAAGATGTTATTTTCTGCATAATATTTCCTCATTAGGTTCTTGCAAAAACGATTCCCCTACATGGGCACATAGCATGGGTGGAACTATGCGAATTGGATTAAATAAAAATTCTTCCGATGGATTAAATACATTTGAATATTTAATGTCACCCAGTAGAACAAGACATTTTTTTACTCAAAATCTCATGTTACAACCAGTGACATGTAGTGACATAAAGTGCTACAGACACACAAAAACGTAGAAGATATTTTAGTTCCTACAAGAAACAATGGAATTTTGAATCTCTCTGGTACGAATGTTGGGAAGGTGGTCCGAATTGTAGAAATTAATGAAATTAAAGAACAGAATTTTGAATAAATACTGTTATCAGTGGATAATACTGTTTAATCAAAATTTTGTTTTTCGTTCATTCGTTTGTAACATCGAATGAGTGACGTTGTGAAATTTCATGAGTTTTCAATCGGGACCACCTCCCCTACATGGTAAAAGAAAGACCTTCACTGTCTGGTGCTTTTCACAGATATTGAAATATTTCTTCGTTCTGGTACACGCAAGATACGCCCTACCATAGGCCATTGGTCAACATATTATCACTCAAGCCAAACCGTAAATTTGTTTTCCATTTTAGGGGTATCAAACACTATTCTGTTCTTGATGTTTGTTCTTTTGATAGAAAACTGTCAACAAACAAATAAACAAACAAACAAAAAATTAACGAATTCAACATAGTCAACATCGATAAATGTCTGTATGTAGGCTTGATGGAAGATTCTGACGTTTTCAAGCTGGGAATTTAAATATTTACTCCTCATTATGTATCGAAAAGATATTCTTCTTCAAAATCATTCCCCTCAAAAAAGTTTTTAACTAGGAGTTCAATTCACGATTTAACATTATCTTTAAATGGATTCTTTGTGTACGTCTATCAGCGTTCACACTCGTTTTTTTTTTTTAAATTCGGACTGTTTGAATGATCATTGACCAGAAAGGTGAGAGAAGTAATCTATTTATTGATCAAATATTTTTCAATTTTTTCAGTTGATCAACCCTAACATGGTAGGTACTAAAAGACATTTGTCAAGAGACGATTCCCATTGAATGACCTGCCTGATCTGTCTATTCTTATTATATGATAAAGTATGATAAAGTATTTTAACCGAATTTTTTTTTCTTATTTTGTCTACTTTTTATCTTCATCTTGATTGTTTCAATCACTATTCAGGACAGCAAGCAAACAGCACGATCAGAAATGAAATTTCGGCTGCCAGTGAGATTCAAGCTCACACTTTTCTTGCCAGACAAAAGTCTGGTTTACGCCCAGCAGCTTTGACCGTTCTACCACGAAAGCTTTCACAGTATGCAATCACATCTTATACCCCAATTTTTGGCTCTATTCTTGATGTTCTGATTTAGATCTACAATCATTATTAAAGTTTAAAAGCCAGGGACTATCATTAGCTGTGGTTGTATGTCTTCATTGTTGTCGTTATTTTTTTTTTTTTCAATTGGATAACTCAATAATTCCTTAAGTAATTTCAATGAAATTTCGCATGCATGCTTCAGGAGAGATTCTACCCGGCGGTAGTGAGTTATTACCAATGAAATTGTTTGTTAACAATTTATTAGTAAAAATGTTGTAGTCATCTACGTGTGCAAAGATTTCTCAAATAATTCTCAAAACTTATTTTTGTGGTTTTTGCCAATAATGTTGACAGAACCCAAGTAATTGGAAAACCGTCAGTTTCGGCCAATGTAATGATTTGTTTACATTTTATATGTAGGTAACCATGTGTCAACATGCAAAAATATCGAATTTTGTAACTCGCGACCTGCTGAACCCAATAAAATGAAAATCTTCAAACTGGTCCATTGGCACCCAATTACTGGGAATATGTAATGTGTTCAAGAATTCTTTCTCTCCTCCACCCTTTCACCCACTCTTGTTGGAATTTTCGAGTTCTATTCTTCTTCTTATTATTATTATCATTGTTATTATCATTATTATCAATTATTATCATCATTATTGTTATCATTATTAATATTATCATTATTATTATCATTACTATTATTATTATTAAATAATCTAACAAAACCGGAAAAATCATTATATTGTATATCTTAGTCAAAATTCTCTTGTAAAACAATTCTAGTAAATGTCTGAAAGCTTCATCATCATCATCGTCGTCGTCGTTGTCGTCGTCGTCGTCATCATCATCATCATCTTTTAAGCGTCTGTCATTGGACATAGACTTTCCTTAAGAACGCCAGACCTCTCTGTCATGAGTATTGCAGAAGTGATACTTTCTTAATTTGTCTATGTTGTCATGCCACATTACTTTCTGTCGGCTGCAATTTCGCATATCATCTCTGGGAATCTATTTTGTGAATTGCAATGTCCAACAGTTATCTAACATTTTTGTAACACGTCAAGTCCATTGCCGTTGAAATATCTCAATGGTTTCTAAGATATCTCAAACTCTTGTTTTTTTCTTTTATATGCAGTGCTGTTTTATGATTTCTCCATGTTAGATTGAACATGATTCTCACTTATGCACGTAGCATGGTCTCAGGTTGAGGTAAATCTTTTGGTTAGGATCCATGTCTTTGATAGTTGGGTGACTATTGGGAGGATGTATTTTTCAGTGATGAGTTGGATTTTTTAAATTGTTGGTGTGATTGTCCGCTTTTCTTCTTCTTTTGAGGATATCAGGAACATTCATTTTCATAGATAGATATAGCGGTCTACTTTCCTCAGTTCTGCGTTCTCGATACTGATCGTTGTGTCTTTGTGCTCAACATGTTCATTAAAAAAATCTAAAAGAGTCTTATTTTTCCTTCTTCATATTATTATTATTATTATTATTATTATTATTATTATTATTATTATTATTATTATTATTATTATTATTGTTGTTGTTGTTGTTGTTGTTGTTATTAGGCATTGCCCTTTTATTTTAAGATAAGAGACTGACATTATATAAATGTGTATTTGATATTTTTGCTTGAAAGATATCAACTGAATAATAAACGTGCAAAACCAATTGAACCTCCTAAACTCATGTCCGTTTTTTTCAGGAAATTGAAAGATTGGATAAAAGATTATGCTCCGTATAAGAAAACAAAACATAAGAATACAAAGATATATAACCTTATCTCTTCTTTTTCTTCTATAGAGTGGGAGGTATCTGCTTGTCTGTCATACTATAAAAACCACCTAAATATGGGTGCAGTTTAACTAAATTACACATGAATGCTCAAGAGATCTTGGGAAAAGTTACGAAATCAAAAAAAAAAGATTTCCCAAAAATGTGATATGGTTTTGAAGAAAAGATTTCTATTCATAATGTAACGTTAATGCAAAAGTGGAACCTAACTTCCTGTCCATCTGCATACATTCTTATTTTATATGTGTACGTATAATTTTTATTGGGTCTGATGTTGAATTCAATGACAGGGTTAAAAGTTAAGGGGAGACCTTTTTCATCCATCTAAAGAATAAAAAGTGACAGGAGAATTTTTTGCTTTTTGAAGGAGTGAAGTGTTTGGGGGACATCCAACTTCTAAAGAATCTATAACAAAAGATGGACTCCCCACTTTGAAAAGGTCAAAAGTGTAAGGACACTTTACTTCCTTTAAAAGATCAGAAGTGCCCCAGTATCTTTTTACCTCTCTGTCTCTGTATCTCTCTCTCTCTCCCCTCTCTCTCTTCCTGTTTGTTCCTGTCTCATTCAGTCTATCTTTTAGACTAAATATACTATATTTTATCACGGTGCGCATGCATCAGTATACACATGATTATGAGAACACATTATACATTACTCCAGAACACGTTATCCATATTGTACATACACCACGTAAGTACACATCTATATTTATCTTTTTTCTATCCTTTGGGATTATTTACATAAATAGTACCCCTCTACAAACCTCTATATTTACGTAATATTTCCTGGGGATAAAAAGAAATCCTGTAGTCTAAAAATTGAAGATTATTCCATTGGATCTTTCGACTTATTTTTCTCTATTCCAAGGAAAAAATGTTACCCTAGAGAAAGAATACTCAATATTCGCCAATATTACCCAAAGAAGACATAATCTAATGTAAGAATGCCTTGCAACATTTTCCAAACGGGAATAGCTTTGTGAATCAGATTAGTGACTCCATAAAAACCATCATTTGACCTACGTCTTCCGGCAGTAAGCCGTGCTGGGGGTGATCAATTGAAAAATTGGAAAAATTGTGTGATCAAAGGATGAAGTATTTTTTCCTTTATTTGGAGAATTTCAGAGAGAACGATTAGAAAATAACTACCAGTGCTCTTTGACGCAAAATGAAGATAGATTTTGCGTAAAATTACATTGTAAATCAAACTTGCACCCCAAAAACCTATTCACGGGGTCAATTTCAAAAAAAAAATTTCTTTCAATAGACATAATAACTTTTTGTTCCATTGATGCAGTCTGCTCTTGTGATACATACATACACAGCGAGACAGCTAGACCGAGTCAAAAACTGCAAAAACCAATGGTCTTTGTGACAGTTGTGATTGATGACTTTTAATGAAAAAACAAACTAACTTCAAACTTGATATTGATAAAAGATGACAACCGGCACAGTATGAAATAGATAAGACAACCATGGGTATCAGCTGCAACTTTTCAAGAGGGGGCAGGCATTCATGTCCACTGGGATGGGTTGGCAAAGGTATAATATCCTAGTTGTTACCACGATGGGCATCTGCTATTTGTTGTGTAAACCATCGTGTGATCCAGATTTCTGATGGTGCATTTAATTGTTGGAGGAAATGCATGACCTGACCACTAAGGTGATGCGATGGAGTGTCATCAGTAAATGATATTAGTCTTTTTATATGGGCCAATTGATTTTTGGATACATAAAACAATTGTGCTGCAATTTTATCGTATAAGAGCCTTACTTCCAAACCCTTCTCCTCCAGTGACGAGGCTTGATTCAGGGAATGCAAACGCCCTCTTAGTCCCTAGTAGACACCCATGAGTGCCACCCGTCGACGATGTAAACGAATATCATTATCTTTAGAAATAAATTCAAGGTATACATGAGAAAAACAGAATCGAGTAAATTTCAATATGTCGAGAGCATTGATGTAACATTTCAAACAATTAGAAGGACCTACATAACCACAATGGCAATGGACCGGTACTAATGCAACGATGTCACAACAACCCCTTGACATCACAACTCCAAACGTGAATCCCCTGAGATCATATGCAAAATTGTGGCCGGTAAAATATAAGATGTCGTGAAGAAATACAAATATTCAGAGAGTATTGGCTCTGCGTGGCCTATGATGGAGACGTCTGACGAATCTTTTGAACGATGGACGCAACACAGCTAATGATATAAGGGGCCATTGCCCGGGGTTATTTTTCTGGTAATATTAAATGGCTGGATACTTCCCGTACAGACGTTATATTTAGGGTGAAAAATTGAGAAAAATAACTACATCGAATTCCCATGAAAAGTGATTAAAATAGCAAAGCTGGTACAACTGATCTCCAGAGCTTGATTTTGATGTTTCTAGTACGTTAAATGATAATCCTAACTTGAATCTTATCAAGCTGAAATGGGCTCCTATGCTGTGGTTCGTCTTCCAGTGAGAAATCGCCACTTGTAACACAACTGTATTTTTCATTTTAGCTTTTTTTATGAACTGCTATCTTTCTTTTAGTGGTCATGTTTGGTTAGGCACTTTTGTTGTGCATCAAGCAAAAGATGAGATGCATTTCTATGTGCCTTATGTGAACATGGTGTAGGCTCGAAAACAGCAGAGAAAAAGAGTTACATGACATCTGAGAATGATTCAGTTGTGAACGAATGGGAAGGAAAGGAAGGAAATATAACAAAGCGGAAATCTTATAACTTTAGAACTTGGTCTTTGTTGCATAACCTCTCAGTAAGTGCTGTTCTTTCTTGTTGTCAAAATGAAATATTTGCATGCACATGCACTTGTGAACAGATTCAATCGAAATATTGTCTTGGTAATTGAAGCATCTATTTATTCTTATTTACGTATTCCCTTCAATAATAATCGGTGACTCAATCTACGACCCAAAACATTGGGCGATTTCCTAAATCTATTTTAGTTTATTGGACCTTCTTTTTCTCTACCGTCAAAGTTTCTGTCCATCTATCAGTCTGTCGGTGTGTCCGTCTGTCTGTCCGTCTCTGTCTATTTTTTTCTCCGCCCCTAAGTAACGGATCATTTAGCGACATGTCTACCTCACGAGCACTTTTTTCCTATTCTTGATTGCTCTAATAATTTCAAAACTTCCAGGTGAATTTTTAATACTGATTTGCTAACTGACCCATGTTCATGTATGTCTGTCAGTTGGATTTAATTAATTCCACGTGCCCAAAACTTCAAAAGGCATTAAAATAATCAGATCAATAACCACAGGCATTTTTGGCAGACTAACCTGCAAAATCATAGATAGGCTCTGAGAACTGTCCCGGTTAATTATTGTACTATTGAGTCATCTCACCTAAACCCCAATATACACGTGCGCTCTGGCCATTTTTGTGTATATACATAATTCCACACATGCACACACATATGCATGTGTATACTAGAACAAACTATTATGTTGGTCAACTTTTTAGCGGAGACAAATGATGACCAAGCCTACCATATTTTAACACACCAATCACAGGAGAAAAAGTCTGAATTGAAAGAAAAACGTAGATACCGCTTAAAACAAAAGAAGTGATGATTTAGAATAAACTTATATTGTAAATCAATCCCCATGCAAAAGCTTATCAGGGTAGGTTTTGAAAAATGAAAAAAATGTTTTTTCCTGCTGTTTAGCTCCATTGGCGTGACCTGTATGTGTGATGCATACATAACCATCCTTATAGCCAGCCAGACTTGGCTGAAAACTGAAGAGACCAATGTAAATAGTTTTTGTTGATGATTTCTCATAAACCAAACGTTGCTTATTCTATTCCATATTAAATGTTAGAATCGATTGAAATATTTGAAAAATAATTCAACGAAACCTACTGTTTAGTAATATATTTGGCTATATCAAAAGTACAAATTGTTGATGATTCTACATCTCCTGGAAGTTTCAGAATACTGGTGATTGAATTGTCCCCTGCCTTGAGTTTTCAACAATCATGGTCGACAACTGATGGTCGTTCACTTCTGGGTCTTTTTTTCAAAGGACAAGTCACTATGCTCAAATTGCCTGAATCAGTTTTGTGCAATACGACTAGATATTCCATTTACCCCCACTTACCGAATTCTATGAAGAGCTTTAGTGGCTTATAGACTAAGTTTGAAATAATGGCTCAAAATTGCCCGAATCTCAACATCCATTATAAGATTTGAGGCAATAGGCACTGTCGATTAGTATTGATGATCATATGATATATATAAAGTAATAAGATCATAGATGATGTTCTGAAGTCATTGATAATCTGTAGATACATACTTGAAATAAATATGGATAGTCAGTGAATAGGGGTGTTCAAGTAGAAAATTTAAAGAGGATGATCGACGGATAAAATACGTTTCTCACTTTTTTTGGACGGTGATCACTCTAATGTCTGAATTAACAGCAAACAACAAAAAATGTAAAAATGGTGATCGACGGTTAAATACTTCTCTCCCTTTTTTTGAACAGTGATCACTACAAATTTCTGAATTACCAACAAAACAAAGCAAGCTTGAATGCCACCGGTCAAAAACCAAGGTACCAACTTTGTGAATCTCCATCACCGAGGAGCTATTTAGTGGAAGGATTCAAAAAAAAAAAAATTTATCTCTTGTCATAAAAAGGAGTATATATTGAAATTTTCGGTCTTATGGCTGCATTGGTGTAACTCCTACGCACAATAGATAAATAGCCAGTCAGTTAGACCAGCTTGGAAACTGAAAAAAAAACCTATGTTGAGAAATTTGGTTGACGATTTCAATGAATCTTCGGTGTGAACGTCTGTAAGAAATTGATATACTTTCGATACGCCTTAATACAACATTGTCAGAACTTAAAATTAAC
Organism: Thysanoteuthis rhombus; assembly: GCA_963457665.1. NCBI lineage: Eukaryota > Metazoa > Mollusca > Cephalopoda > Oegopsida > Thysanoteuthidae > Thysanoteuthis > Thysanoteuthis major. The sequence continues at coordinate 6,129,618 of OY735233.1, forward strand.
TTACCTTAAAGATTGTTCATGCTAATGCAATCATCTCCCTGTTATCATTGTTGCATATTCTATAAGGAGAGCCAAGTCTTTATCTTTTTTTATATTTGAGTTTTAAGCGGATGAAACAGTACTTGCATCTCCAAGTCGACGATATTAACTTCAAAGAGAATTTTGTCAGGTAGGTTCTCTAGGGAAATAAGCTGATTTGAATATAGCCTATCAAAGGATTTGCAGATTACGTCGCAGGTTATCGAGAGCTTAATCAAGACAGTAAGTCCAGCAAAACTGACCAAGTATCAAATGATGGATCAGGAAATCAACAGTGGAATATCTGGAAAGATAATTTAAGAGTCAAGTAAAAGGACATTCTGGAGAAATGTCTTCGTTGGGGAGAGGATACTAGAAGAGCAAAGCAGAGTTCCTTATCATATTCCTAGGCAAATTAAAAGATTAAAAAAAGAAATTTAAAAAGATACAAGCAATTTAAGACTAACATGCTAAAATTGAGGTTGTGGCTCGATATATTTTCATAGCTATCGATTCAGTTCACTTTCTTTCTAATTTGCTCGTATCTCTTTTACTTTCTTTGTCTTAATGTCCAGTCTTTCTTTTTATCTCACATTTCACATTTTTCAATTTGTTGGGCAGTGATCACGAAAAAAGTTACATTTTTCGAAAGAACAAACAAGTGTGAACACTGTAAGACACAAGCTAGAGACCAATTTAGCATTAACTGACATGACAATTTAAACCCAACCACACTAAAATTTTCTTTGGGTATGACTTATCAAAAATGCTATCCGGTATAAATTGAGAGTCTAATTTAGCATATATTCTGATTTAAAGTTGAACTCCATTCTGAAGGCTTATGTAGGGGGAAATTTTAAAAAAATGTGTTTTTATACGTAATGAATAGTATAAGTTTGAAATCCTAGCCCTGTAGCTGCATTGATGCGGCTACCACGTCAACAGTTGTGGTTGACGGTTTCTTATATATGTTTAAATTCCCCAAATTATAAAGAGCTGAATGTCCTTGGACAGAAATTAGCTAGATTTTTCATAACTGGATTTTATTTTACTCAGCTTCATCTACCACTCTGCTGAGCTTAGCTGGATGTATCAAATTCGTCCAATTGGCGTTGGATACACAGGTTCTCGATGGATCACCGAAGTTCAGCGACGTTGACGTCATTACACAAATGGATGGCTGTCTTAGGATACCTGGTGCTGTAAACGTCTCGGTCATCTCAGTCTATGCTCTGATTCAGATTAACAGAATATCTTGGCATGCTTGGACCAGACTGCATTGAGCCCTTTCACCCTTTTTCACTGTTCAAAAAAGACATATGACTGCATGTTCTCGTCGGAGGAAACATTAATCCGGCATAGAAGACACGCTGGTAAAAATATTTGTGAACCAGGCACCCATTTTCGACTTTGGGCAGAACCTGGACTCTAGAAAGACAATTACAAACCATATTTCAACTATATATTTATTTCGATAAACCCAAATATTCCAAAAGCTCTCGGAAAACGGTACAAATGATCGAGTTGATTGTTTGCTTGTTTGTGAGATCTTTTTACTGTTTTGTTTCGTACGTCAATCAACTGTATCATTTCTATATAAAATTATACTGCGATGTTTAGTTTCAATCAGCGTCAAAACTGAAAATCAAGCAATGGACAAATATGTTTTCGGAGATAACAAAAAAGAAAATCGTCCTAACTACATCTTTGCAATCCATTCTAATTTGCCAACGCCACTTTTCCGGTGCCCTGTGCCCGTATTGACTTGATCCAAGCGTCATTAATTCGACAGCAGGGCTATCATATCAACGTTGTTTTTAGGGCTTTGGATCCAAAACTATACTGACAATGTTAGATAATTTAATTTAGCCGAACCTATGCACTTAACGATGACTTGATTTTCAATTTTGATCCCACTCTCAGTATTCAAAGGGGTCCATGCTTAATTTGCTAGTAATGCCATCATTGAACTGTTTCTTGTGCGGAAAATTTTACATGGAAGACGAAAAAGTTATTTTCAACTTGAAAAATCGCAGGTCCGCTAATTTTGAGCCAACCAAGTCCGGGGCCTTGAGGCACTGTCCAACATGTCCTGCCAATACTCACAGCCCTGTTTTTATAGCCGTTCTTTTATCCTTGGATTGTAGTTCGGTGCAAAAATAATTTTGGTTGTTGTTCTTTCAAGTATTGATAATTTTGGGGGAATAATGCATTTTTGGGTAAGTTCATATGATATGCTATTTTAAAGAGTGAATTCCTCTCCATGCATTTGAGCTGAACGTTTTCTTTTCACAATTTATTCTGGCTTATTCGGGGCTGTCAAATCAAATATGAAAAAAAAGTAAACTTAAGCAACTTTGATGAACTAGTTCAAAATGGAATGTAAATTAGACAAAACTGCTTGCAATATCAACCAAGTATTTGACCAGCGGGAACAGTCAACGATTGTAAAGCCCGGCTTTGGTTCGAAAAGTTTCGAAACCGAAATCACATCTACTAATATATGGACGTCTTTCTATGGTTGATGACATCCTATTAAGGGTCATTATTGAGGCAGATCTATGCAAAACAATTTGAGGGTTTGCAGAGGAACTCAACGTCGACCATCCAACGTCTTTCCGAAATTTGTACCAAAATGGAAAAACTCAACATATGAACATGTTTACCTTGAATAGTAAAAGATCAGGTACATTACGCGAACGACCTTTAGGATATCTAATCGAGTTAGCTACGGAATTTTACATCAGCCAGTTAACTCACCAACCGACTAAAACTCTTTACAAGCGAAGGTTTTTTTAACCACCAGGCAGCTAAAATACTTCTGAGGTATTCATTGGTACCCTGACCCCAGGATTCTATAAATGGTCTTGTTTCTAGTTGTCAAAAAAGTGCAGATTCTGAAGATACTTATTTCTAGCAATGACTTTACGTTCTGAACGAAGATATACTGTTTAAAACTTAATACACGGTGAATATGTCATTTGGTCAGCAGTAGTCCATTCTCTTCAATTACATATTGTATTCACGCATTCTACGTCGAATGATAAATTCACTATGTATTATCGGTAGGTCATTTCATGTAGTTTTAATGTGGTAGAACACACACACACATATGTATATATATGTGTGCGTGTGTGTGTGTGTGTGTGTGTGTAAGTGTGTGCACGTATGTATGCTTGTGCATATGTCTGTGTATTTACAGATAGATGTCGCTCTCTCTCTCCCCCTCTCTCTTTCTCTCTATCTCTGAATATATATATATATATTTATATATACATATATACATATATATATATATATATATATATATATATATATATATATATATATATATATATATATATATATATATTTATATATACACCAATTGCTAAATAGAGGCAATAACCAATGATTTTGAATCGAAAATAACATTGAAATATGTCAGAGTCCAAGAAATGATAAATAGATGAAAGTCTAAATGTTTTAACGTATACTCTTGTGCAAAGCAATTGTTCCTTACCATCTTTTCCTTCCCCATTTTTACACACACACACACATATATATGTATATGCATATATATATATATATATATGTATATATATATATATATATATATATACATATGTATGTGTATATATATATATATATATATATATATATATATATATATATATATATATATATATTCATACTTCATGAATTTTACACACCCACAAATCATCTGACGATCCAATGTTTTCTCTTTTTCTCGTGGCACTTAATGTACTGAGTTAAGATTATCCCACGTTTTATAAGGATCTTAATTTGATTATCATAATTCAATTCGGATTCTAATGTTATGCACTTTTTCTTTTAGGGATCGTCAGCTTTTTTTTTACAAGTCCTCGATAAACATATCATAATATCATATGTTTCAATATTCTGGCATGTTTGTTCTCAAATGTATTTCCGCTGGTTAGACTTTTCGAAAAAAGGGTAAAGAATTATTTACAACTCAGCACGTAACATATACTAAAGGCACGAACGCTATGAACAAATGTTTTTGTCATTTAGAACGGTTTAGATAGATTTGCTCAAAATGAGCTGACTATTTAGATTAGTCCGGACGACTATCTTTTTTTTTCTTTCTATTTAAATTGTTACAACCAAACCACAAAAACAACAAAATTTACAGGTACAGCCTTGATCAACAATAATTTGAATTGTAATAACCAGTCAGGTATGATATAAGTAGTTTCCTTGACTTCCCCTATTATAATCTCTGTAAAATGGAAAAAAGGGGGAAAAATACCTAAAAACTGTCGTTGCTAAGGATCAAAATGATCAGTTTATTTTGCGTGTATTTTCTGGGTATTATCTAGTCATTCGAGTATATATCGAGGACTGGCTGAGCGGCCTTGATTTAACACGAACTCGGATAACGGAGGATCGTACTGTGCATACGTGAGCAGACACTCTTCCGTAAGGTTACTCATTCTGTTGTAAAGCTTGTTTACAAAGAAACCAGGATCAGCAAACATGTCTGATTTTGTCTCTGATTTTGGCTTGAAACTTCGGCATTGGTCTGTGGAAAATATCCGAAAGGTTTTTGGAGATGATTCAGTAAGCGAATCCCATCTGAAATTTCCTTACCAACAAAGCCCCAAACTTGATCGGAAGGCTTTTGAAAACGAGAACACCTGGGAATGTTCAAGCAACTGCTGAAACGAAATAAAATATGTTTGTCTCACGAGCAGAAGGAAATTAGTGCTCAAGTTGCTCGGGGCTTTCTTGAATCTTCTAAAAATGAGATGAGTCGACGGCTCTGAACCTGAAACAAAACCTCCGTCTTCCGAAGGTGCAGCAAAGGTCATCTTAACATTCCTTAAATGCTTCTATTATCCAGGTGTTTTTCTATCTCAAGTACGCACCTCTAGGCCAGATATTAAACAAGGATCACTACATCGAATGTCTTGGCCAGTTGAGAGATGCAATAAGATGGAAACAGCCCAGGGTAATAGTTGATTGGCAGCTTTACAACACTCCTGCCAAATCTTCATGTCTTGGCTAAATATTGCCCCACCCTGGCCTGTCTGTCCCTCTTCAGTCTGGATTCTCTTCCCTGCGACTTCCAGCACTTCCCAATTTTAAACCCACCTTTGGAAGGGAGTTTTTTTCAGATCGTAGAGGATATTACGTAGAAAGTGATAAGTAAGCTGATGGTGATCCTGAAAGAGAACTTAGTAAGTTGTTGCTACGACAGGCAACTAAGATGAAGATAAAATAAGTATTCGTCGAAAATGGTTGACGATTTTCCATCAAATGAAAAATAAATTAAGATAATGTCAATACTACGAATAGAATTAGTATATGTGAGAAATAACAGGATTGCATCTTTTTTTTACTGAGACTGAAGCATTTAGATCCATTCAGACGGTAGAAAGGAGAAAACGAAAAAATACGCTTTATTTAAGAAATTTTGACAGCCTTGGAATTGAGATGAATCTTTAATCCCGTAAAGAAGGATCCGTTTGCTAATGATGCTACTATTGGCTGCACTAAATGTGCCTACCATTTTTATGTATTCAGATTCCATTGCAAATTCATCTTCAAACTATCGACTAGCAGGGACAGCTGCATCCCCTGGAACGTATTGCTCGATTATTCTTATTTCGAAATTTTCGTTATTCATTTTTGATATTTTCTATATTACTTTTTAGATTGTTCAGAGTTCCTCTGATACATTGAGCCTCCGGAGATTCCCCGCCCCCACTGTGCAGTTGCAGGGGCTGCCAGTCCATTCAACCACTTGTGACGTGGGTTGATATCGCAGATAATATCAAAAACCCCGCCGGATATATCAATCATAAGACAATCCATGCAGACTATCGATATTGTGCTTTAAAGGCATTGGCGCTAAAACGATAAATACTACTGCACCTATAGTTGTCCCATTCAGTCGACTGCCCGCCAGGCATTGCCAATATCTATAACGTAGATATCCTAATTGATTTTTCAACTCGATTTACATATTAGCAAACACTCCTTTCTATAACAACGAATTCAAAAAGGGATAGGTTTGGTTAGTCACTAAATAAGATTTACCACGTTTCTAACATCCCTTTGCAGCATGCCATCTTGGGGATGATCAATAAAAAAAACTGGAAAATGTTACTTCTCTCTTCCGTTGGGCCATTAAGAAGTTCAAATTTTTAATAACGAGCACAAACCTATGACCAATTTTGCATAACATACATTGGAAATTTAACCCAACCAATAAGAGTCTATTTAGGTTTGAATTTTTTTGAAAGACTAAATAAAGAATAATGTTCAAATTTTCAGCCCTCTAGCACCATTGGTGGGCCTCGTATACATAATAGATACATAAAAAACATCAAGAGACTTGAAAACTGAAGGATCCTATTTTGATAGCTTTGATGAAAATTTCAGGTGACGGTTTCTAGAATTCTGAAAACTCGAGGATAAGATAGATAATTTGGAATTTCAAGGTCATTCAAAGTCACCAGAGGTAATTTCTAGCAGCAATTTTGCGCCAAATATATTGAAATTCAGCATGTTAGTATATCCTCTCACGGCAACGGTAACACACTTAGCGAGGTTAACTTTGCAGGTGATTCAAGATCACCACAGGTGATTTCAGTTTCATTTCTATTCAATTCTTTAAGTTTTAAGAAATAATTTCAGACGTATGTACCTGAATTTCGCATTCGGGTTAAATCATTTCTTGGCAGAGATCGTAGGCAGTGCGATATTGACCTCAGAAATCATTTGAGGTCGCAATATGTAATTTTTAGCTATTTTTGAAAATCGTTTTGCACAATTGCACGTCGAATGCAGAGATTACGCATCAGGATACATCCGTACATGGCAAAAGTTATGGTCAATGAGAGCGTAATGTCAGTTGTGGTCAGTTGTGGTCATTTCCCTAATTGTAACAAGACAAAACGACAATCTCTGGATATCGCTAGTCTTCCATCAACTTCTCCACGCTTTCCCGAGGACAGCACTACATTGAATGTCACACGGTTGAATTCTGGTACCTAATGGGAAAAACACTTTTGTAGTATATCCAGAAACAATGTCAAACTAAGTGATGACATCTCTTGTTCTTTTCCGTGCATCAGAATATTCCGACTGCTATTGCTACTTTTTCACGTGTATATGGTATAAAAAATCATTCTTTTTTCATTGGTAGCGTTGTATTAAAGAGAAATATATCAAAGAACATATTTCTCCGAATTGATCGTATTTTTTATTATTTCTACCCCAGGCAACACCAGTTATCCCTGTTATTATCTGTATCAATATATCAGACTCACTTTCTTTATCTCAGTTTGGTCTCTCTCTCTGTCTCTGTCTCCGTCTGTCTGTATCCGTCTGTCTCTCCGTTTTACTTTAAATATACTATATATATTTATTCATCACAGTGCATAGGAGTTAGTATTCCTATTTAATTGTGAATGGTGTATCTATTGAACCAAGGTGAACCTATACGCCTGAACACGTTATTCATAGAGCAAATTGGATATACGTTATGTACGTGCACGTTGATATTTATCTTTGGCTCAACCTTTGGGATTATTCACACCGATAGAACCCTTTTACAAACCTATTTGCATAATACTTACTGGAGATGAAAAATGTGTACATTTTGAAGGTTTCGGGGTTGAAAGTTATTCCATCGGATCTCTTGACTGATTTTCATCCCAAGAAAGAAATGATTAAAAAGAATATTCATCAGTCGATTTTATAATGTAAACAGGAAAGAAAATCTCTCATCAGGATGCCTGGCAACGTTTTTTCTAACCATGAATGAATTATCATATCTTATATATCTATATAAATAAGCTTCACAGCTTTAAACACTAAGTGCAATAAAAATTTTCCCTAAAAGATTTTTCCGTTACTCATTTCCTAATATCTGTTTATACAATGTATAAAATTTTGCTTCAGTTTTTTTTATTCTATTTTACCTATATTTTGCCATTAGAGTGATATTTGTAAAATGTTTTTGGCTGAGTTCATCAGATGGTTACCATGTAAATAGTTTGGGGATCTTATAACAAAATAGTTCTATTAACATGGCACCCCAGCAGTGTTGATAGGAAATACATCTCTTTCAGCTATTATTTTAATACATACCTTATGTCATACATGTGGTGTGTCATTTTATATACAGTATCATTATGTCGTATTGTATATGAGTGCTATTTTATACTAAGTATAATTTGAATTTTTGAAACAGGGCTTACTTATGTAGGTTACTCAAAAAACGTATTTAACGATAAGGGATCAGTAAGTAACAACAGACGTGGCTCACTGTTTGTGTAAGATCCATTGAGTGTTCATCCATGTGAATATCAAATTTGCTGTGTCATTTCAATTTCAGACTGCATGCAAGCCAACTTTTGATATCATCTTTAAGTATGATAACTACAAAAAAGATTTATTCGAGTTGATTTTCTACCAATACATTTAACCGAAAGATTTGACAATTTTTCAATGACTTAAATGTTGATCGCTCCATGTCATATATCACCTTGCTCCCATTTATTTGTTTTTTCCTGTAAATAGTTCAATAAAGTATCAATACATGCATATTGAAGCGGAACCTAACCACTTTCTCTCCAATTGGCTATTCCATCAATATACTTATGTTATACAACTTTGAAACTCCAAAGTATTAAAAAGGAAGACAGGATACAGATTTAAAAAAAATGTGGCATATATCTTTATTTGGAATTGTTCCAAGCGGAAACTGGAGAATGGATAGATAAGTAGTACTCAAGACGACAGATAGGCACACAGGAGCCCTCTTGGTTTATTGTGGTCTGCAATCACCAGGAATCTAGTCTGTTGAAGACGGTATCATCACTTTATCATAAGGGATATACGCCCACGCGTTTGGCAGGTTCCTTCCAGGCTTTTTGGTCTCTCCACCCCCATCCAGCTACGCTTTTTGATGAATCTGCCCACTCACATGTGGCTTCTTCCGGTAAAAAAGATCGCTTGTTTTTTCTGGCTTCCCAGTCATGGAAATGGGAGTGGTGTGTCCTTTTGTCAGTGCACTCCTCAGAATGCTTCTCGTCAACAACTGTCATCAAAGTGTCTCAGGGATGCTTTTCTGCATTTGCACATCCTGTTTATTGTTATCAGTGGGCACCGGATATCTATCCTTTGACCTTTGCTTCGTAAGAGTAATTGTGTATGAATGTACCCAAAAAATAACCACATTTTTAGTAGTATATGGTCTGCATATCAACGAGATCTCATTGAAATTCAATAACAACTTTTGGAGATATTGGTTGGATACTCATGGAATTCTGCAATAATTTGCAATGTGGACATATAACTACAACGTAGGTGAAATACTAGTCAATGGATTTTCCCGAAGTGTAGCCACTCCTTCTCTTGCTCTCCGTCGGTTTTCCACAAAATATAATTGAAATAAGTAGAGAACTTTTACAGAAATCGTTGTAGGATCATAAGCTTACATATGAATGTATGAAAATTGGGAAAAAAAAACCTTCGATCAGCAAAGAATTCCTAAATTTAATCCATTGAAATCCATTGGATATTTCTGGATATATTTTGTGGACAGACGGGAAGACAGGAAGTGTAACCGAATACATATACCTGTCTAAGTTTATTTCGATTATTATTCGGACTATCCTCATCTTGGTAGTTTTTCATACAACATTCCGGCCGTTGTACTCTACGGCCTTCATAAGGTATCATCTGGTAGGTGTGGGGAAGTAACGAACCAAACCCTTGATTTAAGTATATTGACTGCACTCCCCTCTTAGCAGTTGTAGTATTTCAATTATCATTGTCTCTCACTGGGATTGAACCTAGAACCATTAGATTACTTGCAGTAATTCTGTATCCACTACGCTATGTGTCCATTTGGATAATAATCGAAATAATAATAATACCCTATTTCAAAAAATCAGAGAAACACCAAGTTTGTTGAAATACGTAAACAAGAGAATACAAATATAATTTTGGTTTTATTAAGATATTCAATATCATGATTACAATCAGAATCAATTACACAAGCCCAAAGTGAATCCAATTTTCCATCCCTACATTTGCCTATAAATGTCTTGGAGTTTCGATGAAAATAAAATTAGGTATGGTGAATTGAATATATATATATATATATATATATATATATATATATATATATATATACTGAAAATTATATTATTTCCATTGGAGAATAGAGTATCATATAATTATGTCCAATCTTCTTAAGAATTTGTAACTAAGTAGTTGTAAATCCAGTCCTGCTACCTATACATATTATCTGGTTGTTATCTAGCCTTTTCGAATACATGGAATACATGGTTACTGAAGAAAAACGAGTTTTAGTAGCATGTACTACACTGATTTCAATTATGGACCGTTTCATATATATATATATATATATATATATATATATATATATATATATGTGTGTGTGTGTGTGTGTATATATATATATTCAAGGCATTCAATTCATTGTGTTGTTTTTTTAGACTAAATGATGATTTTTCACTAGTCTAATTAGTGTAAGATATATTTGTATTTTTTGCGGTAATATATTTAATCTCTCGTAGAAGATATGGGCCAACAATATGGTACAAAGAAATCTGTGTCAAACTTAGCATCATTAGGAATGATTTTGCAAGAAATAACAACACACATGAAGATAGGTCAATCTTGTCTAAAAAAAAGTTCTGGAATGATAAATGATGGCGTTACATTTTTACCTATGAGGCACACTGTGCCTCACCTCTTAATCACTCTCTGACAAGACCGAGACTTGCAAAATATTTCCAACAAAGGCACTTATTTGTCTATTTTGAAACAGAAGTGGAATATACAATGCAGGAAGCCGATTATTAGACAAAAAACTAAGACTATCTGGACTGGCAAGAGAAAGTAGAGTTAAAAAAGAACTCCATAATTAAAATCAATGTATCACATATTGCTAACCCCACTTTTTATTACCTATCATGCATCTTATGAACTGAAAACGGCTCTAGTCTGACAACCAGATAATGTGTCTAGGTGGTACTGCTGATATCAAGATCATTACATGGAAAAACTCAACGTAGAACAACCCTGCAAAGACATCCCCACTCCTAACGAATACCACTATGTAAAATTGTTGCTGAAAAAACGAAACATCTTATCAGACGTACGAAGTGGAAACCATTTTTCTTCATCAATAAACCCAACAAGCAAAACAATGAAGAAGATTTTTTCAGCTTCAAAACACAAAAATCCCACTGCACAGCAAACAACTGGGAAGCTTCGAACATAACTTCTTATGACCATCTTCAACATCAGCTTTTAAAAAAATAAGTTATTGAACCTAAATATCTGTAACCAACAACATCTCACTAAATTACAAGAAGTCAAACACTAAGAACAGCAACTATGAAGGTACTATGAATAAGGAGACCAAAAACATTACAAATAGATTGAACATCAGCAATCGAGATAGAAAATTATCCAAAAAGGAAATATGCCTACGAGATCAATAAGGACCATAAACTGGACTTTGGAAACATCCCCACCACTACATTAATTAACCTCAATAAATCCAAGATATGAAAAAAGCAAACAGACTCTAGAAGACATGAACAACAGCATTAAAACAGCAACAGTTTAAGCAAATGATAAACATAAATGGGGCCACTACCTGACTGAGTCGTTTCCACAGTTTGACTTAATGGACTTCTATCCTTTTAATATCCCCAAAAATTGCGAAGATAATCGAGATAATAATACCCATGAACCATATAGCAAAGACGATTGTGAAATTGCATATATCAACACAAGATCTAACTATCAAAAGAAAAACATTAAAATATCCCAAAATCAATGGAAGTTAGACTGACATACAATTCAAACGATACAATATCTAACAATGTTAGAAATAAATGCATTGAAACATTGAGATACAGCGTTTATACCAAAACTGGTAAAGTGAAAAAACAAAATCTGATAGAGTAAAATTTATAAACATCAAATAAGTAGAGGTAAAAAAAAAAATAATCTAGTATACATTGCCATCCAACCTACAATTAAAACCAAATTAAAGAAAATATTTTTTATTTTTTTATAGAAAAACACTTCCTCTGAGCCGCCAACTGTGGGAATTTATTTAACAGTAATGAATGTAAAATCAGTTATAGTCGTGCGGATAATTTTGATATATCCATCATGGAATACAACAATAAAGTAATTAGATATAATACCAGTAGAGAAAACATAAATAAACCAAATTACAATTGTACAAACAAAAACAGGTTCCCTTTGCGAACGTCTCTAATCAAATATAGTGTATAAAAGTGAAATATCAACCCGACAAAAAAAAGAACTTAAGAAGTTGAATAGTATTTAGGAATATCTAAAACACTATTCAAACTGAGATAAGCCAACCATATATCAACATTTACAAAGTAAAAACACCGTACATCGCTGTAGATATGTTATCGAAGTAAAATAAAACCAATTAAAATAAACACACATACGCCAGAACACTGAAAATCCATTTTATCTATGCTTAAATGAGAAATGTTCAATCCCCACCAAACAAAAAGGAAGAAGCAGAACTATTTACAAAAAATAAGTAGTGTTCAAGTGCTGACATTGCTGAGAATTTCTATTGAAAAAAAACACGATTTTAATACTGCATTCATGTATACAAAAATCAACCACCAAAAATTAACGACCATACTTATCTTATTCTCTCCATTATTATTAACAACAATAGTAGCAGCATTATCGTTACTATTAACATTATAATCATTTTATAACCCCAGTCATTTTAAGAATAACTCAATCAGTTTTTCATAGTTATCTTAGAAATATAGAGGCATACCAAACATTGAATGAATGAAACGACTAGAGTAAAAACTGAGGTCATATAATTGTGAATCTGAACACTGGGAAACAGATTAAAGTAAAAATAAAATACTTTCAGGGCGGAAGCATATCACATACTGATAGAGAAAGTGCTGAGAGTATCTCCTACTAATTTATAACTACCAATCAGTGAAGTTTTTCCACTGTGCAATGCAGAAGAAAAACATAGCAGTGACCAACAACTAAGCAAGATACAAGGCAAAAAAATATATATATATAAATATAATGAGGAAGATTTTCCACCCTTGAAAAAAAACAAAAAACAACGCTATGCCCCACAAAAACGTCCTAATACGGATTTAATATAAAGTTAATCACTCGCATGAAGCAACCCAAACAGGAAAGAAAAATGAATATCTTATGTGCAGTGAACCGTTTATTTCACCTCTACTCGGATTAAACTTCATGTTCAATGCTTAATGCATCGAGCACTTTATGAAATGAATCTACCACACATCAAATATTGCATTATATTACATTATAATGTGTTTATGATTTATAATATATATATATATATATATATATATATATATATATATATATATATTTATATATTTATATTTATATATATATATGTGTTCATGTGTGTTTGCATTATAACAGGAATATTTCTGGACTTCCTTAAAATAAAATAAAGGAAAAAAATAAGGAAACACCAGAGAGTGAAATTTGAATTCGGGATAGCGAGGATTGTGTGTTTGTTAAATGGCTGTATGCGTTTTCGATCTGTGCCAGATGTTAATTAGAATAGAAATGGTTAGAGGTTCTGTAACCTTACTCTAACCTATTAACTCCATTTTCATCATTACCATATACTCTTTTCTTCAACTTGAAATCAGTCGTTTCCTCATTCCATCTCTTCATTTATCTTGAAGGAATACATAGTCAATTTCAAAGTGGACTGAATTCTGATAATTGATCCAGGACAGTGAAGTTCAACTAGTAAGGATCAAAGTAAAATAGCCACGCTCCACAAAGCTAACCATACCCTATGGTACGATACCCACTTATCTACTGAGTCAAAGTTGATTCAGCACACTGTGAGGATCAAGCTCACTACGGTAGTAACGATCTGTGAGATATACTTGTTGAACATTGTTTTACGGTGCGGTAAACTAAACCTAGTCTTATCCAAGGGCATATGTGCAGAGGAACTTTATGGACGTCGGCATGGTGATAGTAATAGTATGCAAAAATTAGCTTTCAATTCATTACCTCTCAATAAGAAGCCAAATATCACCCCAATTTAAATTGAATCATTATTGATGCAACAAGCCTGGCTGCAGCAGCGTTGATATCCATTTTCACCTCTATTCTGTCTAAAGATTATTACCGAAACTTTCGGGTTCAGCGCTATTTGTAAGAAAGCACTTGGTTACAAGTTCAAATCACCGTAGAGAAGTGTTGATTTTATATATAAGTTTGGTTTAACGTGAAGAGAAAGATGAACAACGAAGAGTTTACATCCTTGAATTTGGTGAGAATTATTTTTATCGCTGTTCCTCCCGGTTGGGGGCCAAAATCAACTCAAACTTTGCTTTAGGTCTCGGATGATCGTGTCTAGATAATCGATTTAACAAAGAGATAGAGCCTTGTCCCGAGGGAATCTTTCTACAAGGCACCAACTCTCCGTTATACTGAAGGGATATGGTCAGGAGGACTCGATGACACCCGTAGCAAAAGCTAGTGGCAGTATTTGAGTTGGGGATTACGCAATACCCCCCGTCATATAATATTTGCCTTTTTAGGGATGTTCAAGTATGATTTTCGAAGCGGGTCAGCTCATACTAGAAGTAAACAAGACAAAAATATGAGAAGCCCAAGAATAGATAGGTAACATTGATTGTTAATTTGGTTGGGTGAAAGGGCTGGAATGAGGGGATAAAATTACGAGGAAATTAGCTGATACGACGTGGTAAGGTTTTCAAAGTTCACTAAGAATTGTGCAGAGGACTTGAGTTTGTTGACACCTGAGCTGCCACATTATGCAGTCACTGGCATGTGTTGTGTGTTGCCCTGGGCGCATATTTTGTTAAACATTTCCTTCCCTGATAGTACTTTTTAAAACCATTCCACCTTCTATATACTTCATCCTACTGGGTCCCTCTTTCAGTGACATTGTATACAAGTATTTCTATCAGAAGATATATAGTGCTAAGAGTTGAAAATGGGATTGCGACGTGTAAGACATTTTCAGAATAGTCTCAACTGTAATGATCGAAGGAAAATGATTGAATGCACCCCTTGGGAATTTTTCCCCACGAGTAGCATCTATGGGGCGCTAGACTTAATTCTGGCCTTGCAGAACTGAGCAGAGTTTGTATCTTTTTTGTCGTATCGTATATTGCATTATCCAGGAAAGCAAAGACGTATTAGTACAGAGCAATTGTTGGTGGGAAAAAATAAGCCTGGAAGAAAATTGGACAACTCAGCAAAAGGCTTGAATACTGAAGCGTGAATTCTGTTGCTTACCATGCAATGATTGGCCAAAAAAAAAAAAAAAAACATGTGTAAGATATCAGATGACCTGCGTTACATAGGATTTAAAACGTCTATTTTTTCACAGCCGTGGAATATTTATAACCAGAGTTTTTTTTTTCAGAAGTCGTCGACTAAAACAGTCTACATTAGGGTTTTCCACTTTTTAGAGTTGATCTGGCTGGCTAGCCATGTGTTGTTCGTACAGGTCATACCCGCGGAAATTCAAACAATCACTCCTGATTATGCCTAGATAATTTGCTGTGTAGTTAATCAGTCCCTTGGTTGTTTTTTTTATATTCCTAATTTTATTCAGTGATCACTTATGGGGCGAATAAATTGACTCATTAATTGATCACCCTCTTTTCATTTTTTTAATTGATCATCCCCAACACCGCAAAAATGCAAAAGGACATTGATCATGGTAGTTTTGTTTCAAGTGACTACCAAGACTTTTTTTTGTAAATTCTTTTTTGTTTTCGTTTACAATAGTGAAAAAAAAGATTGGCTAAGACCAAAGAAGTGACTCAATCTTTGTATTTACATCGTATTTGAGAGGATGCCAGGAGTTCTATCGCTTGAAACGCTCTCTGAGCAACGCTCATAATGATTATGATTAAGATAATCAAACTGTAGCAAAGGATATCCACCAATAGATTTTAATATACATGCTATTTTGGTCACCTCCTGCAGAGTATTACGTTTATTAATCCCAGGTAATGTATTAATTTGATCTGTGTCAGCCTCAACTGATTAATCTGGCCTTGAAGCATCCTTTAGAATTGAAAAAAGACATCACAGTCATTAACTAAACAACCATAACTTCAAAATTCGGAGGCATGTAAAAAAATCCCAGCGGAGAATAAATGTAGTCTATATAAATCATATTCATGGTGTCACTGACTTTTTTCACTGAGAAATATCTAAAATAGAGCGAAAAAAAGCATTTTGAAACGTTTGGATTCAGGAAAATTTAGATGTTATCAATTAACTATTTCTAATGGATTCTATGATGTCTCTGACCCCCGTTCTCTTTATGATATATTGTGCTGTCTTTGAATCTCTCCGTGTGAGGTTCAGCATGATTCTTTCATGTGGCAATGGGCTGGTTATGTTGCTAAAATAAAAGACAACTGATGGACATCGCGACTCACAACATGAATCCCCAAATACCACATGCAAAACCGAGGCCAACAAAAAGCAAGATGGAAAGATGAACTAGACGAATTCAGGAAATACTGGCTCTGCGACGCTCATAATAGAGAAATGTACCTGATTCTGGAGAATGTTTATGTCCAACGACGGACGTAAAAAGACTGATGATGATGAATAAAGTATACCTATGAAAACAATGAGTCAAAAAGGTCAAAAAGACTTCTTTAAAAAAACAAAAAAAGAACCTGTTCGAAGAGGTGTAGTTCAGTACTAATAACAATTTATAAGTCTGTAATAAAAAAAAAGTCTACGTAGGAGCATATGAATACACATACACCAACAGATATAAAAAAGGATGTAGCCGTTCGCCATCTTTTATGGCTACGCTTGTTCAATGTTTTGGAATAACCCAAGAAAAATGGAGACTAATGACTAAAACTCAATGAGCTTTTTTGTTATCGGATATTTTTATTAGGTTCAATTTTCAGGAATATACAGCATATTCACAACTGTAGTTAATAAACCTGTTCATACGTAAAAACAGGAAATATTACCGTAATCTTCCTTTCATATGTCTCGCATATATTATGGGGAAAGTTGAAGTTTTATCTTTGTATGCTTGAGTTCGGGGCTGATAAAAACGAACCTACTATTGTCGAATATAAAGCCGAAAGAAATGATAGTCATATAAGTTCCCCTGGGAAATAAGCAGATTTGCATATCGTCTATCAAGAGACTTGCAGTCTACACGAAGCAGATCGATTAGTGATAAACTATGACAGCCGAACTTCAACAAAATTTTGACACAAGATCAAATGATGGATCATAAACCCAAAAAACAAGACGTGAATCAACCACGACGAGGGTTCAAAAGTTAAGCGATAGGAGATGTAAAAGAAATGACCAAGGTGCACAAAGGATACGTGAAGAGCAAAAGAGAAATTCCAATTCATTTAATCCCTGTGCGAGATTATAGAAATCATGACATAATGCACTACAGGGTCACAACCCTCAGTTGACGAACCAGGATAAACCTTACAACAGTACTAACCATACATAAACGTACAAATACTTAGCTTTGTCTGCTGCCGGCCAACAATAGTTTTGCAGAGAATAAAGATAGAACCCACCTCAGTACTACATTACAAATTAATTTACAGAGACTCCCTTGTCTGCCACAGGACTTTATATCAGAAAACAAACAGAAGTCAGAGATAGGAAACCTATTAGAAAACAATTCCGATAGAGAGATTCGGAAAATCTTTGGAAATGGTTATGTCCAATGACAAAGGATAAAAAAAGATGCTGCTGCTGATGATGACAATAGCAAATACTTGGATTCTTAATGAGATTAGCTTAGCTAAACCTACGACAGTGGCACTTAGTGAGAATCGAACTCACTACGCTTGCAGTGACCAGGGTGACTAGATGTCAATAGCTAATCCACTTAAATGTTAAATGGCTTTTCTGGTCTCTACTGACAGTCTTAGCAGGTTCAAGACTGTGCCGGTATGTATGAGCGCTTAGTATGGAGGGAATGTTATGCCCAAGGTTCCACTCCCCCAGCTCTCAACCATGCTGAATGCTTCCAAGGGAATGAAGCTCACGGTATATTTAGAGATCAACATGGTTCTATAGGATGTTTCTTTGGCTAGTTATGGCACCTAATATTCCAAAACGGTCATTAATTTAGGTACTGTCCAAGTTCGTGATTGACTAACTTGTATCTAAAGGCATTCACCGTAACATACACTATTAAATATGTGGATATTTGTTTGGCATAGTCAAATCTTGCTTAAAGTTGAATATAATAGGACGCCGAGTAAGAACTGAAATTCTTATTTCTGCGAAGGCCTGCGAGAGAAGCTTTGAAGATCACCTTACAGCTGATATATTTGAATCCCTCTTCGTGTGACACGGCGTCACGACGATGGGTTGCCTATCAAAGATTAAACAAAAGCATGACCCGAAATACATTGTTGGTAACCATTGCTATACAATAAAAAGAGGGAGAAATCTATCATGTTCTGTTCACTTAGATGTGTACTGAAAAAGTATTTCTTAATTTTATTCTCATCTATATTATCTCTCTCTCTCTCTATATATATATCTATATATATATCTATATATATATCTATATATCTATATATATATATATATATATATATATATATATATATACACACACACACATATATATATATATGTATATATATATATATATATATATATATAGTAGAATGTGGTTTTGCTACACAAGCTAACTCATGTTTCTACCCTCTTAAGGCCTCATCAGAGAGCTAATTTGTGCAGCAAATCCACAATCTACTATTTATTTCCAGCTTTACTCTAAAACAACGCAACTCCATAAAATGTTGTATGTATCGAGCACTCTATGAAATAAATCCATCGCATTCCCAAAGTGGCTTTACATTATTGACATATTATTATATCATATTATGTTATACTGCAAGCCTGATTTGAACCATATATATATATATATATATATATATATATATATATATATATATATATATATATTTATATATAAAGAGAAAGAGTGAATGCCAACCTTAGTCGGCATCAAATGCTTTTAGAAAATTAATGACTCAGAAAAAGTTTTTGAGTAACTCTGAAATTTTATTTCTCCTAATAACTATCATTAGAATAGACCATCATCTTTTTAAATGTAGTGAATACGCAGTCTATAGCAAATCTCATACCCCCCCTCTTTCTCTCTTTTTTCCCCATTGCATACATGTATATAAATAAGACAAAATGATGGATTCACTAGAAACACGTTTATGTTTCTGTCCGGTTTTGGTTTCTTCAGACAGATGATTCGTTTTATTTTAGATTCTTATTTAAGACGTTATTGACGAAGGGATGTCTAATTTCCTGGATTAAAAACATTCCTCTAATTTTATCTGATATTTCTCCTCCTTTTTTTTAATCATTTAGCTGTTGTTCACTTTATATATCTTATCTTCCATAGACGTAAGTTTCTGACTGGTTTTTATGATTTACTTGGGATGTTTATTCGTCAGTGTGTTGTTAGTCTATCAGCTCTTTGTGGTATGCCCCTGGTATTATTCTTATCTGTTTATTTAATGCACACACAAAGACACACACAAAGACACACACTTATATATATATATATATATATATATATATATATATATATATATATATATATATATATATATGTATATGTATATATATATATATATATATATATATATATATATATATATATACATGCATACATAAATATGTATATGTATGTATGCAAGTATATATATAGATAAATATATATATATATATATAAACATGTATACATACATATCTCTATTTATGTATATATACACACTTGCATACATACATATATATGTATATATATATATATGTACGTATGCTTGTATATATAGAAACATATATACACACACATATATATATATATATATATATATATATATATATATATATATATATATATATGGAGGGGATATTTAGCAAATATATAAATTTGTATTGTTTTTTTTGTATTATACATGACAGCACGTGTTTCTTCTATCAAGAGATTTTCCAGTTAATCATTTTCTTGAGTTTGAAAAGAAAATTTGTGCTTGTCCGTATTGGTAAGATTAATTTCCATGAAGGTAAGGGTATTGTGATCATAGAGAATATAAGCACACACACACACACACACACACACACACACATATATATATATATATATATATTGCCGGTTTGTTTACAAATATATTCCTGACTGCACTAGGTTCTCGAGTGCAAAGGTACACCTCAGCACGTCAACAATTATGTCAAATACTGAAAAGCAATATATTTTACGCAGGTGTTCTTGTCACTTGATAACAAAGAATATATATAAAGCTGCCTGGACAGCATGCATCCATTTTGAATATCACAGAAACTATACAGATCTGGTTAAAAGCAATCAGAGGGTCCTCACTCAACGAGCGAGAACTGTTTGCACAGCTTTCATTGCAACCGATCAGAGGATCCTTACTGAACATGCCTGAACAGAAACTTTCCACAAAAACTATACAGCTCTGGTTAAAAGCAATCAGAGGGTCCTCACTCAATGAGCGAGAACTGTTTGCGCAGCTTTCATTGCAACCGATCAGAGGATCCTCACTGAACATGCCTGAACAGAAACTATCTCATGGGGGACGCTCTGTCGGCGGAAAAAAAAACCTCATTATTTGAACTTATGTGCTGTGCGACCGTCACATTCACAACAACTGGGCGAATAAATCAGCAAATATTCATAAAGCTTTTGCTGAAAATTTGATACTTGTCAAATATTCTAAAGATTAAAAAGGCTTTCCGGGATGATTTAAAGAGTTAAGCCTAGACTGAATTATGAAATAAGTATTCAAACTTGACCTGAACTCTTTTTCAAGCGATCAATGTCTAGAAAGTCTTTAACAAGCAAAATGTCAGAAAAAACGTTGAGTATATATTGGCTGGCATACAGGATTGCCAGTTCAGATTTTTTTTTCGAATTTGGGAGTTAACCATTGCTGATTTGCATACTAATTTTTATATATTTTGGTTTGATTCCAACATTTTGAAAAATTATCTAAATTGTCAACCCAACTACGATTGGTAAAAGAATTGTTTCAGAGATTTTGACTGAGGATACTAACACGAAACTTTGTTCTGGGGCTCTTGCCACAAGAGCAGAGAGAAGTTCGTTCTCAAGTTGCATAAATCCTACTTGAGACTGCAAACAAAGATCATTGCCGGGGGGAAGTTATTATTTTACAGCCATGACATCGAAACGAAAGCCAAGTCTTCCTAATGAAAGTCACCTGAGTCTTCAAGCCTCAATAAGACGCAACAACACTGGTACGCCTTTAAAGACAAGATAATGAATAAGGAGTATTACCAAGGATCTTTTCAACGATTTAAAGATTCATTTAGAAAAGAAAAACGGCGTCTGTTGATGACAAATAGTGACCGTTAATTTCATTATAACGTTGTGCTAACCCATTCTTCACGTTTAGAGCAGTTTTCATCTCACAAAACATCTTATTTTTCAACTCTGTCAGCCCGTCTATCGTCCGGTTTTTGTTCCTGCAAGTTCATTCTTTACCCAAAACCAAAACAATGATTGAAACGATGGAGATTTCAGACCTCGGATGAGATTAGCTGAGCTTAGAGAACACAACGAAGCAGCTGATGGCGACCCCGAAAAAAAAACATTGTAGACTGCTCTGAAAACAAAGAAAGAGCCTCTGGACGTGCGTTAGGTCCCAAGGAGGATACTTTCGAGGGACTAAGGTAGCATTGCATTACGTATGGCTGGGTACGACTTAGATAGACCTCGTATATCTAATGACTCATTCGGATCGGTAGCCTTGACTGTCTACGACCGTTTATTCTTGATTTCTGATCTGTGCTTTTTAATTACAACTGTAGATTGATGTTCTGAGTGGTCACAAAAAACAACTAGAAAAAATCATGTCGAGAGAAACAGTAATCAAACTTATTAATGGTTGGAAATGTTTTATATGATAGAAAAAGAACCATAAGTTCAACGTGGTATCCATAGTAGTAGTAGCAGGAAAAGAAAGGAAGGAAAAGAAAAAAGGCGAGTAGTTTTTCTTAGAGTCAGTTGATTCTCATACTTCTAAGATATTATGATATGGAAGTATTTTGTTAGTATCATTTTCAATAAAGGTTGCAGATCTTTTAGTCAGTTTTAGTTAAAAAGAAAAGCATTCCATCATAACATCATTTTCAGGGGTAAAAAATTGATTGGAATAGATTTCTCTTAATGATGACCAACATTTTAATGACATCAAACCTTTTAATGACATTGTACCCCTTCTTGCTTTTAAAGTTAGTGGGACCGATCGACAGCCCAACCATCCAACCGACTGAAAAGCGTCTATAAGACAAGTGTGAACAATAAAGAGGCAATATTACTATTAATGATATAGCTAAACCGAATATGATAAACATCGAGAATGCGAAGCTGGATAAAGTACACAACTACATCCATCTATGGCAATAAAATTTCATGAAACCCTAAAAAAAATAAAAATCCAGCAAAGCATCACTCTAGGGTAGAAAGCTTTTTTTGAGTTAGCCCAACCTTTAAAAAAAAAGAAAAAATCCTAAAATAAGATTATACAAACAATACATGATCATCCTGATAATCACAGAAACATGGAAGCAAATCAGGAGCCTGACCCTAAAACTGAGAGCCGTGCAACGTGCATATGAAAGAATCATGCTCAGCATCACACGGAGAGACCATAAGACAGCACAGTATATCAAGGAAGAGACAAGAGTCTTAGACATCGTAGAAACCATTAGGAATTTCAAATGGCAATGGGCTGGTCATTTCGCAAAGATGACGGACATTCAATGGACGTGACATCATAGATTCCAAGAGATCATTGGCGTAACCAAGGCCGGCAGAAGATGAGATGGTGAGACAAACTGAACAGGTTCAGAAAATATTGAACTTACGGGATAAATCCTGGGGAAGCTCAATATCTAATGAGGGATGATAAAAGAGTGATGATGATGGCGAATATACGTGAAGTCATTACAAATACGGCGATTAGGAAAAATTAATCTTATTTTCAATCAGTTCTGGTGACCAAATTGTTGGAGCATTTGGTGTTCATAGACAGGCTCCGTCATCATTAGACTTTTAAAGTCTGTCGTTGGATATAGAACTCTTCCCAGATCCCCAAACCGTCTATCAGGACCGTCGCAGAGCTAATACTATTTGAACTCGTCTACTTTGTGCTGCCAATTTATTTTTGGCGACCACACTTTTGCATATAACCAATCGGGATCAAAGTTGTGAGTCGGGTTGTGCAGACGCCTTGAGATATTCTTGCAATATGGGAGCAGTTTGAGTTTCTAAATGTTTTCTATAGTATATCAAACAGTCTTGTGATCTTTTCGAGTGATGTTGAGCATGATCCTCTCTTGTGAACGTTGCATGGTTTTCAGTTTGAAGGTCTATCTTTTTGTTAGGCTCCATCTTTCAGCTCCATAAATGGATGCATTTGGTGGTGAGTTTGGTGGTTGATGTGAGTTTGTCTCGCCTAAATATTTTTTGGAATTTTTATTCCTAATCTCTGATGTTTCTAAATGCTGGTTTTGGGTAGTTGCAATAAAAAAACAACGAAATTAGGATGAGAAAGAAACTAGTAATGATAGAAAAAATGTGAAAAAATACTATTTTCAATTTAGGAAAATTTTACAGATTTTCTCTACTATTACTACAACTACGAATCAGACAACAAATATAAAATGAAAGAAAAACAAGTCAAAATCAATTATTAACTTTAGAATTTCAAGCAACCTAAGACTATCAAGTCTACTAATTCAATGTGTATATAAGCAACAAAATATAAAAAAAACTATCAGTAACAAAAATTCTCTCACTGGAAAATTCAGACAACTTTATATTTCTACATCTACAACTGCACAGACAAATAGATAAATTGAAAGGAAAAAAAATTCTCAAAATTAAATGATTATTACAATGCTCTGTCAAAAGTAAATTGGACAATTTGAGACTATTGGCTCTAATACTAATCTCAATAGCTGTCTCATCGAGTTTTTATGCCACGTGTGAATGAGTTTCCCAAGTTATTATACTACGTGAAACCGTTTCTAGCGATTTTTTCTTTATAATGATAGTTTAATCAATAATCAATGATACATATACATAGTAATTTTCAAAATATTTTCCCTGGTTTTCTGATACCTTGCACCATGTCCAAGGAGTTTTCGAATTCAATTCTGATCAAAAGGACTCTAATCGATCATAATAATTGGAAACCTAACTAAAATTCAATGACAATGAAAAATCACCATCACAGAAAATAAATGAACAACCGTAGCGTCGAGACATGACGTCATATACACAACACGTAGATTCTCTACAATCTACATTTCATTGATAAAGAGGGCCTCAAAACGTCTATAAGCATTAATTTCAAAAATCAAAAATATATTTTCCAAAGCATTTAATTGGGCCCCGATGCCAGCTTTAGAGGAAATGGTATGGCCAAGACCACTGGAGCACACTTACACCCACACAGACACAAACACCCTCCCACCTTTTTTCTGGCCATTTTGGCAGGATAAAAGTTTAGTATCTGTTCCACGGCAGAGACCGAGGAGCCGGTACTGACACTTGCCTGCCAAATGCGCTGGAAAGGGAGTGTGTGTCAAAGACCGAGTGCACCGGTGCAATGCGTTAGTCAATGAGGTTTTAGTGATGCTATGCACTACTAAGCGCATTTGGGAGCCTTTGGACTCATCCTTTGGCTCTCCTATTATTACACGGCCCAGCTGCAGGGGGTTAGTTCCCCTGGAGCAGCACTGCTCCACTACACTTAATGGAGCAGGTCCCCTGGTGGACGCTTTCATGGCGGAGGTTACTTTGGTGGCTTAGCAAATCGAAGCCGCATCGGCTGGAGCCATTTTAGAAGGGTGTCTCCTATTTTCCCCACGTTAAGCTCGACCTTGTGTCCTATTTTGTTGTGGTGGGACAGTAAATAAATAGCACACACACACACACACACACACACACACACACACATATATATATATATATATATATATGTATATATATATATATATATATATATATATATATATATATATATATTTATATGTGCGTGTGTGAAAAGAGATAGAACCCTTCACCATCGATGGCTACTGTTTTTTAGTGGTTCACCTAAAGGATTTGGCCATCTATAGAAGATAGAAATAGTTATTTGTGGATTCAATCTAAAACCTGTTATCAATATGTTAGAGGGATGAGTTTTTAGATCTAGTAAAGAAGGCCGATTGATGCTTCAAATTCTAGGTTAACGTGCTTACCAGAGGATATATATTTAGATTTCACTAGGATTACCTTTTCAAAATATCGAATTACTTCAGCAAAATATCGTTGCATGAATCGTTCATTCCGACTCTGTACTATCAAAAGATCCATCTTGGAAACATCAGCATATTAATCTACACACGTAAATGAACGATACCGGAATGGTAAGGCACTGATGTTGAAACGATAAATGGTGCCACGTCTATTATGATTCCATTCATGGGAATTTCCTTGAGGCATTTCCAATATCTTTGCTTATAACTGCATTGATTTCTCGATACAGACTAGCAAACGTGCCCCTTCTATAATGAAAAATCCAAATCGAAAAGGAAATTCCGAGGAGACTTCTGTGTACAACCTCGAGGATATGATCGATTATTTGGAATCTAATGTAGGTGGATAATCCCTTTGGAATGGTGCATATTTGGTTGATATTTACGATTATTTGTGGGTTGTCATCATTAAACGGACTGCACAGTTTAAAATCAAATACTCATTACTCTTTCACTTATATGAAGGTAGGTTAGGCGACCAACAATCATCCGAACATAAATTATCTTGATTCTGAATGATCCAAACAAAATTTAAAAGTCAGATGGATGTTTAATTTTACGATTTTATCCCGAGTATATTTCTTAGAGTACGTAAGTTTATTGCTGTTATCAAGGATAGGTTGATATCTTTATTTGTGTTGTTATTACGAAACGGGCCATCTGTTTTAAAACTATTTCGATTTTACTATGCTTTTTTTCCAAACTTATTAAGTTAGACAGTTCTAATATCATATTGACCACAGGATTAGTTTAAATGTATGCAAACGTTCCCTGGGATTATTTTTTTCAATCAAAAATGATCCAATAGATAATGAATAGTACATATATTTATTGATCATCAAAATATTTCCCTAGGTTTTCTATGACCTTGCATCAACATTCCAGGGTTTTCAATCCGGATAAAAACACTTCAGCTTTAATGAAATAAAACTATCAAATTTTTAAGCCCTGAGTAAATTATTGATCAGATAGGGAATGGTGAAATGATCGAAATAAAAAAATTCTCCCATTGTGCCAAATCTGGTTGATTTGCCACATGAGAAATACCTTACCATCCCAATTCAATTATAATATTTGGTTTGACGAAGCAACGTGTGGACGAACTCCATGATGTAGCAGTATGACCTTTCGGTTCCAATGTCTTGTGAATGGCCTTTTATTTTCTGCCACAGCGTTCAAACGTTGAAAGCAGGTAAATAAGGTACCCTGACTGAAAAGGATGTCAGAGCCGTGTAACATTCAAATGAATTCTCAGGATTTTTCTAATATTGTGTAAAAGAGAGCCCAGTGAACTCTGCAGTGAGCTAGTGTTATACACTCTGGAATAATGATGTGCAATATTATCCCACTCTCTCATACACACATATATATATACACACGTGCACGAGCACACACACAGACACATACACACATATGAATATATATGAAGGTTCATCAATGAGTCAATAACCTTATGAGGAAAAACATTTTTTTCTCATTTTATGCAGAAAAATATTTATTTTCCAACATAATCCCCCTCTTTGCAAAAGCACGTCAGTGGTGAATATCAATTACGCTCTTTCAAATAAGCAAACATGCTAAAAATAACACCTTCATTCCTACATTTTCTTTAAGTACATTCATTGTGTGAGAGCGACGCTAACTTAAAGAAGGCAACTTATTGGCCATGGGTTCAATTCTCGCAGTTCCATTTTTTTTTACTTGTTTCTTTTTTTAGTTACTCTGTCTAGGCTGAGTGACACATCGTCTATCCCATAATTGGGACGTAATTTCATATAGATTTCAATGATTATTACACATTCCTAATTATTCTGTCTAATTATTTAAACATTTCCAAACATACGTGTATATACGTACAAAGGTTTAAAAAAGTTGACGATTAAAAAAAAGCAACTCGTTTATTCAGAGTTCCATAGCATTAGCAATTGATTAGTAAAACTGTTTCCATAACAACTTTATTACAAACCAGGTTTTAGGATGAAACGTTTGCCACAATTAAAGAATTTATGATGTACTAATCATAATCGGCATCAAGTCTCTTTTCTCCAAATTGTTTAACTTTTTTCACACTATCTTGTCGGATCTGTCCATTTTTCAAATACATATATATATACATATATATATATACATATACAAACCAGCAATTCGGTATCTGATGTGTGATGGGAATATTCTTGAAGTGCCAAAATTCATTAAACATTCATGTGCCAAAATAATTCATTTGCTACTTACCACCTCTATGTTTCTGTCCTTTTGAGCTTCTTGGAGGAACAGGCTTAGTAAGCATTACACATACACAGGGTACCCTATGTATATACTCACTAAGCTCAGCTTATGGGGATACTATTCACTGAACAGTAGTTGCATTCTGCTGTCTAAGCTGGCTGACAATTAACAAACAGCAAGACACCCCATTTAAACTTTCACTATCTTGTTTTCTCTAAGCTCCTCTGTTTTATTTCCTGTTTTGGATTTCTTCTAAATTTGTTCTCTCATCAATTTTTGTTTTTTCATCGGTTTGAGTTTGCACACCGGATTCACTTCTAATATCTTTTTTTCTTACATACATTTGTTTTTTTTCCAAAAAGGTTGCGACTACTTTTACTAGGGACTGTAATCTTTCATTCATTATTAACAAAAATGTTTTGCAACTTGAGAGAGAGAGAGAGAGAGAGAGAGAGAGAGAGAGAGAGAGAGAGAGAGAGAGAGAGATAGAGAGAGGATTTTTCCACGATTGAAAACCTGTCGTATCCGAAGAAGTTATCGCACAAAAGAGGTACGTCCAGTACATCTAAGGTCTTTGTCTTGGGTAATTTGAAGTTGAAAGGATAATAAACACCTTAAAGGATTCTTTTTGCTTTTTAAAGGTTGTTCCAATTTGAAAGTATATATATTTTTAAATCCTAAACATGCAATTCGCCCGTACAGATATGCATATTTCTTGTCGTGTTATTTTCTGAGTGATTTGCTGCCATTAAATGACAACAAATCACGCAGAAAGTAACACCCGCGGATCATCTCAAGATATTGCGTCTATTGTGAACGAAAATAGCCAGTTACATTTTTTTATCAGTTGTACTATATTTTTAGCGAAAGGATAAATGACTATAGAAAGCAGTATAACTGAAAAACTTGCTTTATTTGTAAGAGCTTTAGAAAGACAACTGATTTGAGAAATGTTGCAAAGTACTGGATGTAGTCATTCTTGAAACATTGAGTGAAGATTATGCACTTGAACATAAATGAAAAAAGCAACAGCTAAAAACTACAAAAGATAGAACAAGCCTGGTTGCTGCGTTGTCAAACTCAACCCCTACTCCTATTCTAGCTGAAGATGACAACTGTAATTTCTCTATTGTATGAATAATAAATTTAAAATAAAGTGTTTTCAGTGACACTTAAGTAGTGTCAGTTTGGCTCAGTCCATAACAGAGCTGCCTACCGATCCAAACCCAACTCAATTCATCATCATCATCATCATCATCATCAGGTTTTTAGCTTCTGTCGTTTGGAATTGACCTCCCGTAAGATTCGCCAGACATCACTATCATGGGCCTTGCAGATCCAGTACTTTCTGAATTTTCCTAGTTCGTAAAGCCATTCCACTTTCTGTTGGCCACAATTTCGCACATGATCCCTGGGAATCCACGTTGTTGGTCATGATGTATAGCGATAATCTGCTATTCTCGCAACTTGACCAGCCCATTGCCATTTGAGTTTTCTAAAAGGCTCTACTGTGTTTCTGACTTCTGTTGTTCCTCAAATATATTGTGCCGTTTTGTAATCTTTGTATGTGATGTTGTGCATGATTTTCTCCTATGATCATTGCATGATTTCCAGTTGGAGGGGATATCCTTTGGTTAGATTCCATGTTTCAGCTCCATATATGACTATCGGGGAGATGCATTGGTTGTATACCCTTCTTTTCAGGAAATGGGATTTTCTTGTTCTCAAATTCAATTCATGACGTGACAAGACGGACTAACAGGGAATAGTTTGTAAGAGAGCTACCTACCGATTTATTGGTTGCAAATTCTAATATGAAAGCCACATATGCAGTATGTTTAATTGTATTACTGTACGGTTGCACGTCCGCTCAGTCCAACTCCTGTTATAAGCCAAAACCTTTAATTGATTGCTTGATGTGAAAATTAAAAGTTTACTTTTAAGTTACTTCATGTTCTTCTTTGCCTGTCCATGCAAAGATATCCTTGCATTTTCGCCTGGTATATATTAGTTGATCATGTGATTGATACAAATTTATTTTTTGATAAATGTATTTATCTATTAGGATGAAATAAGCCCTTGTGTATTTTAGCTTGAATTTCAGTTGATGAGTAAGATTTGTCAACTTTTCTCAGTGGATTACTATTTGACAATATTCTGTAAAGGGTCACCGAAAGCCCCCAAACCCTCAAATACTTCTTTATAAATTGAGTGATTATTCTTTGATTATTTATGCGTTCTCTTGCTAATAATACCTTTGAATAATCTCGCTTAATAGCCAGTTATCAAGCTCGATGTCAAGTCACTTTGTATCAGATTTACATTTTCTGCAAATAGATAAATTAAGGGAACAACTCTATAACTAGTATTTTCCCCTTTAAGGAGAAATCCCTCCTTACTTTTAACCCCCTAAAAGGGAAAATGGTTTCTCCACACCTTTGATCCATGAAAGGGAAGGGAGTTTCCCCTAACTTCTCCCCACTTACTCTGGAAAACGATGTGATCCTTGTATAGGAAAAAGTTGCCTATCACTTTTGACCTGTAAAATGCAAAAATAGTTTCAAATCAATTTGGCCCCGAAAAAGGGAAGAAAAACTTTCCTCAACTATTGACTCCTTAAAGAGAAAAAAGAAATTCGCTTCACCTTCGACCCCTAAAAGGAAATAAAATCCCTCACTTGTCATCCCTATAGAGGGAAAAGATTCCCTTTCATTTCCTACCCATGGAAGTGATTAACATTTCTCCTGGCTTTTGAACCCTAGAAGTGAAAACGATTCTCCTCAATCCTGATCTGCGAGAGAGAAAAAAAATCTCTCCCATCGTTTTGATATCAACTCTCAAATAGAGAGGTCAAAATACAAAGCCATGAGAGGAAAAAAAAAGATAACACCTAAAAGGGTTTGTTCAGAATATAAAACTAGGTAAAACAACAACTTTTTGAAAAGATCAAGAAGTACAGCAAGGTTAAAAAATCAACTTTCAAATAAGGTGCAATCAGGATAATCTCTATCTTATAACGTTACAATGCTCCTTTACGACTTCAAGGCATTTATGTACAAAATATGGGCCAAGTTCTGCATTATAGTCAAATTGTAAATAGAACCCTCTCTTAAAACATTTCTTCAGATTATAACATTTAAAATGTGTACCACTAACCAAACTCTCCCGAAGATGTGCTGTTATTGCTCTGTTACGGTAACGAACATATACACCTTCAAACAGAAATAATATAATTATAATGTAGGCCTCATTCTTTGTTAAGCTAGTGTCTTGATTATCTGAAATGTCCAAGTCAGTTGCAGGTAACAGATCGGAGAGCCGGTTTTCAGCTGACTCTGAGAGCTCCATATTTGCCCTCACGCTGTTAAAAGAAAAACAAGTCCTGAAATCTACTTGCAATCAACCTACGAGTCACCCTAACCAAACGATCTACTGGCATGTCATAGAGATGACATCGGCAAAGTGATTGAGTTCGTGAATTATCAATCCACTCCACCTAATCTGCTCAGGCAGTTGTGGGAGATCAGCTGTCATATCTATTGTTAATTATGACACATTGAGGCCAACATAAACCTTTCCAAGCATTCATCAGGCTTCTTTATCATGAGCATTGCGAAACCAATACTTTCTGAACTTGTTAACCTCGTTTCGCCATCTTATATTCAGCTGGTTCTGCATGTGATCACCAGGGTCCATGTTGTGAGTCATGGTGTTCAGCGGGTTGTCTGACATTCTTGCAATATGACGATTTGGATTTTCGATGGCTTCTGTGATGTCTCAAATTTCTTGTTTTTCATATTGACAAGTTTTTCGATTCTGGAAGGTTCTTCAAAATAATTGAAAAACTCCACAAGACTTTAACAATTGAGAAAAAAATCAAAGCTAAATTATTTTGTCAACACTGAACTCAAAGATTCAGAAAAAACAATACCTATCATGATATATCAAAATCGGTAACTAGGATGAATTTCCGGCTGACGGTGTTAGGGACCACCAAACAAAACTGTGCCCCATAATACCAACCAGGGTTTATTCTGTTTTCACGTCTGACTGGCGATGTATGTACGTATTACACGTGCAGGTCACACTATTGGAGTTAAAGGGCTGAAAATGTATTATGGATGATTTTTTTTTCTAATTGCTCAAAAAAGTTGTTTTTTTTATTGATGGGGGGGGGGGGGCAAAAAAATTCATCTCTTAGTTTGTATCCAGGAATGTTCAGACGTATTTAAAAAAAAAATTCCGACTTTCTACCAGAGGACGTTAGTCTTGTGAGGGTTTCTATTGAATGGGCACCAGATATGTTATCTTTCTATAGCTCTAACGCCTGCTTTGTCTCAGATATCATGACAAGAATATCTTTTCACTGTACGCCACTATCATTGGTGCAGCGGAGAGAGTTGATCATTGAACATTTGAGTAAACAACCCTTTCATAACCACATAATATGTCAAGGCAGTAGTCACAAGATGCTGTTGTCCCTACTACTTGGGTTTCATAGTTCGATTGGTAAGAGCAGATCTGCGTATAGCCTCGTATATATATATACACAAACTCAAGCCCCGCTCGGCAATCAATTTTCTTATTTACAAGATTTGAGGCCACTGATTTTTCTACGGAGTAACTCCGGTGCCGAGCAAAATATATGAATGTCTTTATAATCATCATGCAAAGTACAGGTGATAATACTGATGGCTTCGAAGGACCAACGACAGATGTGTCCACAATGTGTCATCGATAGCCCAATGAAGATCGGTGTCATAAAAACTGAATGTACAGTTAACTGGGGTTTCACTCAAATTGTACATTTCTAATTGGCTCAACTATTGTTCCAGTGCCAAACATGTAGGCGTTTTTTTTTCAGTTTGTGCAGGATTGCCTGGGGTTGGTTATGATAGGATTCGTAAAAAAAGGTTTACAAAGACATACGCACATGCACGAGTGCATGCATGTACACACACACACACACACGCACACATATATATATACACATATGTATGAACAAAATAAAATATATATGCAAAACTTTCAATATCATAGCACATTTAATCATGAACAATATTACAATCGATTGAAAAGAAAAATTACAACAAAACCACGATCGGATATAAAATTTCAAATCCAAAATGTAAACGAGTAAATAACACAAGAAATATTAACATAAAAGCAAAAGAAAATTCTTCAAGTACCCCCCACCCTCACCCAAATATATATAATGTAACGAAAGAAATTTGAATCAGGAAAAAAAACCCCCAAAACACAGATAATTGGAATCTGAATAATCAATAGGAGCATTGACAAAAGTGAGAAAGAGCAGAATTATATAAATCAACGACTGGACAAATGCTCTTCAATCCTCATTCCATGATGACTGCGACTGCGCTGAACTTTTCAACGTCTTATCGGCAAACTTCTCTTTCTGATCCCGCTATTTTCATCTTGTCTCTTTCTATTACATTTACTGTACCATGGGCACCAATCAGTTGACCTCTTCCTCCGTCTGTTGTCATATCTTTTTACTAAGTGGCCAGCCGATCTCAATTCGTGTTGCTTAATCATACGTATCATTTCCTAAACTATGGTTTTTCTCAGATCATTGTCAACTTCTTTCAACCCCTCAGTGTTATGACTATTATTGATCTTTCCATGATTCTCTGTGCGATTCCAAGTTGGTTCTCGGTTCGTTTTATTTATATTTGTTTCGCACCCATAGGTTGTAGCTGGTAGTTAGGTAAGAAACACAATTGACTGAGCTGAGTTGGACTAACGGTTAAGAGCGTTGAACATGTAATCGGCGAACCGAGTTCAAATCCCCGCTGAGCCAGGTTGTATATATTTTGCCCTAATGCCTTTAGGGAAGACATTAATTCACTGTTTGTTAAAGATCAATCCCATTTTATTTGTAGAGGAGATGGGTGCAGTTCACTCAGACAGTGCCTTAATCAATATTGACTGCGAGAGAAAAAATTGAGATTATTTCTTGTATTTTAGAGGAGAGTCATCAGGACAATTTAGACACTAGACCAACTTGGTTTAGAGGCACAGGAACACAGGGAAAAACATGTTGACTTATTGGAAGTCTCTAGAATTTGAAACATTATACATATCGTGAACACTGACGTTCATTGGTCAAAATACGCTGAGAAGAAAAACCTTACTTAATTCATCCACAATAGAACTAGAGGATATTGCTATTATTTACAAATTCAGACCGCCACTGGTGTTAGAAAAAGATTCTTTTTGGCAAAAATAGAAAATGCACCAAATAGCCTGAGTGACAGCCATATCCAAGAAAATCAATATTTCTAAAATTGATCGTAATTTTGATATCGCTCATGCCAAATTTAACGACAATTTTTCTTATCAGTTTAATACAATGCCAACTAAACTGACGCTGGATTATTGACGCTATTACATGTTATGAAAAGGCCTATTTCAAGAACATTCATTCGAGTACATTGAAGCTATCTGTGCATTTTCATTTATTGTTACCTCTGTCAACGACGTTGGAAGAGGTATATTTAGTCACTTGTGTCCATCCATATGCCTGTCAATCCTTTTGTCCACACGTTAACTCCAAAGTTCTCAATGGATTCCGATGAAATTTTGATGTAGGATAGGCAATTGATTACGGGGACTGCTAATTGAATTTTGGCACGGATCTGAGAATTATCTTTTAGACGGGGATATTGTTGTTATTCTGCGAGAGAGAAAACGTTAAAAACAAAATAAATAAGATAATAAAAAGAGTGCATTCCAATTTTAAAAGAAGTAACTGAATATCCCCTCCCTTATTTATTTGGAAAAAAAATTCCTCTCGCCTTTTCATTTATTATTTTCTGTTTGTTTATGGCGTTTGCGGAATTATTCATTTCCAGAGTATTTTAAAGTTACTGTTGGAATCTCTTTAAGTTTCTCTCGTACATATCGCCTATTTTGCAGCTTTCAATGTAACTGGCCTCTTGTAGAACAATTAGTTTTGCTGGATTCCGACTTTGGACACGACAGTGTCTTCATAATTATCACGCAAAATACTGGTTATAATACTGACGGCTTCAACAGACCAAATACAGTCGTGTCCACTACGTGATATTGATAGTTTTCAATTAGTCTATGGCGTGTGCAAAAGTACTCATTGTCTGAGTGCTTTTTAGTTGCTGTTGGAAGCCAGTAAATCTTCTCTTGTACACATCGCTTCTTTTGCAGCTCTCGATAAAACTGGCCTTTTGTAGAACAATTAGTTTTGCTGGATTCCGACTTTGGACATCAAAATAACTGCCTAGGGCTGGGTGGAAGATCATCTGTGATGTCTCATTATTTTGGGGAGCCAATTCCGATAGTTGTATAGTTGAGATACAATGATATTCTTGTGTTGAATATTGCCCCTAGCTAAAGACAAGATGTCTCATACATTTATCCAGCGTGAAATTTAATCACTCGTCATATCCAATACTTTACTTGGAAGACGATTATTGTTTTGTATGAATGCCTGACACCCAGTTCAACTCCAGTAGACACATGGGGAAAAGTAATGTCTTTCGAATACAAATATATACATATATATATATGTATATATATATACAAACTATATAAATAGACGTATGTCTGCGTAACATATTACTTGTTACTAATATTTACGTTGAATTCTGGGTCGGCTTCAAGCCAATTGGATCAATTGTGCCCAGTTGGTCTCTGCCCTGCACCAGACTGATCTACTCTAGCCTTGTCAAACACACTAGGCAACCTATTGCACGATACACCCTACATTACATTGTAAATTTCACAGAGAACAACGATTTTAATTTTCTTTTGAATTCTCAAAAAAGTCATTAGTGTCCGTTCATACTATTTATATTTTTTTTTACTGGACTTTAATTGAATATTATGTTAATTAATTGATTAATTATAGAACAGCGTGAAAATCGCTTTTTTTTATTATTCATAAGCACGCATTTTGATCGCTATCCATTCTAACACATTGACACACTTGGATAAGGCCCCGCAAAACATCCATTTGGGCACCGCAGTTCCTGAGGCCAGCCGATGTTGAATTAATGAAATTGAAAAGCGTTTTCAATTATAAATCTCAAACTGGCATATTGCTATAGTTACGAGTGCACTTTGCGCTTTCATATTTCAAATTTATCTACATCGTTTTAATTACCCCTTAACAATATAGTTAAAATGTAAGCTTTCGTGGAAACGTCTGAAAAAAATGCCTTTTCTTCATCAAAAGAAAACTCCTTGATATGTTGTAATAGCAACAGTAATGATAATCACTGCAATTAAGGAATTGAGTTTGAAAAGAAATTGAATGATACCATAATACACACACACACACACATACATACATACATATATATATATATATATATATATATATATATGTATATATATATATATGTATATATATATATATACGTATATATATATATATATATATATATATATGCAGCATGTTCTACTTTTCAATTTTTTTTATACGGTACTTTAATTTTATGTAAAGGCCATTCTATTATATACATACATGTGTGTGTGTACATGTGTGTGTGTGTGTGTGTGTGTGTGTGTGTGTGTTTATGATTACAATTCTTAGATGTAACAGAGCTTTTTCAGAGAAGTATGTATATACTTACGAAATTTAGATACTTTTTAAAAACTAAATACATAGTTTCAATCGGTATAGGTGAATTGATCTTTGAGAAAGGCATATATATCTGAAAATTGAAAAAAATTATCGTTGAGTTAATACATAATTCCAGTTGATACGGACTGCGGGACGTATAAAATTTATGTATTGGGGGGACTTGTATATTCACATGCTTCACAGAAGTAAAGGAACAGCATCATTGTTCTGTGATTAAAAATTAGATCGATCCATCTCTCACTCTCTCTACACACACACACACACACACACACATATATATATATATGTATATATATATATATATATATATATATGTATATATATATATATATATATACATATATATATATATATATATATGTATATATATATATGTATATATATATATATATATATATATATATATATATATATATATATATATATATATATATATATATATATATATATATATATATATATATGTATATATATATATATATGCTTGTTGATAATTACATATGATGATATAAATCTGTAATAATCATTTTGCAATTTTTCATACTCCAGGATCAGGAGATTTCGAAAAAGAGCTCACTGTTGGGCAGTTCCAAGGAGAATTAATCAGTGTTCACTTGAATCGTGATTGGGATTATCACTTTGAAGTGTAAATAAAGTGATTAAACAATTAATTATATAAAGGAGGGAAACTATTGCATTCATTTTTTTTTAAATAGGCCTGGACAATCAGAAGAATTTTTGAGCGTTCAAATGAAAAAGTGTAAATTATTTCCGCTACGAGCCAGTTGTTTGGGAGATTATGCTGAAATAAGCATTAGAATGGCAGTACGGTATATTTATCCCATAGATTACCATCTCGGAGTAATCAGAAGAAAGCCACTTCGTACACGTGTCAACATTTCTTATTTTCTAAATGTCTTTACAGTAGATAATAATATGAGGAGAACTTTATTTATTGTGGTTGCAGTACAGTATAGAAAAATGACGGATCATTGGTTCAGGGGGAAGGGGCCATAGGGGCTCCCGTTGTTCAAATACAGTAAACTCTAAATGCGATGGCACTCAAATTAACAGCACTACTTAACAACACGAGTTTTTGTCAACTCTCCCATTCGGGAGAAGTGTAAATTTCGAACATTTCTGTTCTGTGATTCAAACTGAGCGCCAGCTTCAAATATTTGAATAGATTAAACGAAAAATTTCTGGAGTATCAACTCCTTATGAAAATTATTTACTTGAGTAGGTTCAGTAAAGCACTTGAGCGGTTGAGGAGGGAAATTGTTACGAATGTAAAGAGCACCAACCAATGGACGTGGATGCAGTTATGTATCCGCAATAAAAGTTGATGATGGGCGGCTTATGTTCAAGAAACTATAAACAGTTGTTAGACTTGCGTTGGTAATACTTCATTCCGATAAAGAAGAGATAGCGTTTAGTATTGTAATGGAAAACGTAGAGCTATTTTGTTCCAGCTTGTCGATGAAAGAAACATTGTCCTACATTCTAAGGGTAAAATTGAATTCGATTCAAAATTTAAACCCGCCAACGGACTTCTAAGAGAAAGCAAAAAGTGCAATATTGGACGACAACAAATTGCGTATGAAGTAGTGAAATATCTTCAGTAATAGAAGCTTTTCTTAACAAATTGCTGGTCGTGTATTTGTATGCATTCAGTATGTTTTCATAGAAATTAGGGACTCCCATTATTTCGACAGGTTACGTGCAGATCACTTTTTAAACACGTTTTAAGTTGGGGGTGAGGCACTCCTCTTTTTTCTGGCGGGTATGATTCTCACACATTTTCTATATTGAAACTTGACAGGTATCGTTCGAACAGCATTTTTTCAAGGAATTTTGCAAGACTATCGTCGTTGCTTATATTTTTTCCTAAACAAATTAAGCATGCTGTATGTTTTAAAAAAAACTCGTCACAACAATAATTTCCAAAGTTACCACAATCATCATCTGCGACAGGAGTAGACCTTCAATGTTGGACATAGATCATCTCCAAGATTCACCAGATTGCCGGCTTCGTGGGCTTTGCGGCCCTAATATCTCCTGAACCTGTCAAAATTGTCAGTAATTTTCTGTTGGTCACAGTTTTGCATATGATTTTTACTTTGTGGTGTCCACCGGTTGCATTTGAGTCTTTTTTTTCGTTTTTTTTTAAATAGATTTTATATCTCTGCTTTAATTTTTTTTCGTATTATAGAGTGATTGCTCCAAATAATGAGTAGTATTAACGTCTCTAGCGCACGTTGCATGGTTTTTATAATACAGGAGTCTACTATTTCTCATTGGTTATCTAGACAAAAATAGCATCCTTTCTGTTGGTAGAGCTCTTCACAGCATAAATGACTCGAAAATGACTGGTCGAACCAGACAGTAAACAATTCCTTTGGTAAATTAGGTTCCTGACATGACTCTAATTTAAACAAGTCTGGGCTATTCCCGAACGTGAAATAAGGAAAATGTCCGGAAAACATCCAAGAAAACACATGTTCCGTGTTTCAAATGCAGATTGTTCTGATATCCCACACACCGTAGATGACTGGTTTTGTAAAAGCAATGCTTAAATGAACAAATTTTTGAAAACAAGTAAATACCAATTGCTTTGCTAAGAACATAAAGGGGTGGAAATCTAAAGCATTGAGCTATTAGAGGATTCACATTTAAGTTAGCTAGATCGAACATCCCCGACAAGTGACCAAATGTTCTGATCGGTGACACTCTAGAACAACTTCTTTCTAACTTATTTTACTCTCCTGCTTCTTTTCTTGACGGTTAAGTTCAGCTTTGTTTTATTTAGCAAAAAACCTTTTGTATCACCCCTTAAACATTTGCATTGGTCTACCAATCCTCTCTTCTTCTCTCTAGCTTTTTTTGACGTAGAATTTTTATTCCCAAAGTAAGACTGACAAAAGTGTGCAAACATGTTGCTTGTTGTAAAACTCCAGTCCAAGTCGGAGCCCTGAAGTTGACTTTGTTTTTACACCGTAGATAGAACAAAAACGATCCAACCTTATTCTGAGGAGTAAACATTTTTTTTTCTATTACGTTACGTTAAACCAAATTGATGCAAATAACATTTCCTTACCATGGTTCATAATCATAACCGAGGAGTGAGGGGCGACCCTGTTACACACTGACGATAATTCACGATATGATTGCTTTATTTATCATATAAATAATACAAAGATTGCAGTAATC
This sequence comes from Thysanoteuthis rhombus, assembly GCA_963457665.1. Lineage (NCBI taxonomy): Eukaryota > Metazoa > Mollusca > Cephalopoda > Oegopsida > Thysanoteuthidae > Thysanoteuthis > Thysanoteuthis major. Next base: position 6,169,201 of record OY735233.1, read on the forward strand.
ATCTTCAGTCAGAATTGAAATAACATTGGGGTTTGACCCTGTAGCAGCTAGGGTTGTTGCAATATAGATTTTGGAATGTTAATATATATATATATATATATATATATATATATATATATATATATATATATATATATATATATATATATATGAGGACAAATCAAGAATCAGATATCTTGTATATGGTTAAATTATTTCAGGAAGTGCTAGATATTCAATATCAAGCTGTATTGAAGTAGAGCTTAAAATATGGTTGAATAATGGGTGTGCTGCACGAACACGTTCTTCCTTTGGGGGTTTATTTGGGCGAATGGGTCATTTGGATCCCTATTCATGATGTGTTGGAAGGGGTTCTTTTTTATATTTACATAGAAAATGGCGAAGGTTTCCAACCAAGAAAATAGACACCCTCAACGCCCTAAATAGAGATCCAAATAAATCGAATCATTTGCCTGGAGCAGGGGCAGATACGCAAAACATGCTTGTGTAGCGAATCAATTATTTAATCACACACACACACACACACACACACACACACACACACACACACACACACACATATATATATATATATATATATATATATATATATATATATATATATATATATATATATATATATAAAAACTGGCAGCCTATATCAAAATAACTTTTGTTTTTTTCCTTATTTGCGTACAAACTTTTTATTTATGTCATCCGCGTTTTTTTAAACGTTCCAAAGATTGTGTTTGTAATCTATGCAAGTGTTCTCAAGTGCACAAAGCGTCCATGTGCGCAGACGACATCATCAGTGTGCTGTTTTAGGTTCAGTTTTACATCTGAATCAGATTTATTCATAATTCTGCTGGTAAAAAAAAAGACAGCACCTCAAATATAAGTATAAAATCATTATAAAAACACACTTTTTGATAATGTTTGATGATGGTCAAAAGATCCCAGACAAACAAACCTGGAACGTTTTATGAAAAAAAACGAAAAACTCCCATGGCATTAAAAAAAAAGATTCGTACACAAAAATTCGAAAAAAAAATTGTTTCTCTGTTCTTTCAACAATGTAACTTTTGAATGAATGACTGCTGCCTTGCTATACCCAAGTCCATAAATTATTAATTCGCCCATCAAAAGGAATCAAAAATGTTTGCCTAGCCGGATAAAGGAAAACGGGCGTGTCCACTTCCTATTGTGGTTTGTTTCATATGTAATTCCATACCATAACAGATAGAACAACAAGGGTAGCGCGTCCAACAAAACAAATCAGATGATGACCCAGGCATGATGTGTCAGGCTAGGTTAGGGGGATGAATGCTCATTACCAGTCACCTCGTTGGCTGTCTCAATACTCAATGATATCAACGAATTTTTGTCTTTCTACAAAGCGAGGTTTCAAAATCCTGACATATATAGCCTCTACAATATTTTATGGGTCTTTTATGTACTTCTTTCTTCAACAATTGTCGACGGTTCTATGAAATCGAAAAAGTCTTTCATTCAGACCAAATTTGAGTGGATTGATAGCGTTCAGAAGAAGGGGGGAAGAAATGGTAACATCCTCCTTTTTTACGTCACACCAAGTCATATGATTCTTTTTTTTTTAATCAATTATCAACACCCCCCCCAATGTGTAATCTGGGAAATTAAACATTTTTTCCAACATAACCTATTGTAAGCGATTAGTTGTAACCTATTACATACAGATCACTGATCAACACATACTCCTTTGTTACAAACAAAATGAAGCAAAACTCGTGAGTACCAATCAGTGATCATTTTCAGAGAGTTTTTTTTTTCAATATCATGACTACATTTGCATTATTTCTTTTATTACGGGATCAAATGTTGCCTTCTGTTACAAAACATCGTCGCAAGATTTGTATCTTGCCGAGTTTGATAGTCAAACTGATGTACAGATATGTCTCGTTATTCAGTGAACTTTGATCGGATTTAGTAAGGGGTTACAGGTATCGGGATCCCAGTGAAGATCGATCTCCATACCAAGTACTAATGATCCAAGTGACTAGTGTACCAACCATTATACTTGGTCACTGCTTGTGCAGATACGAGTAAATTTGTAATATTCTTTTTACTAGCATGTTTTTGTATTTCTGTGTGTACGCTTGAGTGTGTTTGTTTACCGGAGCATGTGTATATTATTAGTCTGCCAGTGGCTAGGATAGCTGGATATTTTAACTCTTACGAGTTGAATCGTTGGTGTTCGAGCCTGTGTCAGAAAAACATGGATTTGAATGATGATTATAAAGAAAGGCAGATTGCACCGAATCAACAGAATAACAGTACACAATGGTCCTTATTTTTTCAACCTCTTTTCTTTGTGGATTTCCAAGACAAGATGCTATCACGGTTATACAATAATTCTCTCTGATCAGTCTTTTTCACAGCATTTCAACTGTTTCACCCTCTGGGATTCATCAGATGTCAGTTGCATTCGGTGAATCACGGGGATGTCAAACAGAACCATTCATTCAGTCATTGGGAGGAATATCATTCTTATTTCTATACCCAGCACAGCACTAAAAAAACAGACAGTCACCCAGGGCACCGATCATGTTAAGACTGGAGGGTTCCTATCATACATTTTGGACAGGAATATTTTTCAGATACAAATGGAACATTGAGAAAAATGAATAAATTAAACAGAATGTAAACAGGTCTGGTTAGTCACTCAATAGAAACAGTCAAATGACGAACGTCTTTTTACAGCATGCAGTGTTGAGGCTGATCAATTAATAATCTTTAAAAAGTATGATCAATGGTAAGTTAATTCCCTCGTCTATCGTTAGCACTAAAGAAGTCCAAATATTCAAAAAACAAGACTGAACGCTGCTGGACAAAAAGTCGATTTAGCATGAATGTAGATTGTAAATAGGGCCCTCCTTTTGAACCATCTCTCTTGGGGGGGGGTTAATTCAAAATAAACGTTTTTAAACATGGTAAGTAGTTTTATTTGACACGGACTGTATATTTAATACATGCATAGCCAGCCAGCGACACCAACCTGAAAACTGGAGAATATATGCTGACAGATTTGGTTGATGGTTTTTCTTAATAGTCAAAATAAGGAGAGTTCTTGATGTGAATGTCTTCTGTGATAAAAGATAATACTATATGCCGTGTTGGCTGTCGAAGTTTTCGTTGCCTTGGGTGCAAAGAAGTTTAAGACGAGCCATATCCGTACCTGTCACATCTGGTGTTGAGTCTTTACTTCTCCAACAAGCTGGTGTATATCTCTGAATTATCCGACCAAAAGATAGAACTCACGGCTTCCATGTAACCAACGACTTCCAGCAAACCAACAGAAGCCACATGAACGACTTCCAGTAAAACAGCAGGAACCTTAGCATTTTTTATTCATCAACAGGGCAATCATTTCCTCAAATTTAGGGTCCGTAAAACTGACCCTATGATCTCATTGATATTTAAAGACTTTTTCCTTTTCTTGGTAGACAGAATGGCGACAATGCTTTCAGACTAGAAATTGCGCTCCATCACACCAATATTTACAAGACTAAAGTGATTAATGCCTGCCCATGTAAAAAAAAATCAATATATTGACTATTATCTGGGCTTTAAGATCGGTGGCGGGCAATTGTGATCAAGATTGTCACTGTTCTCAGCGAATGTATCAAAAGCCTTCGCCCAAACGTACCAAACTGGCCATGAAATTACCAAATAAAGAAGAATGTTAATTTTGTCAAACCCTAAGTCATGTTGGAGTTCACTTTATCCCCATCCTTCAACAGGAACAATCCTCACCACATACAAAAGAATAAAATCAACGTCAACATCGTTATTCAATTAAAAACTGTATGATTGATCATTTCAAAACAAACTCTCTCCCTAGCATGAGTAGCAAGAAGCTGTTACACTCATCGTCAATATTGACAGAGGCCATGAGATTTGGGCAACGTCAAAACCTCTCGTATAATTCCCTAAAAAATGATTTTGTTAATCACCAGTCCGAGTTGGAGTTGATTTTGTGATAAAGAAAAAAAATCCTCATTCAAGTCTGGGGAGTAAACTCTCCACTGTTTGTCAAACGGGTTACATTACCCCATAGGGATTAATAAAATTGATCTTCCCTCACTGTATTTAGGAAATACAAACATGATGGGGTAGTGGCTCTCTTACCAACTGAGCCAAACTGAAAATACCTATCAAGGAATTAATTTATTATGTATACGATGAAAGGGTTGCAGCAATCATCTTCAGATGGAATTGAAGTAGGAACGGAAGTAGAACTTCGATCTTGCAGCAGTCAGGCTTGTCTTTTTACAACTAATAAAATGAAGAAGCGCAGGATCCCTTCTGAATACAAGAAATCCTAGATAACTGGTAAATAACAGAGTACGATCTTGGCGACATCCAGTCTTGCAGCGAAAGATCTAACCTTTTAACATGTCAGTCTTCAGGAAGGACGCATTTAGTAACAAAAGAAAATTTATGCCTCTGAGGAACAAAACTCAATGTGAAGAAAACATTAGTTCCTTTTGTGAGATTCTCTTAAAATGTCTTTCAGAGTTCTGCGTGAGAATGTAAGGTGAACACCCGGAGAATGCTTTGTCAAAGAGTGGTTGTTCAGGATCCAGTAGCACAAACTATTGATATTGTTCCGATTGCTATACTTACTGGGAGTTTAAAACGTTACCAGGCATTACTAGGCTGGATAAAAAAGAAAATTTGGAAAGAACCTTGCTATGGAGTAGTAGAGTGAGTTCCACAATCCCTAAACTTGTGGTCTTCTGCTAGACTAGGCTAAGCTTAGTGAATATTGGTAAAAAGATTGGAGAGAGCCTTTCCCTTTTGGGGAGGAACCTAGTCTTGCAAACAATTAGTACTATAGTGAGATCGACACTCACTGGATATCCTTCACGTTTGGTCTAGACTACTTAAGCAGAAATTATGTATATAATCCTGTCAAAAGTAAGTTGAAATCGAGCAAAAATCGACCCTTACTGTCTTCCATAGTTTCCGGAACGATAAGTAAAATAATTTTTGATCGTTTTTATTTGATAAAATAATCATTATATGACAGCAATAATATCTTTATCAATAGTCAATAATCAATTGCTACTTGAATATATTTATGGATGTTGATTCATGCCTGCAGAAATTTGTTGTTTTTCGATCTACGGTGCCATGAAAAATTGACCTTAACATTTGAGAATTATTTGGGTGACCAAACTGCTCATTTTACATTGAAAGATTTTGTCAAAAGTTCGGTTGCATGAATTGTTTCGACGTGTGGTTTCAATATGATAAAGCCAAAAAAACAAAAACAAAAAACTATTGTGTTATATTTCATTTTGGATTGCTACTTAAGCATAATAAAGATGTTCATTCTTTTAAACGAATTTTGTCTGACAATGAAAAGTTGACACATTAAAATAAAATGGAACACATAACTTCTCCAGACAATTGGAACCATAGCCACTCCTTCAAAGCTTGGCTTCATCCGATGTTTGTAATGTTGTGTATAAACACGATTCTCGAAGAGAATCCTTCAGTATGAACCACTCTCCGTAGAACCTATGATTACAAGCTTCGAATTAGACTAATTGAGAACAGTAATTGACGAAATGCGTCCGTAATCAGCTAAGTGGAAAGGCGCAATATTTCATCAAGATAATGCTAGACCGCATCATTCTATTATCGAGCAGCATAGTTATAGTTTGGCCCGGATGTTTTGAGTCATCCGCCATATTTTACGGATATTTCAAATTACCATTTATTCCGGTCATTACTAACCTACGATTCCGAGGACAACAGAAGTGCAATACTTTGATGTGAAATATGAACGTTCTAAACAGATTGAATTATGAAACAATACGATTTTCATTAAAAAAAACCCATGAATCACCACCATTCAAATATATTTATGGGATAATTAATGGAAAGCTTAATTCTCTTGCTTTTGTTGGGCTATCATCACATAAAAAGTCTGAATTTTTGAATTGCACGAAATAGTTATGAAAATGCTGGGCCTCACCTGAAGAGACCACAAGACAGCACAGTACATCCAAGAAAAGAAAAGAGTCATGGACATCATAGAATCCATTAAAAATCTTAAATGGCAGTGGGCTGGCCATGTTGCAAGAATGGCAGACAACCAATGGACACACGACTCACGGCATGGATCCCCCGAGATCAAATGCATAACCGAGGTAGGCAGAATATTAGATGGAGAGACGAGCTAGACAAGTTCAGGAAGTACTCTGCGACGCTCATGATAGAGAAGTATGGCAAATCCTGGGGAGGGTCTATGTCCAACGACGGACGTAAAAAGATTGATGATGATGATTACGTTGCACAGTGAAGCCCCCTCTAAAAACTGATATTTGGGTTGAATTTTCAGAAAGAGTTTCTTTGCTCATTAAGATGAGTATGTGTGCAGATTTTCATGTTTCTACCACGCACAGTTTTGGTCGGGCTAACTCTAAACAGATAGGTATATACATATAAATATCAGAACATATGAATAACATAAAAGCAGCAACATCGTTTAAACCAGTCAGTCGTTGGTAGCAGTGATTTGTACGTTGCCCGATATTTTTAATTTGCTTTTCATTGTTTTAAAACTCGAAAGAACTTAATGGTCAACATGATAGTTATTTGGCTTGCGAAGGGAGGGGTTTGACAATGGCAATGCTTGGAAGAATCAGGTATTGCTTAAAGACTCAGGTATGGTCTGTGGTTGGCATAACATTCCTAACATGTTGTGGTCCAAAAACGTTGGTTTTCAGATGTGTTTTCACATATCACTATAAGAACGTTTTGTCGGTTTCAAGTTAGATGACGATATCTAAGATCAATCATTTTCTTTTAATCGATTCTCGTGATAGGCATAAAATTATGACATCAGCACTCTCAAGCTTTTAATAATAGATTTAAATCGTCATTTCAGATAGAATTTACATATTTCATAGTTTCCCTCTTACTTTTCCTCTCTGCAGTTTCTCTTCCGATGGTCACCATCATTTTGTGTTTCTCTTTCCGTATCCACGGCTCATCTTTCCGTGAGCCCCCTTTCTGTGGGTTCCACTCGTTTTTCAAACTTTAAACGTAGATTTCTCCAGTTTTGAAGCAGGTCTGGCCGGTTCACTATCTATATATGTCTTGCTCATACAGGCCAACGCAGCTATAGAGTCGGAAATACAAGCAATCATTCTTTATTACCTAAAATCGGTTTTCCGTCGGAGTTCAATTTACAATGCAAGTGAATGTTAAAATGCCCCCTTAGTTTGTGTCGAGCAGCGCGGGTGCTTTTCTTCGGGAGAGTCGAAAATTTTTAGTGATCACGTTCCAACAAAAGCTGAAAGGGGTAATTTATTGATTATTCACTTCTTTTCAAACTAATCTTAACTGATCATCCCAAACACAACCCGCAGCCAAAAGAGGTAGGTCATGTGTTTCATTGAATAGCCAATCAGATCCATCTAATTTAATGATCATTTTTACTTAATAATCCGAAAAAACCCAATGGGTATATATTACTCCTAATCAATACATTATAAGTGATATTTCTCTATTATTAGATGAGCTTTGAACTCATTGTCTGCATCTAACGGTACCAGGAGAGTAACCAATGCCCCACAGTAAATCATCTCTGACACTGACACTGAAAAAAAAAATTCTTTTTCACTTGCATCTGTATTGGCCCCATCAGCAGCTTTGACAGTTTGCATTAAGGACTTCAGTAGACATATTGAGTCCTCTTCCTGCGGAAATAGAAACAATAATTGCTTCGAGGAAGAATAGCATTGTTCTGATGTCTTCCCCAGAGCACTAGAGTTTATGTATACATAATGATAGTAGTATGCATGTGGGTGTGTGTCTATATCTATATATCTGCTCTCTCTCCCTCTCTCTTTCTGTCACACTCTTTCTCTCTCTATATATATATCTCTCTCTATGTACATATGTAAAACAGAGAAACAGAGAGAAAATTTCTTCCAAGGGTGCTACGAATTTTTCTTCTGTTTCTCTCTCTCACATATATATATATATATATATGTGTGTGTGTGTGTGTGTGTGTGTGTGTGTGTTTATGTGTATGTTTGTGTGTGTGTGTGTATGTGTGTGTGTGTGTGAGACAAAGCCATGCACTGATTATATACATGTTTCTTTTCACACTCATATATATATATATATATATATATATATATATATATATATATATATATATATATATATATATATATATATATATATATATATATATGTAAGAGAAATAAAAAGGGAATTCTTTTTCAGTAGAGCTGATCGTTTGTTGTACATACCATTATTATTTTAGTTAGTTCAGTCCCCTCTGCGAGCCACACACTATGTTTTCTTGTCCGAGAGTAAGTTTAACTGAAATCTATACGTATACACATGTGTATATATGTGCATGCAAGTGTGTATGAGTTTGTACAGGGATGTGTGTGTGTGAGTATGTGAGTCTTTCTATCTCTATCTCTTTTTCTCTGTTTGTTTGTCTCCCTCCCTCTCTCTCTCTAAGTATATATATATATATATATATATATATATATATATATATATATATATATTTATATATGTACATATATATACATATATATATATATATATATGTATATATATATATATATATATATATATATATATATATATATATATATATATATGTATATATATGTATAATGTCGCTCATAAATAAGTACGCTCAAGCATTTTAGTTGGGAAAAATGATTTTCTTCATATACCAGACAGAATATGATTATTTCTAATGGGACATTACCCAATGAAAACGGATAATATCAGGCGATATATATACAACCAAACATTACGTCATCGACACCCTGTGGCCAGAAATATGAATATGTCACTGTCCAGAAATGAGCTCATCCCTTTGGGAAATATTTTGGCCAACAGAATTCCAATGCTGTAGAGTTTGATCATAAATGATACTTGATAATATCCTTTTTGATCATGTCAAAATCCATTTATGTTTGGTTGAAAAGAAAAGTAAATTTCTATAAAACAATGGAAGAAAGGTACATATTTATAGGCGACATTATATGACTTCACAGGTGTATTTATTTCTTCTTTGTACATATGTGAGTTCTTTAAAAAAAAAAAACATAAAAAATTTCACTCTAATAGGTGTGTACATATGCTCCAAGCACTCTTTTTCGAAAACTATTAGGTAAATACACAGGAAACATTTGCACATACCTAATATAATGTGAGTCTGTGAATATAGAATACCGATTGGATAGATATTTCAACAAACCATTTCTACGGTTATACATGTATGTATTTATTCAAGGTAATCCCAGGGGAATGATTCACGAATATATTTGCATTCAATTATTTTTTAGGAACGAAACCAGAGTCCATTGCTTCAAGTGATGGGTCATTTTTATCTGCGCAATTGTTACCTATAAGTGAATGCGTCGATCCTTACGGACAGAAAAAGAAAAATATACTCACAGTCCATTATACAGATTTATACTCTATACATTTGACATACGGATATATATATATATATATATATATATATATATATATATATATATATATATATATATATATATATATATATGTACATTTATGTATGCAGATGAGTAGGTGCATGTATGTGAATCTCCCTCTCTCTCCCTTTGACTTTCTCTCCGTCACATTTCTTGTCTGTCTATCAATCTATTCATCTGTATAGATGGGAATAGAACATAAAAAACATCGAAAAAAATTACATAAATAACATTAAAAAATATTAGAAAATAATGGACTGAAATGACAATGATTTGGGGGAGGAATTTATTTATATATGTTTGGTGTGTGAAGCTTTAAAGCTTTTCAGACTCCCTCTCTCTATATATATCTATATATCTATATCTATATCTATCTATCTATCTATCTATATATATATATATATATATATATATATATATATATATATATATATATAGATTTATATGTTCATTTGCAATAACATAAATACTGTTCCTAATGAGCTGATATTTTATTCCAGAATAAATTTAATTCTATGAATAAGACTGTATACAGATGTTATTGCGGGTATAGGCGTGTACGCATTCTGCTTGCATAGCACTAGACAGATATTCGACGAAGCATGAGACAAATCTTGTCTGCCAGCCAACCCACTCGCAGATTCGGCCCCTTTCGAGTTTCTTTTATTCCTGAAGCCTTTCATTCACCCTGAAAAGCCATCTAAATGGGATTAGAGAAAACATAGAAGAGAAGATGCTACAAAACCTGCATACTATCCTTTGAAGTGACTCCCAGGATGCACTCAAAAACTAAAAAAAAAAAATAAATAAATAAGAATGTTTGAAACTGTATCGACATTCGAGAGGCATATTTTGGAGAGGACAAGTACCATAAGTCTGCAGGTAAAAGTTCGGTTCTTTTTTGGACACATACCGTACATATAAGCATGTGAGCGCTTGTATATAAGTTGCGCGTATCTATATTTGAATGTGTACATATTTATATTAAATTATATTATATCATATATATATATATATATATATATATATATATATATATATATATATATATATATATGTGTGTGTACATATATAACTTAATTTATGTATTTACATATACACCATCAAGTTATATTTCATTCAAAACTCCCCATTCAGCAAAAAAAAAAAAAAAAAAGTCAAAGTTATCTGCTCTTTGTTCTCGGGATTTAGGCCCATGTCTTTGTTCTTCAGACGTACACTGTATCATTAGATAATCTCTTCTACATAGATAAATCGTCACTCGTGCATTATTAAGCTTGTAAAAATATTGAAGAGCAATATTGATTCGAAGTCATCAATAGCTGGAATAAATCAGTGAGGACATATACGTAGTAAAGTGAATCATTTTTGTGTCATTGGAAACGAAGTCTGCCAACGTTGTGAGGGACGTATGGAAAAAAGGTCTGAAACAAATGCCTGCTATCGATAATCAAGTATCAAACTAGAACATGGAACCAAACCAGGAAACCGACCCTTAAACTCTCACATTGATAGATCAGAGATTAGCGCAGTATATTAGAAAGAAAATAACAAGAGTTACAGATATCATAGAATCTGTTAGAAATTTCTAATGGCAATCAGCAGACCATATTCAAAGATTGTGTTTCAATCACTGGATAACACGACTCAACGTAAGCGGAATTCTGGCTGCCGAAAAATGCAATGTCGTGACAGTTTACACTGGTTCAGGAGATATTGGCGGTGCAACGTCTGCAATCGAGAAATCTGATGAAAAGTCGGGAATATGATAATGTATAATCCAGCCTCTCTCTTCCATCTGTCTGTGCTTCTGCCTGTCCAAATGATATTTCCAAGAGTTTTCAAAGCAATTTTTTAGTTGATGGGCCACAGGTTAAACAAGAAATAGATTTTAGGTGGATAAAGAAATGTGTTTTCTATTGAGAAATATTATTCCATATGAGAAGATAGTGAAAACAGACCAGTGCTTTTGTCAGACTTCAGTACAAAATCTCCAGTTGACAGTGCTTTCAAACCGTGACAACAAAAACAATCCTTATCAAAATGGTGCGAGCTGAAAACCAATTTATTGCCAGCTGACTGTCTCACTAACTGAGCTAAATTTAAACATAATCGAAAATTTAACACACATAGTCTTTTTTTTCTTTCTGATAAATATATACAATATATATATATTTTTTTATTGTGTCCTCCGATGTATTACATCTCTTCAGTATGGCTATAGACTTTTCATTATCCCGTCCAGTACCGTGAGGCAGAATTGAAACCTTCACTTAATTCCTGCAGGCCGACATCATACCTCTGGACTATGGAACTGTACTAAGGTTGAATCTAAGCGATATATTTATTTACACAGAAATCCCTCATCCATCAGAATTCTCTATTCCTATGGAAGATGATTTGTTAATTTGAAATACATATGCAATACATCTGTGTCAGCAACCATCTTTAGCCTGAACAAAAGTTGGAATAGAGTTTAACTCTGTAGTAACTAGTTTTGTTTTCATCCAGTTTATAGTTAGTATGTTATGTTGGCTTTGGTATGTGTTCTTTGGGTGCTTCCTAATACTATGTTTATTTAGTTCGCTCTGTTTTTTATTTGTTCATTGTGCTATGTCTCGTTTATTGCTTATCGTTCGTAGTCAATATTCTTGTCAAGAAATGAGTATGTAATGAAAGAAAGAGAGGAAGAAAAAATCGACTTGTTCACTTACTTCTGGTTGGTGGTTCGAAAATCAAGTCTTAGAAGATTTGGCCTGGAAAATTCGCTCTATCTTGAATAACGTATTAGATCGAAAGTTCTAAGATCAAATTTTCTCAAACCGAATTTTCTTATTTCAAATTACTATTTTTAGTAAAATTTGATATTCTGTAGATCTTTGGTGAATATCTGCAATCATACTTTCAATTTTTTTTTTACCACGAATATTTCTGTAACAGCTTTCGATGAATTGTTATCCTTTCAATCACCTTTGGCTGGTTGGCAGGCTGGCTGGCTGGCTGGCTGGCTGGCAATTAGGTGTACTGACCGTACCAACAGTGTTAAAGGGCTGAAAATAGACATAAATTTCCTTATCATGTCTTTTTTTTTGTTTTTGAAACAACGGGGTTCAATTCGCATTGTATGTTTATGTCAAATTGATCCCTCAGTTTGTGTCCAGCAGCATTCACACTTTTTTCTCCCGTTCAGACGTTTTTAGTGATCACTTAAAATGGCAAGAATACAACATTTTCATAGATCATTCCCTCTTCAATTTTGATAATTCATCACCCCCAACACGGCATGATAGCAAAAGCACAAGACTGTTTCTTTTGATTTACCTGACCTGTTTTCATAATATTTGAGACCAAATCTTTTGTCCCAGACCAGCTTTTTTGTCTCGGAATGATATGGGGATCAAGCTGGAGCAAGAGAAACGACATAAAACGAAGGAAAATAACTTTGGAAAGCCTCTATGCAGAATTTTGCAATGGTTAATTGAATGATTTGAGGTTATGTTCAGGGATATGGGGAGGGTTTCTTATGTATTAGAGCAATTCCACTAACACTTAGTTAAATATTTTTTCGCTTCTCCTTGCTTCTCTTTGTTTCTCGTCAAGGGTAGCAAAAATGTGTACAAAAGTTTTAGGCGATTAATCATTCAATTTTGGGTTAAGGTTGTGTTTTTTTCAGCTTATTAGATAAATTGTTACTGGTAATATTTTTGTTTCTCTTCTAGCTGCTTCCCATTGCTTTTCCTACACATATATACATATACACATATATAAATAGTAAATTGAACCATCTTTGTGTCTTTGAAAAAGAAGTCTGCCTACGAAGTTGGAGACTATGGAAAAAAGAGTTTAAAACAAATGCGCACTCTTGATAGTCACCAATGGGGCTGAGGAAAGCGATACTATATCATATACATATTGATTGCCAATTTTTCATTTCATTTCGGTAAATTGCTTTATCCATTATCCTGACATTTCATCGTGCAAGCATGTGTAAGTCTTCTTGAAGCCCCAAATATCCATCGAAGAAATGAATTTCGAATGGATAAGCCAAATTACATAGGACATAATGAGAATCTATGTTGCTTTGAAGGTTTTGTACAGACTTCCTACTCGTAGTGAATATCTATTTGACAAAAGATATTAGATACAACAGAGAATCCGTTGTCAGTGGTGGCAATATTGCTTTCATCAGGGGGGAAGTTAAGTTGAGGGGGATGATGGATTTTAAAAAAATGAATAGAAACATGACATGGAAAAATGTTCGGAAACCCCTAAATACGGATGAGGGAAGACGTCGGTTAACTCTGATGATTAAACAAGGTCAAGAGTTTTCGGTATTATTCCACCAATACTTTTGCATGTGTCTCTCACTGTTTCTTTCAATTATTTCTCCTTTGTTCTGTCTATCACGATGTCAGAAACTACTTATTGTTAGTAGCGTTCGTAAATGGTCATCAATCTGAGAACCAGTCCGGTTCTTCATCATCGTCAGCCGTTGTTGGACATAAACCAACATCCTGCAAACTTCCTTAACGTGGCGGTCACGGAACCAGTATTTTCTGAACTTTACTACTTCATCACGCTATCTTATTTTTTTACTGGCCACAGTTTTGCACATGGGATCCATTTTGTAAGTCGTGATATTCAGCAGTTGTTTGACTTACTTGTTCCATGATCAGCCGATTGCCATTTGTGTTTTTTAATGGATTCCATGACATATCTGAACCTTTTTTCTCCTCTAATATACTCTGCTGTCTTGTAATCTCTCAATGTGAGCTTGGTCATCGAATGGTTGTCAGATTGAGGATCAATCTTATGTTAAGGCATGATGTTTCAGCTCCATAGATAACTATCAAAAGGATGCATTGGTTGTACACCATTCTTTTTTTCAGGATAAATGGAATTTTCTTGTCTTTGAGATGGCGCTTAAATACAGTAATCAGACTCGGACAAACGTTCTCAAAATGTTTTGACTGCAGATTAATTTTAATCATTTCCTCTTTTTTACTATTTTATCTCGCCATTATTATTCATTTCAGTCTAGCACTGAGCTGCAAGCTGCTTACAGTAACGATTGTTCCTAAACTGTGACCGCTTTACATAAAGACAACGTTTAATGCTGCTTAACTCCAGTGATCAGATAAGAACAGTTGATTTCAAGTGACTTTGTAAGAGAATAACATAGAAAAAAACACATTAACTTATTCTTCGATCAATTCAAACATAGCTTGGCGTTGAGCAGACTTGATTGTTTTCCAGCACCGATTTTGGACGTGAAGTTCAGCACACTTGACCCCAAACTATCCGGTGAATAAAGCTAGTGTCTTTATCGTCATTTTAATCCTAAACGTCTGTTTCAATGATCTGACGTTTCAAAGCACCTAAATGATGTTTGTAAATCCTCACATGGGGAATAAACTCTAGCTAGAAAATGTATCATGTGGTCTTTGGTTAGCCATTGAAAATCATAGCTTGTTGTCAGAATTATTTTCCAAAAAAGTCTTTAGTCGCAGAGTTACGAATTGCTTCCCAAAGCAATCGGGTGCTTCACCAATAATATTCGATTATGATACAATCAAACATTCCAACCGAAACAAAATTTCTTTTTTTTTCACTTTTTACATGTATGCAAGGCATGGACATACGTCTCAATGGCTGTACAACAATTTGACCGTGAGCCTATCTTTTTATATTATAGTGCAGAGAGAGTTTTTTGGCACTTGCGCAGCCAAGCTTATTTACTATCAGTATTAGACTTGACGCATGGTTACAAGCTGTTTACAGTATCTGGTGTTCCTAAATAGGCACCCTCCTACGTAATGATCATGTTCAACGCTTTTCAACTCCCTTGGTCAGATAAGGAAGCTTATCTACAGTTTGTCTTGAAGGAATAGATCGATACAAATTGAAGTTTTCTAATGGTATCCGGAAAAGGGCGTTCTGATGAAAAAATAAGATGAAATAACGTAGAGCAAAGATGCAATTACCTCTATTTTTTATTTGGGGAACTTTTTAGCGTTCCTAGATTCCCAAACTGGTGATAATGATATGTTAAGCCAAGTCTTAGGATAGTCGGGTACAGGCAGGTACAGGAGACTGGAGCATAAGAGATAGAGGAATAGGGTTTACGCTGCCTCTATAAAGGCTCGTTGCAAGAAAAACCAGTAAGATACATGTACTCTCGGATTTTGGCTTCTCTATTTGTACGACCTGGATTACTAACAACATTTATTTGCCACTGCAAAGTAACGATCCAAGGTCAGTGATTACCTTGAGGAATCTGTAAAACAATCTAATACAGAAGAGGACTCAAGGTCGCTCTTTTACGGTGTGACTTCCTTCGGGGTCAAAGTGTAATGGGGGAAGTTGTCTGAGAGGTGAATACCAAATCATCAAGCTGAAATTAATTGTTTGCACGCCTGGGCACACACGTCCACATCAGTTTATTTTCAAGGACAATCCTTTTCTTTATTGACCCCCCTGGATGATGCAGGGTCTGTTATTGCGATGTGCAAATTTTTAATAACCGCCAGCTTAAACTGCCAGAAGTATTATCAAAGTAGGTCTCTTTTTCATCTTTTAAAAATTCCTCTCCGAAAAAAGTTCTTGGGACCAATATTCGATATAAATCAATGCTGATCGGATAACGATTTTGTGACCAACTATCAAAAATTCGGACTTTTTCATGATCAATGTTTGAACAAAAAGCGAGAGAAGTAAATTTTTCATGGATCACCTACGTCTCAAATGTTTTCAATTAAACAGTATGAAACGAAAACATTGGTTACATGTCGATTTTTTTACTCAGTGACTTCTCTACTTATACTTGTTCTCTTCTTTTTCTAATGTATCAGGTTTAGAAGGTGTTGAAATCCCAATTATTCCTTTCAAGGAGAGTGACGTGCAGAATTGTACTCATTTTCTATTGGACAACGGGTTAATTTGTACATTTTCAATCACATAAAGTAAGAAAAACAACTACTTATAAATATCATTGTACGGATCAAAAAAACAAAGTTTGAACGGAATAATAACCATTTTTATTCTTTTTACTCATCAGCAACCACAAAATGGAACTCACTACCCAGGAACAAAATCTGTGTATCCCAGTGCTATCCGTATTGTACACTTCATTACCAGAGCTAACATGACCCTTTTTAAAAAAAAAAAGATATCAGATTATTTTCATTCTTCTGATAAGGAAATTTTTTTCAGGGTGATCACTATCAATTTTTAATCCGTCGATTCATACCAAATTTAGAAATGCCTAATCAACATGCTAATTGAAACTGAAAAAATTTTTTTAAAAAAATAACAGGTCTGGTTAGTTACTCAATAGAAACTGTCATGTGACTACATCTTTTGGCAATCCAACATCGGAAAAAAAGGGTGGTCAATGAATGAATCATAACTTGCTTTTTGTGGATCTTAATCATTAAAAAACTTTGATTCCTTAAAAAATAATCAAGTGTGAATGCTGCCGGACAGAAATTAACGGAGGGATGTAGCATAAAATAACATTGTTAATTGACCCCCCCCCCGCGGTAACAACCAATTTTAGAGGAGAATTTTCGAAAAACGAAAAAACTTTTAAAAAAAAACATGATAAACGCAATTGGTTAGGCCTGTAAGCTCGATACACTTATAGCCAGAAATTCAGCTGGATTCAATTAGAAAGTGGAAAAATCTTGGTTGATAGTTACTAATTGTATTTCCACACTGATTTAAGTGTTGTTCTGTGCCAGAGTAAACTGACCTTACTAAGTATCTACAAGTGCTTTACGGCGATAGAAATTAACACAAGATGACATCAACAAAACAACTGATTTAGACTACTTAATGTTTGAGGTGTAAATAAGGTATTTCATCTTCATTATGAGACTGCTGAGGAGCATCGCTAGTTTAAGTGAATATATCATGCAATATGCCAACGTTTTTTTGGACAATGTGATGTCTTTTCTCGTCTTTGATATTAGCTCAACGTTTCGGCCGATTCATTTTACGGCTTTCTCCAATGTCGTGTGAACATCAAAGATTGGGCGAAGAGATAAAATAGTCCGGAAAAATGGGTCTGTCATTGGCTTTTCTCAGAGGTATGGACAAAGAAAGAACGAATAGACATGTATAATTATATACGTGAAAGCATATGCTTGTGTGTGTGTACGTGCATGCGTGCGTGAGTGTGCATTTTACGAGTGCCTTTATTTCTTATTATCCATGTAAGTAGGTAATGTGTTACTTAGTCAAGTGTACGTGTTTTCTACGATGTTCCACGTGCATCCATCAACATCTTAATTACATAATTCGCAATGTCTTCTTAAATGTCCTACTTGGACTTATCAGCATGTATCGCCTAAATCTCCTAATTTAGTACTTATTGCTACTACAAAGCCTCACTTAGTATCTCATTAGTATTCCCTTTGATGTTCAATTTTCATCCTCTTTGATATTCAAGTAATACTAAATACATCCTTTTCTCCAGAAGCTTTGGGCTTTTTTGTTACTTTCCCCTAATTGTTACCAAACTTTAAAACAGAGAAGAGCTTGGTACTGCATGCAAAGTACGTTCCATGTAAATAGTGTGCTGTTTGAGAAATGCTTGTGATAGCCAGACAAATTTTCTTTATAATCATCATTAATCTTTATGCATACGTGTTTTTGGACTATTGACCTTATCTCGAACTGTCTTTTTGTACGAAACCTTTCGGTTGTTTTACCCTACGACCTTCTTCAGTTCTAACATTGGTAAGGGAAGAGAATTCTCTTTTTTTATTTTTTTCCTGAGAATGCATAGCAGAAAACGATATTGAAGAGAAAATTCAAACTTAAAATTCTGGAATAAATTATTGATCTCAGTTACAATTTTCATGTATGGCTGAGTTGATTTGACGCGTAATTAAATTTCATCTTAATGTTGGTGCGTACAAAGCACTAACGTGCAGTAACCAATATCAAAACAAAATTTTGTGTGCACTACTAATCGCATGTGCAAATATGGCGTGTGGTACCAGGTTTTCCAGTTATGTGCTCAGCCAGGATATTTTCTATGTTATCGTCTTTCAAAGAGAATAAACTACACTGTAATGTCTCTTTAATCTTTATGTCTGTTGACTTCGTCGGAAAATGTTTTACATATCTGTTAAACTCTTATAATTGCCTTTAATGACGTGTCTCCATTCATCGATTAGCAATCACCTGATTTTAAAGTAAAGTAAACAGCTCTTGCTAGTTACTCAACAGAAACTGTCAAGTCACTAAAGTCTTACTGTGTTTGGGATGATGAATTAAAAAGTAGGAAAAAGGAGTGATCGATGGATACAATGCTTCCCATTTGTTTCTAGGGATAGGGATTCACATAAATACTTAGATATTAAAGGAGTAAATGTTTACTTTTTCAGCCTTTTACCTCCATTAGTGAGGCCTGAATTTGTGACTGATATGTAGTCAGTTAGTAAGCCAGCTTGTCCACCAGGCAGACCAACTTGAAAACTAAAACGAAAACTTTGGTGACAGTTTTTGTTTACGATTTCTAACCAAAGCCCTTACACTGGATACGGCATCAGCTATCGTACCTGGGTTTCCAAAATGACATGTTTCTCCGTCTTAACTGAACAACATATTTTTTCGATGTTTGCAGCACGAAAAATAGACTTAGAGTGGCGTCACCCACTCCATCGAACCATCAACCCATTGAAGGGGTGAAAGATTTATTCATGACTTTCCCATGGGCATTACTGCGATGTGAGCGCAGAAATAAGTTGGAGTTTGAACTTTGCTAGGCGATTCAAATTTTAAGTGATGCTCTCCGCCTGCCCAGCGGCACTTTTAATTCCTCATAGTCGGACCACGCCCTACTCGATTGAATCATTTGCCCCTGGCTTCTGCATAATCCATCGATTCCCATCTGAGTTTTCTCTTGCGCAAAGTAATATGATTAGTTATTGGGGCCATTGAGGAGCTGTTGCAAGGATAAACACGAAGCACCCGAGAGCCTAGTTGCCTGGATCACGTCTTAACATTCAATTGTATTACAGAAGAGAGAGAGAGAGAGAGAGAGAGAGAGAGAGAGAGAGAGAGAGAGAGAGAGTCGTGCAAATCCACCTGGAATTCCAAGGGTGCAATGTGATACCCATATTCAATTATTGTAATGAAATGTTCATGGAGACTGAATAAAGGAATTTCAAGTTTCCAGATGCCTTGGATTAGTAATTACGTTTTTGTCATTCCACCTGATTCTATGGCGATTTGTCATGGAATGAAGTGGTTCTTATTTCGGATTTTCCCTCAAGAAGTCATTGATACCCCTTATTAATGCCAGAGAATTTAAATTTCAAGAAGTACAAATATTTCTTTTACACGGGAACAGAAAATAGGAGAAAAATACGCAACTGTCCTTAACCAGCTAGGAGGCAAGTTAATAAAGACGGAATTAGTGGAAGACTAATAATCATGTCGATAAAGACAAGCTCGCGAATACACACGGACATTATATATCAAATGTGTGTGTATGTATATTGCAATTGTTAAGCAAGTTTCATTGAGCAGAAATAGCGTAGCTGTTACTATGTGTTAAATACCTCTGAAACTTGATAACAATGACAAACAAAGATTTCCAACTTCAGAACTGAATTTAAAAAAGACGAGTAAAAAAGATAAGTACAGTAATAGTTTTGGGAAATTCATACATTCCTCTGACCAAATTATAGAGAACATCATCAGAAAGATGAACCAAAAAATGTTGATACGTTTTCAATATATATATATCTATATATATATATATATATATATATATATATATATATATATATAAATATATATATATATATATATATGTGTGTGTGTATGTGTGTTTATAATTTACATATATATATACATGTATATATATATATATATATATATATATATATTAGAAAATATCGGTCCAAAATATGTATATATATATATATATTTATATATATATTAGAAAATATCGGTCCTAAATGACAGTATTTCTTATGTATGGATCGGCACTATGGAGAGTAAACTACTTGGTAAGTTCTAAGTATGAACTCTTGGGAATTTCTATGATGTATTTTAATTGTTATATCATAATAGAAAGGTGAGTCAACAAATGAGATCATTCGAGTGCAAACAAAGAGACCGAAATTTGAATATATTTATTCAATATATCCTTACTGGACCAGCCCCTCCACAATGACGGACTTAATTATGTCATATGTTTCGTATAATATTTATATTTATATTCACGTATTATCACTTTATATTTCACGTCATTGGCCTTTCACTTTCCTCTAGATCTCTATTGTGAACATTGCAGAGCCAGAACTTTCTGAACTTGTTTAGTTCGTCACGTTCCCTTATTTTCTGCCAGCCACACTTTCACCAATGATCTCTGCGAATCGACACCGTGAGCCGTGATGCCAAGTGGTTGTCTGGCATTATTACAACATGATCAGCTCATTAGCATTCGAGTTATCTAATGGTTTCAAAGACATCTGTCCCATTGGATTCTTCTCTAATATACCGTGTCTTGTGATTTTTCCATGTGATGTTAAGTATGATTCTCTCCCGTGTAGTTTTGAGGGTCACCTTTCTGTTCGAATCCTTGTAGACTATCATTCCTTGTGGGCCGTTCCAATGATTGAGAGTAAAAATGAATTTCGGGTGGATCTAGGAGTGAGGAGTATGACTTTTGGGCCGGACTCCTGTCCAAGTTGGACGCTGGAATTTTCTGTTTTCACCCCGTGACAAGAAGAAAAAATCTTCCCTGATTTGGTTGGGATCTTTTCACTTCTCCCGTCGCGTTAAAACGAAGTGTTGTATAAAAATAATATTTCCAAACAGTAATTTGGATAACGACTGAGTAATCGATTAGCGATTCTCTTACCGACTGAGTCAAACGGACAAGTCTCCTTTATGTATGAGAGTTTATGTTACAAATTCGCAAGCGCATATTTCATTCTAATAAATGAACGCAATCATACAAAGAAAACACGTTTCTAAAACACTAAACAAAACGCATTTATTAGATATACAAATCATCATTAATATTCAATAGATGTATTTCAGAAGCACAAGTAGCGCAGACAGTCAGTTTGTTCTTTCTGTCGCCGAGAGATAAAAGGCTCGAATCCAACCTGCGACTAATTTTTTAAACGATGATAGTTATATTTGAGTATGTCATGTATCCATATCATTATCTTAAAAAAAACCCCCAAAAATCAGGACCAATAAGATGCATAACTGAATAATGTGTTATCATAATTGTAAGAACTTTGAAAAAAAAAAAAAACAGAAGAAGAATATCTTAGCATGAAATGGACGAAAAATAATCGAAATCAATCTTATTCAGGAAAAGTTTAGTGGGTACATGCCACTATAAAGATCTCTTTCATACCACTGCATTGATATCCTCTCGTCAGTTCTATGTTACAATATTCTCGTTAAGTATCTTTAAAAAATCCCTACAATTATATCAATACATTGTGCGTGAACACGTCTCCTTGCTGGTAGTCTAATGGTTTACATCCTGTTAATTGCAGCAAAATCTATTTCGTATTAAAATGAAGCAAAAGTTCAATAATAATTTAACTTTCATTGCGTTAAGATAATGAAAAAAATAATTTCAAGACTAAAATAAATAAAAAACGAAATAGCAGCATAACACAACTGGAAAGCAGACATTTAGAGTAGAAAATAACATCTTACAAAAACTTGACTCCGGCACGTTTACAATGACTTTGCGGATCTCTGAAACCCTGGACATTTACGTCACAGTGCCTTGGATACCATAGTGTCGATCAGTGCTTAAATAAGAAACAATCAACCAATACTGTCTTTAAAAAGGTTGGCGTAGATTTCAATGCTCAAGCTTGACAGGGCATCTGGCTTTCTTGTATGTATATATGTATGCATATTATTAAGAAATAGATATATAATCCGACAGAATACTTGTGAAGGTGTTATATTACTTGAAACTCTATTTGAATTTACCTCCTGTTTTCTACACTCGGCCTGAATGATCATTTTATTTACGCTTTCTCGTCTTAGTGACTCTTCTACTTCTAATTCCCGATGATATATTTTGGGCAGTATTTGACAAGATGTTTTAGACAAACCCTTAGCTGAATGGTTATACAAAAATGCACAAGATAGATTCAATAAATCCTTTTAACAGTCTGAATTTTATCTGTTATGTGTATTTTGAAACTTGAAAGCGAACAGCTGGTCTTGACAGCCACCTTGGGACACATAGGCGTAATGGGATGAAGTAAGGTGACCACGTAAAGTGATGGGACGGCTCATCATATGATCAGATGAAGCCGCTATCATATGAATATATATATATATATATATATATATATATATATATATATATATATATATATGTATATATATATACATATAGATATATATATATATATATATATATATATATATATATATATATATATATATATATATATATATATATATGGGGGGGTTTCGCATGTAGAAGTCACACCAATGGATCTAGAGGGTTCAAAATTCAAACATGTTCTCCTAATAATGTCTAGAAAGAATACAGCAGTTTTTAGAGGGGGGCAATTTACAAGATAATTTGATGCTGAATTTTTCCATTTGTGTCAAGTAGCTTTCATACATTTGGGGGAGGGGATTCCGAACTTTTAAGATCCATATCCCCCCCACAAAAAAAGCTTGAAAAATCTTTACAAGTGTAAAAAATTATTTGACCCAAGGGTGGGGGGACTAATTGCTCGTTTTCCTCCAATTCCAGCCTTTACTACCACAGTTGGTGGACGTTTCATTGAACTTATGGTTCTTGTGATCTTGAAACTCTGGGTTGATAAAACTCCATTATTTTTATTCGAGCCGACACCATAATCTGTCAACATACTTTCCTTCATTTTTTATCAGATCTGGCAGTCTGACAGGCTATTTTCTTTCACACGTACTAGCTGTAACGATGGTGCTAGAAGGCTGAAAATTTCAGCATTTACTCCGAATGTCTAAAAAACATTTTTATTAATGAAAATTCTTCCCTGAATATGTTTTTATGGAGGGTTACATTTTTAATGTAAGTTTTTGCTAAATCAGTCCATATTTTGTGCCCAGCAGCATTTACGCCGATGTTTTGAAAATTCAGACTTCTTTTAGTGATCACAACCCAACAAAAGCCTAGAGAAGTAACTTTTTGATTGATCACCCCTTCTTTCAATTTTTCAACCACTTATAAGGCATGCAGCCAAAAGATGTTCGTTACGCGACGATTCCTTTGGTATGACCCACCAGATCTGTTTATTATCATTGTATGACTCCTTTTTTTCTATCTATTTCTTTTGTTGCTTGAATCATATTATTCTTTGTCAATAACATTTCATCATTCTCAGATTCAAAAGCGTTCGACCTGTAACGTCTACACCATGGTAGCTTTTTTTTCTCTCCAACTACGCCATTTGAACATGCCAATTGCTCAACATGAATTTACCCAGCAACGTTTTTTTTTAGACTCCAGAAATTTGTAAGAGTCTTGTTTGAATCGTACTATTCACATAATGATACATTATCCTTTGAATTCGGTCGATGCAAAAATAATAATAACAATTGCAGTTTTTCAGCAACAACTTTAAAACAACTCAGGATAAAAAGGTATTTATCCAAATGAAAAATTTCGGAATCTACACATACTTGCCAACTAGAAACAAGTTCATTTATTCTGGTAGCCTTGAATTCTGTGTTCCTGGAACAAAGAATTTCACGAAAGCGTTTGGAGCCGCTGCGTGGTTATTGGAAATCATCCCTTGCATCCTTCAAAAAGTGGCAGTCAGTTGGAGAAAAGTCAGATGAGTAAGCTGGATGAGGTAGATCTTGATAGCCTAGTTTGTTCAATTTTCGCAGTGTTATTCGTGTAACCTGCAGGCTTTTCGTTATTCATTCAGGGCCATTCCCAAAATCTACGTTGGATTTCCATTGCTCTTCCGATTTGGTACAATCATCGAATAACTGTTGAATGGCCAACGCTTAGATCTTCGAGTTGTTTTGCATAGGTCTACTTCAATAATGAACTTCAATTAGATATTGTCGATCACAGAAAGACGTCAACGTGTTCAAGGGTCTCGTCTCCGTTTCGTAATTTTTGGAACCATTTCATACATCAAAAATTGATTTGACAACATCAATTAAACTAGGATGAATACAGAAATAAAGATATTCAGCTTGAATGAACAGAATTCAATTCAAATTTCAAAATGATATAATAATACTTTTGTTTCAATAAGGTATGAGCATTAAAGTTAAAAATAACAAAGACAGCAATTATTTTCGTACAAACCTAACAGTAGCCATTTACTTGTAGGTGTCGAGTGTTGCCTTGATGGCTTTGATATTCTTCAGTTTTCATTCTCGTCAGGAATCTCTTTTCTTTATGTAGAGCCTTTATTGTCAAAAATTTATTTTCTGGTGATGGCCAAAAAAGGAGGACATGGATTCAAACGCTGACTGATGTTTGTTTTCGTAAGTTCCGATAGCAGCAATGTTCTTGCCTTCTAACATTATACTAACAGCAATAGAGAGTTGTGTAAAATACAAAAAAAGTCTAATACTTCTATTAGAGTCTCAAGAGGCAAGCAAGTTTTTACCGTCTCAAAAGTAAGGCGAGGAAATTTCGTCTCAAAAAATGAAGCAAAGAACTTTTAATTGTCTGAAAGATGAGGCAAGGACCTTTTGTCTAAAAAAATGAAGCATGGGGATTCTCGTCTCAAAAATGATGCAAGGAATTATTATCTGAAAATTGATACAAGCAAATATTTATAGTTTCAAAGACAAAGTAAACACCTTTCAATTGTCTTGAAGAGGACACAAATCAAATTGACTGAAAAATAAGGAAAGCAACTTTATATCGTCTCAAAAAAAAAAGGCAAATAATTTTTCACAACCTGATATCTGTGTCAAGAGTGACAACCACGGCATTCTATATATGGTATTGATTCATGTTCACTGAAGTGTAACCTTAGTTAAAGCAGTCGGTCGACTGCTTAGGGGCCTGGATTGAAAATCTAATTTCATCTCACGTCTGTTTTATCCTTTACTGGCATTTTTTTTGTAGAATCTTATTCACAGGATAATTCCTTAGGGCTTCCTTCCTAAAGCTGTCATGGAAGCATAGAAATCTATTCAAAGGCCTCAGCTTCCTTTCGTCGATAAAGATTTCAGGGTTAATTTTAGAATTCACTAAAGGTATAAATTTTTTCACATTGAATCATTTCTTCTCCGATTCCCAAACAATGACATGTTCGAGACCAAAGAACGTTAAATATTGGAAACTATAAACTGCAACTGCCAACATTGGTTTCTCCAGTTTTCAGGATTTTCTGACTGCTTCGCTGGCTATTCAAACAAGCTTATAGGCAGCACCGATGGAACTAGTGGGCAAAAAACAGGGCTTTAGTTGGGGGGTTCAGTTTGCTTTGTAAGATCATGCAAAATTGATCCCTTAATTTGTATCCAGCAGCATTCACATTTTTTTGTGATTATTACAAAATAAGTAAGGGAAGTATCTTATTCATCAATCGCCTATTCTTCCGAGTTTTTTGATCGATCATCCTAAGACAGAATGTTGGTCAGGTGATAGTTCCTATTTAGCGACTAACCAGACCTGTTACTTTGCTACTTTACGTTAATGATATATACTAACTTCAACGGGATAATGAGTAAAAAAAATTAACACCATCCAATCCAGTTTTAAATAGTATAGAGTTAAGTTTTAATTTTAAGGTTTTAAAGAAGCATTTGAGATTGTATATTTACAAATTTTGCAAGGCATATGCACTGAGTCTTCTCACTTTCGTTTCCAGGAACTGTTAATTTGTTGACTGCTACGAAAGCCAACAGCTAAAAAAACGGGGATAATTTCATGTTGAGACCAATTTTCAAATCGGTCAACAGCATTTGTAAGGAAGTAACAAACCCTAAGAAGGATTAGTTCAAGAAAGATAGACAACTTCCTTTTATTAACACGGCGTAGAGAGTGTGCAGAGAAAAAGGAATATTATCTTTCCTTTCTTACGTCATACTATGTCATATTATTCCTGATCTGAATCGACTCCCGAGATGGAAAAAAAATGTATAACAAAAAAAAAAAAGAAAGAAGGAAAAGATAAAGAAACAGATAGCAGCAAAGAATGAGCGAAAGGAAGCAGATTAAACAATATTTATAACTGATATATAGATTTCATTTTTGTTGTTTATAACTTTTTTCATTTGCCAATGAATTATATCGTATTTTGGACAATACCTTTCGTTTAATTTTTTACGCATTATGTTTTTATTAGAACTTTTAATGGTGATTATTTTGAAAACTCAACACAATTTTCGGTTGGATAGAACTTATCAAAACATATCGGTCAACTGCTAACAAGACCGATAATATTTTCACTCGTTTCGATTTCAATAACTTGTTATTCATGAACCAAGAAGAGTCAAAACCATTAATACCTTGTTTCATTCAACTCTCTAGAGATGTTTTGAAGTAATCATAGAATATATTTTGATAAATGTTGAAGGGTTTGTTCGAAAATATGTATATTATTCTTGAAAATGAAGTTATCTCAGAGTGATGTGTGATTACCATCAGAGATGAAACATGCGTAAATAGACGTAGCAAATAAGTGCCCTATGAAGGATCCGAGTTTCACGTTGTTGATCTTGAAATATCTGATATCTCTCCCTCTCTTTTCCCTGTCTCTTTTCACATCTTCGCCCCTCTTCTCTCCATATACATATATATCAGCTTTACCATGATCAAATATTTTTGTACTAATATCGGGGGAATTAGATAAACAAAAGAGATGGACTCAGTCACTGTCAGCGTGAAAGATCATTTTATCGATTAAAACAGGAGAAAGGGGAAATATTCAGCTCTGGTCCATTTGTCTGGTCATTTGACGGGATGGGAGATTGAACACGGAATGCCAAGTAACAAATTGTCTGAGTATATTGTTTGAATAGCCAATTGAGGTTGTACTACCGGCTAGAATATGATTTGGTTTTACCACTACTCTGTATATCAGGGTAATCTATATGATAATGTAAACATTGAAATATTGATGGAAACGAGATGGTGTACTGCGTGGAAAATAAAGTCTAAGGTTAGTGAAAATGTCGAATTTTTCAGTTGAATATGTTGGTAAAAAAATCAATTGTATGATTAGGATTCTTAAAGATGATATCGAAAGTTGGTTTGCATGCTATGCAAGATTAAAACTGACACAACGGAGTTAATATTAATATGGGTGAACACAAAAAACGAGTCACATCTGTTACTATACTTACTGATATTTCATCTTAAGATAGGTTTTGGGTAACGGACAACGGGCAAACTGTATTTCAAAACAAAAAATAAGTGATATGTAATATGAAAGTACATACATATACAATACATAATGATGATACCCGATATATGATAACACACTCCAAGTAGTATGACATCAACTATGTAAAAAAAATCATAGTTGGAGAGGGACGATTTGGATATAACTGTTTTGTTTTCCAATTCCATAAACGGTTACATAGTTAAAAACTGATGATCCCAATGAAACAATTATACATGGCACCATAATATCAAAATATGTGTAGAACATAAAAAAAAAAAACATTAAAGAAAATTAAATGGATTACATTAACTTATATTAGGAAAAAAATGACTGAATTGACACAAAAAGCTTTTGAAAAAATGTTTTTTAATGTATTTTTAGTGTTTGAAGTCGTCAATATTAGTATATATTCATACATACACATGCACAAACACACACATATATATATTCACACATATATATTCTAAAACATATTCATTTATATATTCTTATATATGTATATATACATTCATTCATATATATATATATATGTATATATATATGCATACATATAAATATCTATATGATAATGATTAATAATTGTAACATCCACAGGCAGCTGTTTGGGTTCATCAGAAGTATTCAGCGTGACTATAGACTATACAATATCCTATCCAGTACCACGAAATAGGATTGGTAACATTTGCTTCAGACTCAGAAGCTGACCATTTTCTCCTGCAGAACTGGATGGTCAGTAAGCCCGAATTTAAGCGATGTAATTACTTACGCACAATTCCCCATCCACAACGATGCTCCATTTCATAGTTGGAAGGGCATTGCTAAAGTACCTTATGATGTACGAGCTGCCTTACTTATGAGTGCTCAACCCTGCACAGGGGAGCGTTGATCACAATATTATGTATTCGTGAACATATATATATATATATATATATTCACAGACACACACATACACACACACACACATATATATATATATATACACATATTCATATATGTATATATATCCATATATATGTATGTATACAAAAATATATACGAATATATACATATATTCATATATATATTCATATACATATGTATAAATAAATATTTATATATATTCATACGTTGATATATATATATATATATATATGTATATATATATATATATATATATATGGGGACAAATATTTGAACAATATACTAGGATCTCAGAAAGGGTTTAGTGGAATACTGATGCCAATTTCCACCTTTATGGACGAAAGGATATAGGTATGAGTGCAAGAACACACAAACGAACTTGTACATGTATGGAAAAAAAGTATAATTCCCTTCCCAAAATATGTTTTCTACTTTTTCGACTCAATATTACATTAAAAAAATAAGTTATTTGCAATAATAAAACAATAAATAAATAAGTACATTCCAATTAGCCGTTTCGATTATTTCTCTTAAGTTATATTAACGTCCACATATCAGATATTGCTATTTATTTCTCTTAAGTCAGTTGAGCTCATGGTAACGTCTATACATCAGATATTGCAATAGGTCTTACGATTTAACTTATAGTTTTCCTACACTTCCGGCCCTTTCACACAATTTCACGTATAAAAAAGTCACGCTTTGGTCGTTTTTTTTTTACGTATAGACATCAAATATTGCCATTTAGCTTTTTTTCTTATAATGTTTTTAATGTTTTTTTCCTCAATTTTCCAGATAGAAGGTCATGTTTTATGATGACATTTTTAGAACAGAGGAGGCAATAGAATTGGCACAGGTAATTCAATTCCGGTTTCCAGATGATCTTTAACTCAGTTATACTTGTGGAAAAACATGTGCAATAGTTGAAAAAAAATGCAACATAGAGACATTTTTTTACGTCTTGACAGATATTGCTTTTTTGAGGTTTCAGTTCCTAATTATATTTAAGTTATTTTTTCAATGATTTTTTGGTTGATTTTACTTATAAAAAAGCCACATTTTAATTGGCATGTCCATGTTTCTCTCATGACTAGCCCTATGTTAGATGTCTAAATTCTCGGTTAGACTGATAGCTTATTATCAAAATCACCCAATCTCAACGAATGTATCCAAACAATAGTAGCAGCAACATTCTAGGTCAATAGCAAAAAAGTAGGAGGGGAAGAGAGAAAGAAAAGTCACATAGTATGATCTCAGTCATGACCACTTGATTCTATGGTCAGACAGAAGAATGAATAGAAGCAAACATCTCAGTCTGAATGGAATAAACCCTTGCATAATTTTTGAAGATATATTAGACATGTCAGTTTGGGTCAGTTGATGAAAGAACCACGTATCAATCACTTGTTCGTCATTTCAAATCACGGAAGGGAAATGTTAACTGCAGATATCGGTCTGGTTTAGTGAGATTAGGCAGAAACAGTGACACAGTTTACTACATGAATAAAAAAAGTGGAACTCACTATTGCAGTACGACCAAACTATGAAACATAAGAGAATGATGAAGGAGAAGGGGAAAATAATTAATTAAAAGTCATTAGTTATTTTTGTCTTATTCAATTATCGTTGGACTGAATACGGACATAACATTCCAAAGCAAAGATATGAACCAAGACCCGAATAGGTCAGACGATGACCCGGGCTGAGAAATCTAGCGTTGTCATCTCGTTTGCATGTTCTGTTTAGCATTTTTCAAATATTCAGAAGTTGATCGTTGGTTTTTTTCTCGCATGGTTAATCAGGGATGTGCCATAAAATGGTATCACATTATCTTGCATAATCACTAGAATTGTAGCTTCTTCTCAGGGTGATTTTTGAATTAACATCAATAAGTCAGTTGAAGTTTCGATTCTTGGGCAACAAAGACATTACTCTGCCCTGCTTGTGTTGCAGTCTGACGAGATGGCACGGGAATGAAATGTTTGCCTCTTTTCTTTCTTCCATCCGACCGTAGAATCAAGTGGTCAGGACTAAGATCATACTATGTGACTATAGCTTTTCTTTCTCTCTTTTTCTCATACATTTTTTTCTATTGACCTAAAATGTTGCCGTGACTAATGTTTGGATACTTTCAACTGCTTGTTTGCATCCTCAGAAATAGCATTAAAATCAATAACCTCTGATGGCGTTTGGTTCTCGATTTTAGAAGCATGTTTTTTGCAACTCAAATGTACATGTATTCGATACAGGTATGATTAAACTAATAACAGAAACAGTAAAGAACTAACATATAGGAATGACTGATACGATATAAGAATGACGAATATATGATAGAAACAAAAACAGAAATTAGTAAAAAAAAACTTTGTTAGTAGCGAAATACGAGCACAAATATGTGTATCATTTGTACCATCAAGTTTCAATCTTAAGAATGAGTAGGAAAAGGTGCGAACCCTCAATGCCCACGGAAAAAAATCCTAGCATATTGAAAAGACTTAACTGGGACTCCTTGGAGAGTTTAGGGGCGTATTTTCTCTGGGAATTTCCATATGGTGTATCGAAGATAGGTTAAATCGCGTTTTTAGGACGTATCTGGAGCTGAAATCAACTTTTTATACGATGTATTTGAATTTTCCTTTTAAGCGTGTGAAACTGAAAATGTGACGAAATTCACGTGTCTCACACATTCTGCATGAGAGCTAGAAGGCATGTTTTTATTCGCAACATTTTCGTGTGCTTCCAGCCTCTGATCTGGATTAGAGTTTGACAAGAAGAAGAAGAATAAGAATAAGAAGAAGAAGAAGAAGAAGAAGAAGAAGAAGAAGGAGGAAGAGGAGGAGGAGGAGAAGAAGAAGAAAAAAGAAGAAGAAGAAGAACAACAACAACAACAACAACAAGAACAAGAACAAGAACAAGAACAAGAAGAAAAGAAGAAGAAGAAAAAGGAGAAGAGGAAGAAGAAGAAGAAGAAGAAAAGAAGAAGAAGAAGAAAAAGAGGAAGAAGAAGAAGAAGAACAAGAAGAACAAGAAGAAGAAGAAGAAGAAAAAGAAGAAGAAGAATATATAGATGTTAAAAAATTGAGAGTAGAAGGGGCACAAAGAAGTGGCAGGTGCAGCAACAAAAAAAGATTTGCGGGGAATATCAGCTTTGACTCTCGCTGATAATACTCAACAGAAAAAAAAAACATGCATGAATCAAACAATTTTCGACCTGGACGCTCAAATTTCTGTAATAGCCTTTGCCAGTTTTCCTTCAGAAGACAAATGCAATAAGACAGGTGGCACTGAATTCTTTCGTCAAAAATAGTCTGAATGAAAGAACGGAAATTCGTGTTCTCTACTTTTATATTAAATGGACGCAGAACAGAATACACGGACGATGGTTGAATGGAACTATCAGTTGTTACACTACATTGTTAGTAACTGTCCCCTATCAACGTCACCAAAACTGTCAATAAAGATTTGTTCACTTTTTCTAGTGATAAAAATGAACAGTTATCGAAAACGATAAACTGATTATCTGCTAAAAATCAAGCAATCATAACCGCTAATTTTATTAGATGAATTTAGCGTCAGTAAGTATTTTGCTCTTAAAAACAGACATAGAGAACTGGAATTTGTATATGCTGTAGCTTAGATGTCATCATCATCGTTTTTAGAGTCCGTCTCTTGATATAAACCTTCCCCAAGATTCACCAGACCTCTTTATAGTAGGCGTAATGAAGCCAGTGCTTTCTAAACTTATATAGTTCGTCACATTATCTTATATTTTGTCTGACCCAATCTCGCATGTGATCTATAGAGATTCACGTTGTGAATGGAGATATTCAGTGGTTGCTTGTCATTCTCGGAACATGGCCATTCCATTGCCATTCAAGTTTTATCATAGAATTCACGATATCTCAGACTCCTGTTTCTCCTCTAGCATATTGTGCTGTCTTGTGATTTCTCTTGTGCAAGTTGCATGGTTTTCGGTTTAAAAGTCGTTTTTTTGTCAGGTTCTATGTTCCAACTCCATAGGTGACTATCAGGTGAATGTGTCGGTTGCATATCGTTTTTTTTCTGCACTTGCAGGGTTTTTTTTGTTCTTGAAGGTTGAGCTTGCCCAGCAAGAGATCCTTTGCTTTATTTTTTCTGGAAGGATTTCACGGAGATTTGTTATCCCAGGTAGATGCTGAAATCTACTTCCTCCAGTTCTGCGTATTCGGTTTTGATTGCTGTTTTCTTATCCTCAAAATGTTCATCGTGTACAACGTCAACACTCCAAATGTATGGCATGCCAATTTCAGATGATGAATAAGGTGTATATTAATAATCAAATGAACAAATGTGATTAAGCATTATTTTAATACTTCAACATGCAGTTCACTTAAAGTTCTCTTTAAAACTAAAACAATAAAAAAATTCCAGACCTCTGAATCTGTTTTAGAGCCCCCAAAACAAGAATCAAAACTACAATCATATAATAACAGTTAGCAGTTACTTTTTCCTTCAATTGGATCTTTAGCGATTTATCATCTTAGCGTTATATTCAGCTATGTTAACAACGGTATACTGCTTGGTCTGTCTGTCTGAATTTGTATGTATGTATAACACGTGCGGGCTGGACTAACGGAGCTAGATGGCTAAAATTTCTAGTAATTACTTTTTATTCTGTATGAAAAAAAGGCCCCTATTACAATTTTACAGTGTTTTAATTTACAATGCAATTTATCCTAAATTGGTCACTGCTTGAATCCGCTTGATTTTTCTAAAAGTGACTTTTTACAAATTAACAAAATCTACTCGAATAATGATCGTTTTTCGTTTTGTGGTTCACTGGTCGTAACTATGGACTCTTCCACTTTGGTGTGAGGAAAGGGTCACATTGTGCTGGAAAAAGGCTCCCTGCTCAATGTTTCAAACTATGTTCTATTTCAAGTTGAACGAAATCCGTGTTTTCTTTCATTCGCCGGAAGAAGCGTGAAAGGGGAGAAACATAAACTTTCTGAATCCATTATTTCGCCATATTGGAAGCTCTACTTCAAGTAAATATTGAATGAATAGAGCACTTTATGAAATAAACCTATCATATATCAAATATTGAATTACTGATATATATATATATATATATATATATATATATATATATATATATATATATATATATATATATAAGTAAACCATTAGTAATGAGTCAAACTCAGGAGAAAAGTATATTAATTAATTGATTAATTAATTGGTATGCTATACATGTTTTAGGAATGGTTCCTATCTTCAATAGTATCAGTGTACCTTTGGGCGTTTTTAAAAATATTCTGCTGTGTAAGTAAAAATGAAAATCCATTTGACGTCAAAGTGGTGAGTTCCCCCTTCATTTACCCTTACTGTCTGTCCGTCTCTCTATCTATCTATTTATCTATCTATCTCTCTCTCTCTCCCTCTGTCTATCTGTCTGTCTGTCTGTCTGTCTGTCTGTCTCTCTCTCTCTCTCTCTCTCTCTCTATATATATATATATATATATATATATATATATATATTTATATGGATAGATAGATTGGTAGATAGATGGATAGAATGTGTGGTTCTGAATAAAAGATACATATGATAATTCTCTCTATTTTTCTTTTGATATCAAGAATGCTCAGTACTTTACGTAAAGTCAATAAAACAATGTATATGAACATCCATCACAATGATCTCTGAATGAACGGATAACTGTGCATAAAAAAGATATTAGATATTGCTAAATTCGGTCCTATCGACCGCCTGGTCAAGCAAAGGTAGATGACTGGACGAGTCAGGAGCGAAGGTTTCAATCACGTGTGGTGTTACTGGGTAGATGCTGAGTCTATAGCCACACCGAAGAGTTATGATATGACAAAACAGCTATCTGTTGATGACATTACTATATATATATATATATATATATATACTGATTTCAAGGCTCAAAGCCTAATCATGAGGTGGAGAAATGCATCGTAAACCCTTGGGGAATCTGACCATAAAAAAGATGCCTTAACATCTAATTTTCTTTGCAATTCTTAGAAAGATCTGTAGCATTATTTCGTACTGCATTTGTCTGGCAACACAAATTAAATTACATGATGTTTTGATAGCTTTATATATATATATATATATATATATATATATATATATATATATATATATATATATATATATACACAGTAAATGTTTATATAGAAAGAACAAGAGAAAGAGAAATACATATACTCTGAAATACTGTGTAGACAAATAGACATTTACAAAGGGTGAGAGGGATGAACAGTTAAATTGAGATGAAAAGATAATTAGAGAAAGGGAGAAAGAAAGGCTGTGGAATGATGTATAGATGAATAGACAGTTTGATTAAGAGAGATACTTATATTGTGAAATAATGTATCCATACATGGACAGTTATAGAGACAGGGATAGACAGTTTTAAATATATATATATATATATATATATATATATATATATATATATATATATATATATATATATATGTGTATAGAGAGAGAGAGAGAGACAGACGGATAGACAGAGAGACAGAGAGACAGAGAGAGACCGATAATCCTGTAACTGTCAGTCAAACACTGAAAGGATAATATTCCTACTTGAGTCATTTGTCTCCCACGTGGCTTCCGAGCAGTCACTCTCCACTTTCTTTTGACATTTGTTTTTTTTTTTTTGCCTCCAGTTCAGATATTCACTCTTCAGTACACAAATTCATTCAGGCATTAGAGGCACCGTTCCAAAATGTATATAACATTCCCCTAGCAATAGGAAACAATTGGTCTGGATGGTAGGTCACTCATCACAAGTAATCACCGTCAGATCAGAAGTACCGCACAGGTCGATTTGAGGATCGGTCCTTTTCATGATGTCCGTCGGTGACCTCTCTTGTGTGATGCAAAACATTGGTGCCTTTGTTTGTGGACGGCACAAAACTACCAAGCGACTCCCTGGAAACTTGCTCAGCATTCAACAGCTTACGTAGCACTTATTCAATTGAAGATGACATTAACGCAGTTGTACAATGGCCAGGGAGGAAGCAAATAAGCTTCAACATAGATAGATTTACATTAGGGGTCAAACAACAAAAATATCTATAAAGATATCTATACACCATAACTAAACAAAGTAATACCATATCTGGAAACAATTACAATCATCATATAAATACACATTCCACTACATAACACAAGAAACTGAATAAAATGACCTTGGGTTAATAGTGAATGAACACCTAAAATTCAATAAACATATTTTATAAAAATCAATACAGCAAATCAGATGCTTGATATAAAGCGAAACACATTCAAATACTTGGACAACAATACAGTCAAATTGCTGTAAAAGACCCTGATCAGACCATATGTAGAATATGGACGCAATATCTGCTCTCCATATACCATGAATATCAAGGAATGCTACAGAAGTTATAGAGAAGGGGTACCACAGCTGAAAGACTTGATATATGAAAAGAGACTCGAAGTACAACAATTCTCCTCTCTGCTATATAGATGGTTAAGAATTGACCTGGTACACACTTAAAAAATAACACACAGAATTGAAGAAATACACATAGACACTCACAGTAAGACAGGCAAACAGAGTAAACCCATACTACACAAACACTATGGACATCGGGGTCAATATCACAAATACTTAATACACCACCACTCTGGTATCAAAGATAGATTTTTAACATCAAGATCCCTTTTATAATGGAGATTTTTTTCAGATAAATCCGTAAACCCTGTTTCTACCTTACGTATATGTATATATGAATAAATATATGTATAAATATGTATATGAATATATATATATATATATATATATATATATATATATATATATATATATATATATATATACATACATATATATATATGTATATACATATATATATATATATATATATATATATATATATATATATATATAATATATATATATATATATATATGAATAGGAATTAGCTTGCTACGCAAGTATAAACATTTCTAAAGTCTTCACATCTCAAATGCCAACCCTTATTACATAACTTCGATTGATCTTTAGTTTGTAATCTTCATGAACTTTTCGTGATAACTTTTGCTTCACGGTTGAATAAAGACGCATTTGAGACATTGTATGTCTAAGACACAGTTCCATTATTCTTGGATAAACAATCATTACCGAGTAGCTTCCTAAAGTAAGCAAGAATTCCATCACAGGAGTGTTAAATCATTGGAACGGATGCAATCTATAATAGAGAACTGATTTTACAAATGGTCAATAACGCTTACATGCCCTCACACACACACACACACACACACACACACACACACATATATATATATATATATATATATATATATATATATATATATATATGTATTCTAGAGAGCATCACATCTTTAAACACAAAGCATTAAAGAACTTTTTCAAAAGATTTCTGTATCACTTTAAATACTCATTTTTCAATTACTGTCAATGCAATTTACGTAATTTTCTTTAGTGCTTTTGCCGTTTTCTACAATGATACTATGACTAAATTGTCCCATTTGTGGATCATCAGCTGTTTACCATGTAACTGTTTGGGGTATCTTAAAAACAGAACAGTTGTATTAACATGGCACACGTGGTGTGTTGATCAAACACCACCTCCATTTATTAAATAGTTTATGTCATACATATAGTTCATCATTTTGATAAAGTTTTATGTGTATTATATATTGATATCATTTAATACTACTAATTAATTTTTTGAAACAGGGCTCACTCACATAGGTTACCCTGGAAACGTTTTCAACGATGAGGGATCAGTAAGTATAACAACAGGTGTGACTCATATTTTGTGTCCTTCTTATCGAATGTTCACTGAGGGATCAGTAAGTATAACAACAGGTGTGACTCATATTTTGTGTCCTTCTTATCGAATGTTCACTGAGGGATCAGTAAGTATAACAACAGGTGTGACTCATATTTTGTGTCCTTCTTATCGAATGTTCACTGATGTGAATTTTAAATTTGTTGTGTCAGTTTTCATTTCAGAGTGCATGCAAAACAACTTTAGGAATATTAATTATACAAAGAGAACTTCTTCGAAACGATTCTCTACCAACATATCCAAGTGAAGAATTTGTTAATTATATCCCACAAACCTGGATGTTAATTTTTCCAGGTCATATAGTATCAAGATTCTATTAAATGTTTTTTAACACTTTCAATAATCAAATCAAGTATACTTATATACATGGTTGAGACGAAACCACTTTCCAGCAGGTAGTAATACCTTAATATGTATATATGCATTAAAAAGTATTGACATTTCATATCAGTTCATTTTTCTTTTTAACTTTGTTTCTTTAAAAAATTAATCGTTTACTCAAACAATGTACGGTAATCACATGTCATTGTTCCCAGAGTATACATTTTCTTCAAAACCTATCTAAGTAAAATAGGAACTTTACATACATATGTATACATTGAAAAGTATAGAATTTTATGTAAGTTTATCTTTGTTTATAACATTGTTTCTTTTTATAGAATGAATCGTTTACTTTCAAAGCGTTATTTACCATTACAACGTTTATCATAAAAGGTGACTGCGTTTGTTGAAAAGTACTTTAGATCAGAAAAAAATATCTTAACAAACAAGAGATATTTCAAAATTTGATTCGACAAAAATCATATCTGGCGTTTAATAAAAGTTGTTTGAAAGAGAATATACATTGTACTTTTTTATTTATATATTTTTATATTGACCAAACACGTATAGCTATAAAGGAGTACTGTCAATATGGAGACGAAAATGAAATATCAGCAAAAATAAACAATTATTCTGCTTTGATACAGGATTAAATTTGACAGAAGAACGCAAAAGAAAATAGCTGTAAAATCATTTTGAAAAGCCTTTCACACCAAGGGCACTGCTCCTTGTCTGAATAAAAA
Source organism: Thysanoteuthis rhombus (assembly GCA_963457665.1). NCBI lineage: Eukaryota > Metazoa > Mollusca > Cephalopoda > Oegopsida > Thysanoteuthidae > Thysanoteuthis > Thysanoteuthis major. The sequence continues at coordinate 6,207,901 of OY735233.1, forward strand.
CTATAAAAAGAAAAAAAGCTTGTAATAAGGAAGAATTTTATCCACAACGACCTCCATCATCATCTTTCCAGCCTTCATCTTTTGACATTGACCTTCCCCAACCTCCCTAATACAGAACCAATGCTTTCTTGAATTGTGTAGTTGTCATACTATCAAATATTTTACTGGTTACAGTTTTGCATATGATCTCCAAGGATCTATATTGTGAGTCATGATGTCCAGCGGTTGTTTGCCATACTCGCAACATGACCAGCCCATTGCCATTGAAGTTATCTAATGGTCTCTATGGTATCTCTAATTCCTGTCGTCAACCTGATATATGATACTTTGCGATCTCTCCATATGATGTTTAGCATGATTCTGCCATATGGATGTCTCATGGTTCCCAGCTTGAAGGCCAAACTTCTGCTTAGGTTCCATGATTCAGCTTCATAGGTGACTATCGGAAGGATGCATTCTTTATAACGTTATAATTACATCGATGTAGTTATTGCTGCCGCCGAAATTGAGAGGTATATATGTATTCAATCGTGACTGCCTTTCTGTTTGTCAGGCTTTCGCCAAGATATCTACCAAAGAACTAAATTAAACTTTGTTGAAGGTTGGGAAATAGGCCGTGGAAGATCTGCTTATATTTTGGGGCAATTTTACGTACAATTCCACCCCCTGACGATGGTGTTGGTAGAGGCATGCGCTGTCTGTGTGCGTTTAGACCCTTTACGAATTGGGAGTCTCAAAGCAGACAAGAAACACTTCATTCAATCTACTTTTAAGATACTCAATATGATTAGCTATGATTTTCTCTTTGTAACTTTTGTCGAAAGAAATTTTCAATGTTAACTACGGAGTAATCTCCCTTAGTTGTTTTTGTTTTGCCGAGGTTCAAAATCTTCTTCCACTATGGTTAAACATAATCATATTTTAATAACAAACTTTTGTATCTTGACTATCCATCTTGTGTCTGGTATTTTCATACTGCATTTACTGTCAAACAGGCACAAATATGGATAGCCTTTTTCACCCAATGTGTTGTTCCTTCTTTGCGTAAGCCTGTCGGCATAGATTGGTAAGTATTTTTGCAATATATCTACGACGATTGATTTATATATCTGCAATCGAGTATGGAGTTTATAGCAGAATTTTTATTTGAAATTTTGGGTATGTAACGATTGGCGTATGAGATTGATATTCTCCATTGAATCAAGTACATTGACAAAGGAAGAAGTTCCCCTGGAAATGAATTTATCTTGTGCAAATAAAATGTTTTTTGTCATTTCATAGCATACTTCTTGACGAACAAATACAAATATATTTACATTACTTACATATATACACATATAAATGTTGTCTTGAAACAATAAAAATACCAAAGGAAGAAAAAGTTGTCCCGAGCAGCAGGAAACTGATAAGTAGCAACAACAACAACAAGAGAATGAATCTCTCCTTCCCCTTTTGTGTCTGCCTGTCCGTCCCTTTATCTCTCTCTCTCCCTCTCCACGTATTTACTCTAAATAGCTTTGCACGCTAAACATTCGAAAAAAAAAATTTGAAAAGATTTTTTGTGTCACTTCAATCACTTATTTCCCAATATCTGTCAATGCAATTTATGTAACTTTTTCCAGTGTTTCCCTGCTTTTTTCGCATATACTTTGTTATTATGGTATGATGTATACATTTTCCTCTTGTGGAGATCATCAGTTGTTTATCATGTAACCGTTTGGGGGATTTCAATGATAAAACAGTTATATTAACAAAGCACTCTGGTAGTGTTGGTCATATGCTTCCTCTTTTTCTCACTACGTAACTTATGTCATACATGTAGTTTTTCATTTCATATAGGGTATTATGTATATATTGGTATTATTTCATACTAAATATCATTTATTTTTTGAAACGGGGCTTACTTACGTAGATCTCTCAAAAACATATTTATCGATGGCAGATTAGTAGTATGATAACAGATTTGACTCATGTTTGTGTCACTCCTGTTGAGTATTCACTCGTGTGAATACTATATCAATGGTATCGTTTTTAATCTCAGATTTAATCTCAGACTGTATACAAACCAACTTATGATATCATCTTCAAGAATACTAATTACAAAGAAAAAACTCCTTTGAATTGATTCTCTACCAACATATTCGTCGGAAGAATTGGACAATTTTTCCCAATAACCTTAAAGTTAGTTTTTCCACGTTGAATAGCATCAACCTTCCATCAATAGATTTTTTAACACTTCTAATCATTAAAGAAAGAATCCCTATATACATGATTGAAACGAAACAACTTTCAAGTAACACCTCAATGGGCTATTCCAATATTATACTCAAAGAAATTGTTACTATGAATTCCATCTCCCACATCGCCCAATTAACTATGAGTCAGACGAGTGGACCAGAGCTGAATGTTTCTCCTTTTCTCTCGTTCCAATCAAGCTGATGAGTTTTAAAGGGATCAGGATCTCTAATGATGGTTTTACAACATTATCTAAAAATCTCACTAATTTCTAAACAGTGATTAACCATTCTTTCGACTAAAGATAATTTCGGGTATAAGATCAATGGATTTAACATATGCTTTAACAATTTTCAGATATTCTGATAATTTCGTTCCGTAAAATATATAAGATGGAATACGACTTATAAAAGGTACTCTTACTCTACGGAACAGTAAACTATCTCGTTTATCAAATAATTTGTCGATAAGCATTCCATCTTCGGTTTCATTATCCATATCTAGGAACGTTGCTTGCATTCCCTTATGTTCACATTTCCAATCAAGTCCTTAGGATATAGATTACTGTACGATTTTCCGAATTCTTTACCGTTAAAAATGAAGATAAAGACAACCTAAGAATGAACAAGCTCTTTTCACATTATTTTTAATTAGAGATGACGTGAATATATATTCGTGTCTATGTAAATACAAATTTGCCTAATCGGGGGTAAGATCAATTCCCATCGGGACACTTATGAACTGGAAAAAATATTTCATATTTCAAAGTAATATTCCCCAACAAGACGACTAACGATCTCTTTCAATGGCAAAGCACGTAAAATAAATCTTTCTTTTTTTGTTTATCATCAGAAAGCTTTAAAGTCAGTAAATCTAATATATTTACTATTCCCTCCTTCAAATGCCAAGTCTATAATTTCAACTTATTCTCAAATAAGATCTCCATGAGGAATTTTTGTGTGAAGAGTACAAAAATCCTGGGTTGAGATGGATTTAGCCCCCTCTACGAGTATAGCGTTATTCATTAACCAATTGAGATTTAGATTACTATAGAATTTACTTTCATCATGAAACTTCTTTATTTGATTGTATATTAAATTCAAAACTTCGGAAAAAGCACTTCCAAGAAGTTTCTTACTGCAAACTCTAGAGGCTGCAATAAAGCAAATACCCTTTGGATTTTTTACATTCTAGGTATCCAATACATAATTGGTAACTACTGTTTAATCTCCTTCAAGTCCTAGCTTTTTACACGATGCGACGTTATTGAATATAACTTTTCTGGTTCACAAGTAGATACTTTATACGTGGATGTTCCTATTAAATCTTCCTCTGATAATATCCTTTGAATACAAGACTTTTTAACACATGAATGCTATATCATTTGCTGCCTTATCTACCGGGGCTATAACAAATTTATGTTGCACTTCCAAGAGATCTGCTGATACTTGAGAATTCTTAAGTACTGTACGCGTTTTTTGAGGCTGTTTATTGCAAATGCTGATTATGTTATTCGATATTTATTTGAAATAGATAAAATAAAAATATTTTGGGCTTTTTAAAAATCCCATTTAAACATTTACTATAGTTCAAACATATCGGTTCTCTATTGTTTGAACCTTTTGTAAGGAGTTCTATTTAATGGCAGGAGAAGTTTTTTACAATCTCTTGTTTACCTGGAAATTTGTAGCCAAAATATTTATCACATCATTGTGAGGCCTGGCACTCACATTTTGGAACTTGAATTATTAGCCATCTCCATTTATACTAAGAGTTTCTACTTTTTCTTTATAATCAAAAAAGATATTTTGTATTGTTAGTCATGTATATATATATATATATATATATATATATATATATATATATATATATATATATATATATATATATATATATATGTTTACCTGTAATGTATGTAGACTCAGTTCGCCAAATTGATTTGTACCATAAAAAATTGTTTGGGGAATAGGTCTTATATCTTTATTTATTTACTCATTACACACATACATACTACACTTACACTTAAATATATTACAAATACACGCACATATTACACATATATGCACATATATTTTATCATAATCCACCAAATGCCCTTCCGTCTATCCGTCTGTCAGTCTGTATTTGACAGCCTAATGTGAAAAAAAATCTATATTCCTCAATAGAATTCTCTATAAGTATAGCTGTGAGCCCTAGAATTGTTTTTAGTAAGTTGAATTTTGAAGAATCATCCTTCATGTTTTCGGGGGGGGGGGGGCAATGATTGATTCACAATAGAAAATCTATATTGAAAAGGACTCATTCGAAAAAAACTTGATTGACTGGTAGCTTTTTCTAGCCGAAGTCCAAAAGTGTGGCAGCATTATTTCTTTTACTACGCCTTTCTCTAAGACGTTTGGCTCTGACTCCCTCCTTCACTATAAAAGTTCAAGAACTGAATGACTTTACGTTCATTTCGCTTTTAATACTCCCGCTTAGAAGTAGACTCTCTCTGCGAGATTCACGTCGAAAGCATACAACAATATTAGAAACTTCGAAACTCTATTGACCTCCCATCAATATTCGATAGGTGTATCACCATTTTCTTCAATCATTTATTTCTATTCATGCTGCGTAGACCAAATAATACTTTTGCCGTTAATGACGGGAGGTCGCTCCAAAGGATGCTCAAAGTAATATAACGCATTTATAAATATTTCTGTTGGCTTATATATCTATTTCCTCATAACATAATTATCTGCACTAAGAAACAAATAAGGCAGATGTGGACAGTGGGTGAAAAACATAAGAATTTGGACACATTGCAGTTATCTGGACTTTTGTCACACTGACGAGCAGTTTATCTCAGTGGTTCAGAGCGACGCTACGTAGAAGCGGCTACATATCGGTCCTAGGTTCGATTCCTTCAGCGATCCACTTATCTAGGCCAAATGATACATTCACTGTTTATTTAGGAGAAGTCATTTAAAACAGGAAAAAAATAAAATTAATTTAAAAGATATAAGAAAATGATTGACTGAAATGACATGAAATTTTCGAAAAAAGTTTTTTTTTCTATTTACTGGTTGAAGCTGTAAATCTTCCTAGACTTTATATAGATATATATAGTAATGGGAAAGCTTATTCATTCGTAGCAACATTATTTTGCCAGTAACTTTTTTGTCTGTGGCTGTCTATGACCTTACTCAATCTTCCGGTTGAATAATCAAAATCTTCAAATAGTTGGAAAGGGAAATTAGAGTCGCCTGAAGCGACACAAATGCTAGTCTGAAAGTGCCAGTTCGAAGGAATACACCGTATGGAGAAGAATGTCCCATCTATGGGTTCATTCGTTTACTGCACTGCATTTGCAGCCTTGAGGCTATTGTTACTATGCACTAATATGACAGGTCGACTTCATCACCCAGAAAAAAAAGTAATTATCAAACTCCAGTCAGAGGCTGGATTTGACTTAAAAAAAAACAAAAAAAAAACTTGAACAACAACAACAAAAAATCCTCTCCCGATTCTGGGGAATAATTTCCTCACTATTTATCTGTCCGGTCGCATTAAACTAAACCAATGTATAAAATTAGAAATCCCTGTCCAACTGATAGACAGGCGGATCTCTTACTGACTGAGCAAAAATATCAAGTGTTACATATTTACGATAGTTTATGTTAGAGATACAGGCTTATTTCATTCCAATAAAAATATACTTATAAAAATGAATATCTCTTAACTGTGATTTGAAATCATGACCGAATGATTGGATTTCGACCATGCAACAGTCAGGCTTGTTTCTTTTCGACTGTCTCCTTCCTATTAGTTGAGTAATCCAGGCACAATTTTCATGTGTTATTTGCACTGCATCTTCCCACACAGTTTTCAAAATTGATCAGTCATTAGATTTTTCACGGCCACCCAGAGCGGAGTCAATCTAAGATCGCAAAATCAGTTCTTATATGTGCCACACATCTCTATAAGACGCTTTTTGGTCGATCAGAAGGAAAAAGTGTGATGTCATTGGAAGGTATGATGTCGTTGAAAAGCACGTTGTCATTAATTGGTGTGATATCTATTCCTATCAATTTCTTGACAGCTGCTAATGTGGCCATTATGGAGTATCAACATAAAAGCCAAAATGTCAGAAAACGCCCAAAATGACCAAAATGGCCAAAGGGTTCCAAATAGCCAGTTACGATTTTCATTGATTTTCTTCCCACTTTCTTTTCTGCTATAACTGTCAATGACAGCTTGTGTTGATCCACCGGACTTGCTTGAATGAAGGATCAAATAAGATAAGACAAGTTTTATTGTCATACCAACAACAAAGTTTAAAAAAACAAAAGCTCGTTCTCTCTATTAAGGAAGGGGATGTAGAAAGAAAGAGAAGTTGTAGCAAGGACAAGGTTTCTTTATCTTTTTATATCTTTTAAGGTTGTAAAAATGAACGAAGTTTTATTCCACTCAATCTTCTTACCATTTCCGACGTTGTGGGTTGCAATGCCCCACACTACGCACCTAAATTGTTGGGCTCTTAAAAGGCATTGACAAATGGAGGCTTTTAATTTTTATTTTTTCGAGTGTGAATAACCACTACCCTTGTTTTTACATATTCCCTGTATCAAGGCATATCATGATTCAAGTATCCAGATTTTGATTTTTTTATAAGTGTCAACTCATCACAGGCTGTTTTGATGTGTGATCAGACATGAAATCTTGAGAATTTCTGTAACGTAAGATTTATAATTATCCCGATAGTCACTTACGGAGCTGAAACATGGAACCTAATCAAGAGACAGACCTAAAAACTCAGAAGTATGCAATGTCCGCATGAATCATGTTCAACCTAACACGGAGAGATCACAAGATAGCACGGTATACCAAGAAGAAAACAGGAGTCTGAGACATCATAGAATCTATGAAAAAAACTCAAATGGCCATGGGCAGGCGATGTTGCAAGAATGAAAGACAACCGATGGACATCACATCTCACAACATGGATCCCCAGAGATCATTTAAGAAACCGATGCCGACAGAACACAAGAGAGAGAGAGATGAACTAGATAGATTCAGGAAATACTGGCTCCGCGACGCCCATGATAGAGAATTGTAGTGAATTCTGGGAAAAGTCTATGTCAAACGACGGCTGTTAAAAGACTGATGATGATGATGAATAAAAAAGAGAATCAATCAATGATATCATTCCATTTGAGCGCAAACAAACAAATAATTATAAACAAACAATCAGACAAAATATTCATATAAGCTCAGTATATGTTTAGATTATCTATATACATGTATGCAATAATATTCATGGAAGTGTTTTTTTTTAAATTAAAGTTAAATTAAACTTAATTAGGAACAGTCTACTAAAACTGTCACCAAAGATGTCAACACGGGTTTCTTCAGTTGTTAAACTGCTCTGGCTGGTTGGCTGTATGTATATATCACTCGTGCGAGCGGCACCGTTGGATGCTACGGCGCTGTGAATCAAGACATTTACTCCTTGTTAATCAAGGAAAAAACGTCATTCCGTTTTATTTTGTTTTTTAATCCCTTCCCGAAATAGGTTTTGAAGTATGGGTTCAATATGCCGAATAAACTTTGGCCTAATTAATCCCTTAGTTTGTTCCCACGTGTTCATCTTGAAAACTCTCTTCCAATTATCACTCCCTAACCAAATACGAAAGGAGTGACTTATCCATCGATCACCCCGATTCCTTTTTTTTCCATTTATCACTCCTAGCATGGCATCTGTCCAAAAAAATTTGATTGACTATCTAGACCTATTTGCATTACTTTCAGTGATTACAGAATACATACAAATTTATCAGATGTTTTCAAAATCTTGGTCCATCATTGTTTAATTCAGATTACGCTCTTTATTAGAATTCGTTAGGCTTAAATATTTTTCACAGACAAATAAAACATTAAAATTACGTTTTATATCAACTATAATTAAAAATCGAACGCAACCAGCATATTTCCATGGAGCTTAATCTTATTACGTAGTTTGTTTTTGATTTCTCAAATATACTACCTTCAAGTTTTTTTTTAAAGTCTCAACTCATTCAACTGTTTTAATGATTAAATATCAGACATGAAATTTTAAGAGTTTATATGACGTTATTTTTATTGTAATGTCATAATTGGAAGCTAAATCAACCAATCAGATCAACCCATTTGAGCGCAAACAAACAAATAAACAAAAAAATTGCTTATTGGCTCATTACATACACGCATATACACACACACACACATATATATATATATATATATATATATATATATATATATATATATATAATGTGTGTGTAATAAGCCAATATTCAATTCATACGGACATATATATATGTATATATATATATATATATATATATATATATATATATATATATATATATATAGAGAGAGAGAGAGAGAGAGAGAGAGAGAGAGAGCGAGAGAGAGATAAGGAGGGAAAATTGATTATATACATATATGTATTTGTAGATAGATACGAAATTGACTAGATAGGTATAAGTGATTGATAGACAGACGGATAGATGAATAGACACGTCGATGGATAAACACTTGAAAAGAAAAATAGGTAGACAGAGATACAGATAGAGATGTAGTGTTTTTTCTACAATTTATTCGGTATGACACTAGGATTAATTGTACATGATACACACTTAAGTTTTTCAAGAAAATAATAGGGAGCACTAATTGCATGGGGGAAGGTAAACTAAAATAATTTAAACGAATCTTTATTTGAGGCAAATTGTTGACTTAGTGCCTCTAATTGGTGTTTGCGTCTTCAGGGAAAAAGATCATCACCCTATCGGTTCTTTATACTAAATAACACTTCCACTAGAGACCTCAAACAGGATGACTGGATGAGATTTTTTCATTATGTACAGGAATCATAAAATGAATTAACGTGTTGAAGCCTTACGTCAAAGATGAATCATGATATCGGGAAAAAAGGGGAAAAAAAGTAACCTTTCTTCATAATTTGTTTTCCTTACTCACCTGAAAAAGATGTCATTAAAAGATAAAATCATGAAATACTATTTTGAAGTTCTTCCTTATTGCACCGATGAACTGTGAGAAACGATACCCGACTAGCTCAAACTAATAAGTCGTCTTTTCGTTCCTACTTTTGTGAAAATGCTGGAAATTAGGTGTCAGCTTATCTGTGTGGATAAATTGAAAATAAAACCCATCTTATGAAACCTAAAACAACAATTGGCCCCCTTAAATAATTCTAAACATGAATGTGATGGTATTTGTCCCAATTGGGGAAGGTGGTCTCGTTTTTAATTTGTGAAGTTTCATACCATCGCTTACTCGGTCTTAAAAACAGTACACAATTGAAAAAAAAAAGGGCAATAATGAAGTAAAAACAATGAAGTAAATTTTATTAGAATTCATTGAGAACTTCCGGGGATAGTGTGCGGTGTGGATATCCAGCTTCCACGTAGAAGAGGATAAAATCCTTAATTCACACAAAAATTTAATCACTTCTTCTGGGAACCATTGAGAACTATTGGAGATATTGGAAAGACAAATTGAGAGACGGGTTGACATGAGTTAATGAATTGCAAGAGGAATATTGAACAACGTCTTGTTGTGACGAGGATCTGAACCATAAATTAGCTGGAACCGCTCCAATGTTCAATCACTCCTTCCACAAAATTTAATTTAAACTAATTGAGGACAATTGGAAATATTCTGTGGACAGGTGTGCAAACAGACTGACACAGGTGAATACAAATATCTCTCCTAACTTCGTTGGCAGTGAAAAGAAACAACAGAAAAAATAATCAGTCATGCAGTGAACAACGATCACGGCATCTCCTGACAGTCACAGCTAACAATCACTGTGAAATACAATTGCTTTCGTTTCTAAAGATTAGAAAATTTGAAATGCATTTAAAACTTTTGCAGAATCTGTGTCAAGTGGATTGGTAGCTACAATTCAGGGGGAACAGAATATTGCTTGATCTGCTCCGTGATGCAATAACTTTTTTTCGAAGCCCAATAAAGATGATATCATGAGAATTGAATCCATTATGACCAGTGGAGGAAAGTCCATTTCGAATGCAAGCGAATTCAGATCGAAATAACCAATAAGCAAAAGAAAAACAGTCCATATAGAGACACCGCACTTCGTCGGCATTCAAAAAATTGGGTAGAAGATATCCTATCAGATCTTTGCATGAAAATGAACACAAGAGTAAAGTTAAAAGTTTGTATTCACAGTAAATTGTTATACCCCATTCAAACACGTCCATTGTCAGCAAAGGAACCTACTAAAATCGAATCACTACGGCATGGATTTCTAAGAATGGTCAAAAACTGCAACAAACGTAAGGAAACACCGAGGAAAACTTAAGATTACAGTGCCTTAGGAACAGTGTTCCATAGAATCCAATGAAAGATTACGGCAAATAACCACAACTGCCTGTGTATCCAATATCTGCATATCTCAACCACTAAAATACATTGCACACATAACAAGAATGATAAATTCTTCATTGCAAAAAAACGGCTGTTTTGAACAGATGCAAAAAAATGTATTACTGTGACTTATGGAACAGAAAAAAAAAATAAACATCACCGTCGACTATTTAACTTCAACTTGAGATGCAAAAAAAAGCCAGGTTCAAGTCCCTGATGACTGAAATTTATGGAGCCTAGGAGACACTTCCCAGATTCTAAGCATTCATAAAGATTAAAGATGATAATGATGAACCTTTAACCTGATTTCATTGAAATTAATTGATAACTGTTACAGATATTTTGTGAACTAACTGAAAGACATACATTCTTCCTAATTTTGTGGCTGAGATAATATATATATATATATATATATATATATATATATATATATATAGAGAGAGAGAGAGAGAGAGAGAGAGAGAGAGATAGATATTCAAACCTCGTTGTTAGATATTTCCTTTAGAACTTTTATAGAATTATTGATGTGTAAATGTATAGCTATGATTTAAGGGAAGAAAATTGCTTGATCCACGCGAATATTCAATTACTTCTCCCATAAAATTTCATTTGTATTAATTGAGAACTTTTGCTGATATTTTGCCGACAAACAGGAAAACAGGGGTGAATGCATTTGTCTTGTCCAACTTCGTTGATAGAGATTTAAAAAAAATATCAGTCCTGTATCATTAACCCCGAAAGATAAGCAAAACTTGATCAAAACTATTTGGGGGGTAACGTAGTAGGTGATCCTTGCATTTACGGATATTAAATGACATCGTATGAGTCTTGGTATCGCATTTTACATCTGTATAAGCAATGGTTTCCTAAATTGATATCCTTGAAAAGTTTCCATAATTCCCAAATAACTAAAAAAAACAACCACTTATGCATAATAGGTCTTGAAATAATGGACTATCGATTGGTGGAAACTGCAGGTTTCTATTGCTTTCTAAAGTATTCATAGAGAAAAACATTATTTTTACATTTAAACAACTCTAGCCATCAGAAGTAGGGCTCTTCCCACCTTTTTTTTAAATATATGTTAGCGTATGTTTATGTATTTCTTTATGTAATTAACGTGTTTAAATGTTCCAGTGATCCTGGTCATACCGTTTTGACTAATTGAAAATTGACATTATTATCCCACTATCTTCCATCTAAAAAAGTCTTTTTTGATCTTCGGAGACAAAGATTTTTTAAAACCTTTTCTAAGGCCGTTTTTTTTATAAACAGGAGTATTAATAATAACTATTGGGTTTCCGTTTTTATACAAAAGCATTATGATTGCAGCGTTCCAACAAAAAAAAAAAAAGAAACCTGAAAAATCTTAAAAACTACAGGCCTGTAAAACAACTCAACTGCGTATACAAGCCTTTCACAAAAATCATCACTAAACGAATCACAAAAACTCGATGAAATCCAACCATGAGAGCAAGCTGGCTTTAGAAGAAGCTACTCAACCAAGGACCACCTGCATTCGATCGGCTGAAACAAAAAGCAGCAGAGTATAAACTACCACTTGCTGTAGCATTCATCGACTTCAAAAGAGCCTTCGACTCAGTGGAAATCCCAAATGTCATGGTGGCCATCACTCGACAAGGTGTAGATCCAGTATATGTCAAAGTGCTTGAACATATATACAATATGAGCAGCTCCTTTATCAGGCTACGTAAAGATTTGGATCCGTTTCAGCTCCAGAAAGAGGTGAGACAAAGTGATAACAGCTCACCTAAACTGTTCACAGCCTGCCTCAAGATAATCTTCAGAAGACTAGACTGGGAGAGTAAAGGAATGAGAATAGACGGCGAGTATCTGAGCAACCTTGGATTCGCTGACGACATTGCCCTTTTTCCAGACACCCTACACGACCTCCAACTATTGCTAGATGAACTAAATGAAGAGCAAGAAAGTCAGCCTACACATGGACTTCAGCAAGACGAAGATCATGTGCAACAACATCGGAGAAAAAAACACCAAGATCAAAATCGAGGACACAGAACTGGAGGAAGTTAATCACTACATCTATGTAGGACAACAAATCTCCATGAGACCCTCAAAGACTAAGAAAATCAAAGAATTACTCTGGGATGGCAAGCCTTTGGCAGAGCAAGCTGAACCTTCAAAAATAAAAAGATCCCATTGATACTCGAAAGAAGGGTGTACAACCAATGTATCCTCCCAATAGTCATTTATGGAGCTGAAAAGTGGAACCTAACCAAGAGACAGATCTACAAATTCAGAAATATGCTACGTGCACGTAAAAAATTATGCTGAACCTCACATGGAGAGACCACAAGACAGCACAGTACATCACGAAGAAAATGGGAGTCAGGAACATCATAGAATCCATTAAAAATCTCAAATAGCAATGGGAGGGACATGTTGAGAGAATTGCAGACAACCAACGGACATTACAACACACGGCATGGCTCTCCAGAGATCACATGCGTAATTGAGGCCGGCAGAGTATTAGATGGAGAGATGAGCTAGACAAATTCTTATCGTACTGGCTCTGCGACGCCCACAATAGAGAGGTGTGGCGAACCCTGGGGAAAGTTTATGTCCAACAACGAACGTTGAAAGACTGATGATGATTAATAATAGCATCAAAATGCTCATGAATATAGATGTTTCTAGGTGCTTCACTCTATTCTAGATATTCCGGGCAACCCAGTGGAAAACACCAGTGATGTAATAAATAGAATTCCGATGAAAGTTTATGAACAAAACCACAAAATTTGACTCTACGATTGTTCAATTATTGAATGTGATGGCGATTCCTTTCTTATATTCTAGATACTATAAATGCCGTTAGATATTATTTTACACACACACGCGCGCACACACACACACACACACACACACACACACACACACATATATATATATATATATATATATATAGCGTTGAGCAAGGACAATACATCATAGTGATGACAGTATTTAAAGGTGAAAAGCTTAATTGATAGATTTATTTAAAAAAAATTTCTATATATATATTTATCCACCATTATATATATTGCATAAAAATGAATGAGTTTTGACATTGATTTAGAATTTGAGACATTGAATTCTCCTATCAATTAGAAACAGTCAAAATAGTTTTTTTTCTATCTATCTATCTATCTATCCTAGTCTGTTTATATCAAAAGCTTGCATGGCTATCTGTTCATATCTATCAAAGGCCATTCATATCTATCTATCTATATATCTATATATCTATCTATCTATCTATCTATTCTAGTCTGTTCATATTTAAAGCTTGCATGGCTATCTATTCATATCTATCAAAGGCCATTCATATCTATCTATCTATCCATTTATCTATCTATCTATCTATCTATCTATCTATCTATCTATCTATCTATGTATGTATGCACGCACGCATGCATACATGCATGCACAGCTAAATTGGATTGGATACACTTGTTCACAGGAGATCACTGAAGTTAAACGATGTCGAGCGTAGTCATTATTCAGATGGGTGACTGTCTTGGAATACCAGGTGCCGTATGCAGCATCGAGATTGTTCTGCAACCGTCTTAGCCAATGTTCTGCAACCACAACCAATTAACAGGGCATCCTGTCTAGAGTCGGACTCAGCACCCGGCTCCCCTCTCCGGCACTAGAGGGTTTTACCCAAGGGTCACCATACTCCCTTCCAAGTATTTATGTATCACGCTTACAGGTCACTCAAGTGGAGCTAAGGGGCTACACATTCAAGCATTTACTCCTTACTATGGGAAGAAAACAATTGAACCACCAATATATAGGCTAAGAATTTAAGGGAGGGCCTAAATAGCAAACTAAGTTAATGCTTAATTGATCCCTTACTTCTTGTCCAGCAGCATTCATGCTTGGTCTCCGAAATCACCGTCAAAAAGGTGCATGAAGTCAATTCATCCATATATCACCTCTTTTTGTCCTAATCTTTGATTTATCACCCCAACCACTAAATACTGCCAAACGACTTTGGTCATATGACGGTTTTAATTGAGTAACTAACTACACTTGTTTTTGAATAATTTTCTTTATATTTCAGTTGCTTTTCCACCACAACTTCTCGGCCAACCCATTCATGGACTTAGGGATAGGAAATAAACTCAAAATCAATATATTCAGGCGGCCAAGAATTCATTTCGGTTTGTTGAGTTGAAATAAACAGCCTATTTTTTGTTTTCGACATAAACTCCATTAAAAAACATATTTATTATTTCGTTCCTCTATCGACCGCCATCTTTCAGAAAAACTTAATAAAGCTAACCTTTCTGAACTTCCCTTCTTTTCTCAACAAAGAACTGATATACATATATATATATATATATATATATATATATATATATATATATATATATATATTGTAGTCCTGGGAGTGTTTTTTCCGTTAAAGGAACTTTGTAAACAGGTCTGGTCAGCCACTCAAAAGAAACCGTCATGTGAAAATCGTATCTCGTTTGCATGTTGTCTTTGGAAAACAATTGATCAATGAATAAGTAACTTCATTCACAATCCAAATTTAACCCCCTTTAAAACCCTATATAAGGGTGTCAAAAAAAGCGAAAAAACAAACTTTTCTACACATAAAAAGGAGTGAAGATTCATCTTCCCTGTGCTCTAGCTCCATCGGTGCAGCTGATACGCCCCATACATCCATACACAGCCAGCAACTAGATTAATTTGAAAACTGAAGAAAGCTATGTTGACAGTTTTGGTGTATGGATAATAATTCGAAGGTTCAATTCCGGGTGAATGTGAAACATCAAATCAAAACATTCACTGTTTAGTAAAGGTGCACATGATCTGCTGTTACTTTTACGGAATACTAAAGCTTTTTTTTATAAGTGATCTGGGTCGCATTCCGCAATGATCTAGTCCAATTTAGACAACAACTTGTTTGAATCAATTGTGTGATTTTCTTGTAGAGAACCCCCTTCTAATCTCAACATATAGATAGCATTATTCTTTGGTATAAGACTGGTCTTTGGTACGGTTAGTGATGATTCATTTGGCTTGCTTAACTGTCTTTTGCGTACCATGTTATTGTAAGCTCTACATATCCATTGCTTGATACAATTCCTTCCAGAAACTAAAGAGATAATATCAAATAACGAGTCACCCATGATAATATGACCCACTGATTTTCTCGTTCAGCATATACAGAAGTCACTCATCAAAACGGCTAAAATAACAGATCTGTTTTGAATTATTCTTAATGTTTGATACTTTAGATAAGTTGGTTATATGTTGCATCAGACAGCGTTGATGATTCTGAAGTGATGTCTTGATTTGCTCGCTGTCACCTGGTCTACTAGGCCGCTGCGCTTCGTTTAGTTTTGAATATCCAGCACATACTTCGTAAACCACTTTTGACACTTTCGATCATTCTCATCACCTCTTTCATAAATTACAGAGGACAAGTTTCCGTTTGAATTTACCTCTCTTGAAATAAAGTAAGACTTAATATACCCGAAAAGTTGCTTATTCTCATCCATCTACGATCATATAATTTGTAATATCATTATTATATTACATAAACTAAAATCGCAAATGCTGTCTCTCTGGAAACCTCATACTATCAAATGTGATGTTTTTGAGTCAGTTTAGAATGGGAGTTTCTAATGTCATCCGAGAGGAAACAAAGAACTAATGTTTTCATTTCCTCCAACAGCAGTCATTTCGGAGGAAACTTGAATTTGATCACATATCACGGGAGCTGCATCTCACAATGACGACACTTGAACTGATTCAGTCGGAGAAACGGTTTTGCCTGGCGCAGATTAAATCGTACAGGTGATATAACAGGTTACTTAAAAACCAAATATGTATACACACACACGCGTGCGCACACACAGACACACAAATATATATATATATATGTATACATATATATATATATATATATATATATATATATATATATATATATTTATATGTATATAAAATCTAAAAAGCTTGTGTCACTTCAGTCACTTATCTCCCAAATCTGTCGATGCAAATTATGTTTTTTCTTCAGTGTTTTTCCCTGTTTTACATATACTTTGTTATTATAGGATATATATATATATATATGTATATATGTATATATATATATATATATATATATATATATATATATATATATATATATATATATATGTGTACATATATATATATATATATATATATATATATATATATGTATACATATATATATATGTGTGTGTGTGTGTGTGTGTGTGTGAGTGAGAGAGAAAATAAACCATCATATATATATATATATATATATATATATATATATATATATACATACATATATATATGTGTGTGTGTGTGTGTGTGTGTGTGAGAGAGAGAGAGAATTAATGTCATTTATGTCATGTTCGGAGCTCAGACCTTAAACCCTGTTCCCTATAGGGGTTGGCAAATCAATTGCAAAAGCGCATTCGACATATTATCTCCCTCAAAACACATACACAAACGAATATTTACACACTAACGCACACACACACATATATATGTGTATATATGTATATATATATATATATATATATATATATATATATACATATATATATATATTTATAAATAAATAAATAAATAGATATATATATATATATATATATATATATATATATATATATATATATATATATATATATATATATATATATATATTACCTGTCAAATTCCTTTTAAGATTGAACGTCTATTATTCAAATTTCTTTGTCGTCTTCTCATAAATATTTCAGAAAAAACACTCCAAATAAAATATGCATATTTAATGTTTATAAATTGTATTCTGCAAGAGTTTTTTTACTATAATGAGTCATATCAAAAAATTTTACCTCTCAATATTTACCGTAGTTGTATATGACGAATTACTTATAATTCCAGTAACGCATCATCAAAAGAGTAAACAGAAAATAGTGACTTCACGTTCATGCTTGAGTTCACTAGCTTGAATTGAAGACACCGATAAGTAATCGGTAGATACGTAGATCTATCTATGTTTATTCAAATATGTATTAGCACTACTGCATTATCATATACATACACACTCATACATATATATGTATGTATGTATGTATGTATATATATATATATATATATATATATATATATATATATATATATATATATATATGATTATATATATACGCACACCAATATATATGTGTATATATACATATGAATATACTTATACATATATGCACAACTATATATGCATATATATATATGTGTGTGTGTGTGTGTGAGTATATTATTGTGTATGTATACATATATATATATATACACACACACACACGCGAATATATTCATCTATATACTTATGTATGTACATATGTTCATGAATATCTTTAACAGGGATTTTGCCCCCTCAAAGATTCAATAAAACGAGTAATATTTTACTGCTATATTCATGAAACTACCCCATTAAAATTTGGCTTTCACTTGGTATTGACAGCATGAGTTTCGTCCCTAGTTATTATCGTTCGAAAGTGTGCAAAGAATTTAGGGTAATATATATATATATATATATATATATATATATATATATATATATATATATATATATATATATATATATATATGGACGGATATTGTTAGGAAAGATAGCCACGGCAGGATTTAAAGGGTAGATCTTCCCTTCGCCTTGAGCAATAAATTTTCATGTTGCAGTCTGTATTACCAGGACTAACCCAACCCTTTTAAGGGTTAACATTTCATTGTTCATCGAGGTGGCATGGATAGGAGCAGAATACAAAAGTTGTAGGTTTTACAGGAGTGCCCTTTTACTAGCAGATGAATGCATGCTGTAAGGGTCCGTCACCCCTTTGCAGGAGTATTCTGACAGTACGCTTTCCTCTGGCTGGACCACAAGGCGTGAATGATCTACAGTTGGTAGATGCCAAGTTGTACCGTCTCTTCAATGGGTAATCGTGACAGCACTATTGTCTGCAACTTTGGGCACGGAATATCCGGATAGTGTGATTGTCTGCAATTTCTAAATGCAGGTATTCCGAATCGTACTGCTGTTTGTTGCAGAGATTCAAGACGCTCTGGCGAAGGAGATGTGCAATGACCCTAGAGGTCTGTTACCCCTTAGAGTGTTGACCCGACAGTGTATCAGATTGGGAACCCAAGTGGATACCATAGGGAAAAAAGTGAGATGCATACTTCTTATGTCCTAGCTTCTTCCTATAAGAAGATCCAGAGGGTGTGTTCTTTGAAAGGGACAAGTAGTTGTCAAGCTTGCGGGGGATGTGTTCACTTTATTTAGATGCTCTGCCCTCACGGAACACTTCTTGTATTTGCTTGAAATGTTTTCATTTGAATTTGGGAGTAGTGGACAGATGCACAGGTAGGCTTTGGTCTTTAGAACGATTTTTGGAGGGGAGGGGAGGGGAGGGGAATAGAAGTGAAATGGAGAAAAGGGGAGATAGGGATTAGGGAGTCGGTAGGAGTATGAGATTGATTGGAGCCATTCTTCTAAACTCTAGATGAATCTGTGTTTCCGGTGCCGTCTCTCTCCCTCTGCTCTGGCTCTTTGCACGGTTTCCAGCAAGACAGATCTTTTTTGTACCAGCCTCTGTCGATCGACTTCTGTAGCAAAGGTGACAGTTTGTTTTAGGGAGTCTCTGAATCATTTTCTTTAGGTCTCTCTCTTTCTTTGCCCTGAGGATAGCTCAGCAAACATTGCTATTATTAAAATTTCAAGTCTGTTGTCTTCCATTCTTTATTCATGGTCTGCTCAAACCATAGCATTTTTGCATATATATATATATATATATATATATATATATATATATAAAATAAGATGTGGGTTCGCTACACGAACTAGTTTATGTTTCTGCCCTCTCTGAGCCTCACCAGGCTAATGATTATTTGTATTTTTGGATTCTAGTTTGAGGAATTTTTGTGAGAATCTTGTGGGTGTTGCTGTGGATGAGAGGAGTTATTCATTTTGTTTTCTGTTTTAATAGTGTAAATATTTTTGTTTATGGTTGTAAGTTATATATATATATATATATATTTTTTTTTTTCAATCATTCATATGCAAATATATACATGTGATTATATCTTGTTCATTCACTATTATACACCAATGCAGACAATTATAAAGCCATTGACATGTAATATAAACAAGGTTTTTGCATAAGGCAGTAATTTGGGCGTCCGACTTATCAGCTGGCTGTTCAGACCAATGGTAAGTGCGGTGCCACGTTAAGATGTCTTCCTGTTGGATGCAACCAACCAATTTCTCCAGTTGTTCATATCTATTCTACACTGTCCATGCCAACTGAATCATCCACAGTATGATTACGGAGTGTCAGTTCAAATACAATTTCAAAATCATGTATTTATTATTATTCTGTTGGATTAATATGTCCTCTTCCTTATATATATATATATATATATATATATATATATATATATATATATATATATATATATATATATATATATACTAATATATCTCAATTTATTTTCAATAAAGATACCATAGCTTATAAGTATTTCACCCGTGGGTCCCAGGTTTCGTCAGACCTTGGGGAGCGAAACTTGCTTCGTGCTGTCAGATCAACATATTTCCTCCCCCCCCACACACACTCATAATTCAAATGCAACTATTTCCCAGTATAATCCTTATTGTTAATTCAATACATATTGTCGGTTTTTAAAGTATTCTTATTTCCATCATAATCCAAACAGTTAATCATTATAAAAAAAGGCGGTAAGTAATACTTACTGTTAATGTAAGGACATGTGTCAACATTGATATACCAGTCAGCAGAACCTATCCTATTGAATATAATCTTTAACCATGATAAAATTCATCTTTGCCACATTCAAGTTCATTGATTTTTATCATCGATTATATATTAACCACCCGGGGCACATTCACGTCTCGTGTTGTAGAATGTATATTTGCATTTATATAACTGTCATAAAATGAGAATCTGAACTGTGATCTAGCGTATCCCATCATAAAAGAAAAGTGAAATGAAACAGGTCTGGTTATTCTCTCAATAGAAACCGCCCCGTGACCAACGTCTATTGGGAGCATTCTGTGTTGGGAGTGATCAATTTGGAAAAAAAATGGAAAAAGGGGTGATCAACGAATAACTTCCCCTACCTTTTTGAGGGTGGCCTGGGAGGGCTAAAGATTTCAATCATTCAGTAGAGAGCAAGTGTGAACGCAATTGGGTACAGGATGGGAGGCCAATGCAGCATACAATTATATCATAAATTGACCGACACAGTCTCCCACGATCTTACTTGTGGGTGAAATCTCAAAAAAGAAAAAAAAATTGTACCCACGCTAAAACCTGTTTGAACGGTTCTTTTTTTAGACACATCAAAGAGAGAATATTTAATCCCCCGTCTTTTAGCTTGGTGGTTTCTAAACTTTGGAACCTCAAGTTCTCTTCAATTGAAGAAATATTCTCTGGACCCCTATTTTTAACATTTAATCTTTAGACTACTTAATGAACTAAAATAAACATCAACATCATCCCTTTGCAATCATAATTATTTAAACCAACAGTGATACATGGTGCAGGTCTGTATGCAATAATTATGATCTTTGATAGCTATGTGATCGATGATGTTGTTTCTCTGCCTTAAGATTCGTAATGTCAGGTTTACAGGGAACTCTACAGTGGACACCAGAACACTATCTGATGGACCCACAGTTTCAAAACCACTGCTCTGTGTCAATTAGTACAGCCTGTCCGATACGCATGATACATACTTGCATAGTTTTTGTGAACTTTTTGGTGGGGAGTTCATTTCTTTTCTTTCTGTTTCTCTCTCTCCATATATATATATATATATATATATATATATATATATATATATATATATATATATATATATATATATATATATATATGTGTGTGTGTGTGTGTGTGTATGTGTGTATGTGTGTGTTCATTGTAAGGTTATGCAATGCTCTTCCAACTTCGGATGGGGAATATATTCAACCTTACGGACCGTCCAGATCTGCGTGGTGCAGAAGTACGATGCTGGCCTCTAGGTCTGAAGCGAAGGTTTCAATCCTACCTCGTGGTACTGGATGGGATAATGGATGGTCTATAGTCACACTGGAGAGTTGTAATACAGCGAAACAACTGTTTGTGGATGACACGATAATATATATATATATATATATATATATATATATATACATATATAAGATTATGAATGCATTATTTTCATTTGAAACTATTTGAACAAACATTTCGTTTTTACGCGATGACTATGCCAGATAGGCTAGACAGTGTAAATAGAATTATCAGTTTTAGAAATTCGTTACTGCAAGAATCAGCTCTGCATCCAAAAGCGGAAAGTCTTGACACAACGCCACTTCTACTTTCTAAGGTACGCAGTCAGTCGGAGGCTCACATTATGTCCAACTATTTTTTAAGCTGTCTAGGCCAGCTGGCATATCATGATGTAAAAACAGGATGTATGTTCAAATAGACTTTCAAATAGTTCAAATGGTTTGGACAATAGGATGTTCAAAATGAGCCCAATACGCTCAAAATTGATGCACTAATTTAGCAACTTTTGCATTGCTAAAAGAAGAAAGGCGCTAAATTTAGAGTCAAAACCACTAAATTGGCCAAATAGGGCTTAACTTATGGCACTCACTGAGGATTGAATTCATTTCTCAGCGGTAGAATTCTATGGGATTCATTTCCAAAGCATAATCATTCAGTGAGAGGCCCATAGTTTCATGTGAAAAAAAATTCAGATTTTTTTTTTTTTTGCTTTTTTAAATTCTAGCCAATCTCATCCACTTATCTACATGACAAAGAGAAGACAAGTGTGAACTATGGCAGCTGATAAGCGATAAAAGCATTTCGCTCGAGGCACTGTAGATAGCGGTTACGAGTGATAATTTTGCATTTTTTGTCGAATCAATCTGTCTCTTTTTACGCCACGTTCAGTTGATTTGTACGCTGGACGTGGACCAGGAAGACATGATTTGCGCTTTATGCAAAATGGTGGCCGATTAAAAATGAGATAGCAAGATGAAATAAACGAGTTCAGAATGTTCTGGCCCCACAATACCCTGGACAGAGAGTTCTAGCGAATTCTTGAGGAAGGACTATGTCCAACAATAAACGTTATAATGATGATGATGATGATAATGATGATGATGATAATGATGATGTTGATGATGATGATTGTGGCGATGGTGATTATGATGTTATCATCGTGGTGTGTATAAATAACTTACATCATTGTACTCGAGTATTATTTGGATTCAGGATTCCGTCAATATTAAAATATCATGACATTTGGGAAAATGTTATAATCCTCTTAGTAACGCCATTGCAACTTCAACAGAAAAAATGTTCAATTATGATTACTTTAAAAAAAAAACAAAAAAACATTCGACTCACCTTCTGTATTTATGTCGTTATTGGACCTGGCAGATGTACTTAGATTCTGTCATCTTTGTTTGTTTTTGTTTTTTTGCTTGGGTGCTAACAATACAATGTCTTGTCCTTAAATTCCTCAAATCGAAATAGTCCTGCTTCGATTTTTCTCCTCGTTGTTTTTCCTCAAATGTACAACATATATAATTTATATTCATGGATGCGTTATAATACTTTGAACATTATTTGAAGAGACTCCCTGTTGTTGCTGAGTGACCAATAAGGTAGCCGTTTCAACGTAACATTGCTCTTACCTACTGAGTTAAATAGCCTAACGGACAGGCCAAGGCCTAAAATAACCGCTTTGTACCCTTTATTTTCATTCTGTCATTGAAAACAGATATCATTATAGAGATATCATTAATTAACAAAAAAAAAAGACATGAACAAAGTTATTGCCTCAATGAAAAAAGGAGGGTTAAAACGCTTCATAAAAGTATCAGTTATATAAAAACATATTTATATCTTTTTTTTCTATTGTTGTATCCATTCAAGAGACATTGTCTTCCGGCTGTTATTTGAGGGACAATTGACCCTTCTCGAAACTCTTGCAGCACAGCTACAAATGTTTCATGGCACATAGATTGAAAATCCCCTGAACTGAAGCGTGTAGCAAAAGCATACAGGATTCTCAATATTCTGTTCCAGTAAATATCCGACAAAAAAATTTGTACATATTTGTGAATCTTAATAAACATCAAAGATACAAAGTATACTTATTTGTGACTTTCAATAAAGATCCTATATACGAATATTCATATTTGTGAGTTTTAATAAAGATCGTACAGGCAAAATAAACGCATTTTGTTCCAATCGATAACAATATATATATATATATATATATATATATATATATATATATATACACATACATATATATATATATATATTATATATATATATATATATATATATATATATATATATATATATATATATATATATATATAACGAAACCGGGAATGGAGAAAGGTGAAAGACATTGTGATGTCGGCGAAAGAAGTGGTTATGCGCTGCCTCTTTAACAGCCCAGCAAAACAAACTTTGAATATAATTTTCTCTTTTTGCCTCTTTTTGTAAAAACGAAAACTAGTGTAAAGCGAGCTTTCCCCAAAGCAGGAGAAACTTATACAATTATGTTCATACACAATTCTGAATAATGAATAAATGAAATAATGGGACCCACAGGCAGATAATCTTCGTCTCACTTCCTCTGCCTTCTCTTCACCTTCGAATAAATTTTTCCCTACTGTTATTTTCTTATTATCAGAATGCATCACCAAAACTGTCAACATAAGTTTCTCCTGTTTTCAAGTCAGTCTGGCTGGCTGGCTATGTAAGTATGTATCACGCATATGGGCATCAATGGAAGCTAGAAGGCTGAGAATTTAAACATTTACTCCTCGTTATATGCAGAAATACTTTTTCTTAAAAATCACCTCAAATGGGTTTTAATAGGAGATCAACATCCAAGGTTATTTTGTTCCGAATAGATGTTTTACTTTGTGCCCAGCAGCAGTCATGCTTGTATTTTTCTAAATTTGAATTTTTTTTAGTGATCACTGCTCAACAAATAGCGAGACAAATGACTCATTCATCGATAACCCTTTTCCCTTTTTATTATTGATCAGCCCTAGCACGTCAAGCTGGTTTAAAAGGTTGGTCACGTAACAGTTTCTAACCTGACCTACTATTACTATTATTATTATTATCATTATTATTATTATTATTATTATTATTTGGAATCTCACACCAGTTGCCTGGTGGTAACCGCTAGAGTTTGAGTGACAGCAAGTCTCCTCAAGTCTCCTGCCCTCCTCTCCTAGTACTCATATGTCGCAGTAATTCTACGATTTACAATTTCACACTGGTTGCCCAGTGGTTATCGCTGAAGGCTGAGTGACAATAAGTCTCCTCAGGTCTTCGGCTAACGTCTCCTCTCTTTTGCATATCATGACAGAGCTACAATTCGTTGCAGTCCTTATATCTCTAGCAGCTTCCTCAGTATCCGTGCAGTTCCCAGTAGTGCTGTGGTCTGTATGGTCTCAATCTTTCCCCTTATCCCGATCTCCTCCAGTCTCACCCTGAGCGTTCCGCATCTTCTTTAATTCTCTTGCTAGGTCCTGGTATTTTTCCCGTTTTTCACTCTCCTTCTTTTTTACTCTATGGTATGCAGGTACAGCCACGTCTACTATTTGGCAGGCCTTCTTTTTTTTGTCTGCTATTACCAAGTCCGGTCTTCTTGCCTGGATGAGGTGGTCAGTTTGGATGTCAAAGTCCCAGAGTAGTTTGTGGTTGTCATTCTCCAAAACTGCCTCTGGTTCGTGCTGATACCACTTTTCCACATGGTTGAATCCCATTTGTTTGCATAGTTCCCAGTGTATCATCGTTGCTACTCTATCGTGTCTATGCTTATACTCCTTCTGGGCGAGTTGACTACATTTACTAGTTATGTGGTTTACTGTGTCATCTCTTTCACCGCACATGCAGCATTTGCTGTTTGTCTGTGTTCTGTCAATTTTTGTTTTTATGTAGTTTGTCCTTATGCTTTTGTTTTGGGCTGCCATGATGAGTGATTCCGTTTCTCTCTTTAGGTTTCCTTTTCGTAACCACGTCCATGATTTCTCGTCTGCTATATTTTGTATCCGCCTTTTAAACTCGCCATACAATTTTTTCTCTTCCCATCTTTCTTTTCTTGTTTGCTGTACTGTTCCATTGCTTTCTAGTTTATTGCTTGTGGCGCTATCTCTCGCACTCTTTATTATTATTATTATTATTATTATTATTATTATTATTATTATTATTATTATTATTGTTATTATTAGGAATCTCACACCAGTTGCCTGGTGGTAACCGCTGGAGTTTGAGTGACAGCAAGTCTCCTCAAGTCTCCAGCCCTCCTCTCCTACTACTCATAGGTCGCAGTAATTCTACGATTTACAGTTTCACACCGGTTGCCCAGTGGTTATCGCTGAAGGCTGAGTGACAATAAGTCTCCTCAGGTCTTCAGCTAACGTCTCCTCCCTCTTTCGCATATCATGACAGAGCTACTATTCGTTGCAGTCCTTATATCTCTAGCACCTTCCTCAGTATCCGTGCAGTTCCAAGTAGCGCTGTGGTCTGTACGGTCTCTATCCTTCCCCTAATCCCGATCTCCTCCAGTCTCTCCCTCAGCGTTTTGGGGACAGTTCCTAGTGCGCCCACTATGACCGGTACTACCCTGGTTTTCATGTTCCACATTTTCCTTAACTCCCTTGCTAGGTCCTGGTATTTTTCCCTTTTTTCACCCTCCTTCTTTTTTACTCTATGGTCTGCAGGTACAGCAACGTCTACTATTTGGCAGGCCCTCCTTTTTTTGTCTACTATTACTAAGTCCGGCCTTCTTGCCTGGATGAGGTGGTCAGTTTGGATGTCAAAGTCCCACAGTAGTTTGTGGTTGTCATTCTCCAAAACTGCCTCTGGCTTGTGCTGATACCACTTTTCCCCATGGTTGAATCCCATTTGTTTACTTAGTTCCCAGTGTATCATCGTTGCTACTCTATCGTGTCTATGCTTATACTCCTTCTGGGCGAGCTGACTACATTCACTAGTTATGTGGTTTACTGTCTCATCTCTTTCACCGCACATGCGGCATTTGCTGTTTGTCTGTGTTCTGTCGATTTTTGCTTTTATGTAGTTTGTCCTTATGCTTTTGTTTTGGGCTGCCATGATGAGCGATTCTGTTTCTCTCTTAAGGTTTCCCTTTCGTAACCACGTCCATGATTTCTCGTCTACTATATCTTTTATCTGTCTTTTAAACTCGCCGTACAATTTTTTCCCTTCCCACTTTTCTTTTCTAGTTTGCTGTACTGTTCCATTGTTTTCTACTTTATTGTTTGTTGCACTATCTCTCGCGCTCTTCATGATTTCTTCACTATTTGTTTGCACATATCTATCTAGGACTACTTTAGCTCTCTGGACACAATCTTCTATGCTGATGAGCCCCCTACCACCTTCTTTTCTCTTAACGTATAGTCTATCTGTATCATCCCTAGGGTGCAATGCTTTATGCATCGTCATAAGTTTCCTTGTTCGCCTATCCATTGATTGGAGCTCTTCCTTTGTCCATCCTAGAAATGGTCCTGTATACCTAACTACTGACACAGCCCAGGTGTTCATTCCTTTTATTAGATTTCTGCTATTTAATTTGGTTTCTAATATTTTCCTTATCCTTCTGAGGTATTCTCTCTTAATTTTCTCCTTCATCTCTTCCCGTTTTATCGTGTCACATTCAAGGACACCTAGGTACTTGTATCGGTCTTGTGCAGTCAATGCCCTAATCTTGTTGTTGTCCGGAAGTTCAATTCCCTCAGTCATTGAAAGCCTTCCTTTGTGCATCACCATGATTGCACATTTTTCTATCCCAAACTCCATTCCTATGTCCTCACTATATTCCCTTACTTCGTTGAACAGAGTCTCAAGCTCTCCCCTGTTTTTTGCAAACAATTTAATATCGTCCATGTACATTAAGTGGTTGACCTTTCCTTTTGTTTTAGAGAAGTGGTATCCTTTGCTGTTTTTCAGGATTCTGTTAAGCGGTATCATTGTTAGAACAAATAATAGAGGAGACAATGAGTCTCCTTGGAAGATTCCCCTTTTTATCCCTACCTCGGCTAGTTTGTCCCCTCCGGCTGTCAAATCTACTTTCCAGTCTTCCATCGAATTACCAATGAATTTAACCACCGGTTCGCTAATTTTGAACATTCTAAGGCATTCGAGTATCCAGCTATGTGGAATCATATCGTATGCTTTTTTGTAATCTATCCATCCCATTGCGATATTCTTTCTCCTTTTCCTTACTTCTTTTAAGATCATCTGGTCTATGTAGAGTAAATCGTTTGCCCCTTTGGTTCCTATCCTACACCCTTTCTGTTCTTCTGGTAGTAGTCCCCTTCTATCCATTGACATGTATATTCTCTCCGCTATTTGCCCGGTCAGGATTTTCCACATAAGTGGTAGGCACGTGATTGGTCTATAGTTGCTTGCTATGTTCCCCTTTCCCGGGTCTTTTAGGATGAGGGTGGTTCTGCCTTTAGTCATCCATTCTGGTGCTTTGCCTTCATTTAGACAATTTTGGAGTAAGTGAGTGAGTCTGCCGTGTAACGTGGTGAATTTTTTGAACCAATACCCATGGATCCCGTCGGGCCCCGGTGCTTTCCAGTTGGCTACTTTCCTAAGAGTATGTTTCAATGTGTTTTCATTCAGTATTATTGGTTCCCCCTTGTCTATATCTTCTAGTTCTTTTCTCATGTTTCCTAACCATTGCGGTGTTACGTTGTGTCTTTTTGGGTGCCCCCATATGCTATTCCAATAGTTCTTGGCCTCTGTGGCATCAGGTTTCATGTCCTGCCTTCTTTCCCCATTTAAATCTTGGTAAAACTTTTTCTCATTGTTTTGGAATGTGCGGTTTTGTGTGTATTGGGCCGTTCTTAGTCTGTATCTTTTTAGTCTTGCCTCTTTGGCTAGTCTTTTCTGGTGTAACTCTTCGACTACAGTTGCGATGCCCTTTTGCGTTACTTTGTATTTGTTATAAAGTCTTACTCGTGGTCTGTCTGTGTGTGGTGTATTTCTAAGCAGTACTTCATCTCTCTGTAGTTGGGAGATCTGCCTTTGTAACCTTCTCTCCCAGTTGGGTTTCCCTTCCCTATTATTGCTCAGGTTCCTATCTTGTGTTGTGAAGCTTTGTGCTACCATTTTTGCCCCAGCGTAAATTAGGTTGTTGAGTTCTAGGAGGGTGTTCGTTTCTATGTGCTGTAAGAGGCAGTTGACCTGTTCGGTCACTTCTCCAACTTTCTTTCTGTCTTTGTCTCTTAGGGAGGGGAGTGTTGTTTTCTCTCCTCGCATGATCTCTTTCAAAGCTTGTATTTTGGTTTTCTCTTCTGCTGTTGGTGCCTCGTCGTCACCCTCTGGTGCATAGTTTACTGTGGGGGTCTTATGGGGAATTCTTATAGTTTTGTTATTGGTACTAGTTGTGCTGGGGGGGCATTCTACAGATGTGTCACCTGAGTCTCTCTCTACATTAATGCGAATCTCTAGTAGTTCTGTCTCAGACAGCCATTTCCTCTTTTGGATTTGTTTTACTTGGTCAGCAAGGCGTTGGTTCGATACTTCCACATCAGATTTTTCCCTCCAAATCTGGAGCATACGCTCCCTATAAGATCGCACTGAAGGCTTGCTTTTAAAGTAACAATACATAACTAATCTATTCTCCTCCCTTGTCCATCTCTTTCTCTTTATAGCAGTCACTCCGTGAGGACCGCGCCTACCCTGGGTGTCATTAGTGGTATATGAGTCTTGGCCAACAGTAGCTATGTGACGACTGTGTCCCTCCTGAAGGCCATTAAGGGTACACGAGCCGGAGTTTTGGCCAGCAGTCACAGGATGACGACCGGGTCCCTCCTGGTGGCTAACAAGGGAACACCTGCCGGTTACGACACACAAATCTCGGATTTGTGCCCCGTTTTTTGCGGTAAAATGGTTAGGTTGTACTGTCATGATAGGGGTTTTTGGTTCTTTGAGGTAGCGCCAGACCTTGGTGGGTTGGTTAAGACCGATGTGGTTCAGAAATAACCGAAGAGCCCCACCAGCCCTTTTTGGTTCTTTTAAGGTAGCACCAGACCTTGGTGGGTTCATTGTGGGCAATTAGCTCAGTGACACTCTCGGAGTCCCACCAGCTGTTACAACCCATGGTATAACCTTACATGGATAGGCCATTCTGCTGCACAGATATATCTATTTGGTGGTATGACCATCCCCTTCTACATTCAGACCTAACAATTAACACATTAAGCTTCATCTGGGTGAAATTAGCAACCTTGAAGGTCATATGTCTCCCTTAAATCTTCTAAGTCTTGACTTAGTATAAGTCTCGCAATCTGTGTTCTTTCCCAATGGTGGACTTCCCCCTATATCTACTTAGCAGTAAGGGGTCCTAACGGTCAGGGGTGGACAGACTCCATTCATTCATACTCGGGGGTAGCTAGGCATTAAACTATAAATTTTAAATTTAATTCCACTTACCCACGTGCAGCTCCAAGAAACAACAGACCACTCTCAACTTTTTTTTTTTCTTTTCATTAGGTAGAATTTGGCAGTGGACAATTCATCTAGGTGAACATTTCTCAGAATCGCAAAGAAAAACCATCTCAGAAGTAGAAATATCATCAATATGTCAAGAATAATCATTCTTAAAGCCTAAAGTAAAATATCTTTTAAACCTTCGAAAATCATCACTGGGTTCATTCATACGGTCCAAATGTTACAACTACCACTTATAATTATAATTAAAATTATTATAATTATTATTATTATTATTATTATTATCATTATTATCATTATTGAGACAATATACATATAAGAATTTAGTCTGAGTTAGTTTTCAAAGTCAATCACCAGAAATCATTCAAAGAAAGAGATTTACCTTTTTGCCAAAAAATAAAATGCTTCTTCTACCGGCTATCTCGCAATCTGTGTTCTTTCCCAATGGTGGACTTCCCCCTATATCTACTTAGCAGTATTTTTCTTTTGATGTCTCGTAGTACTTATTGCACACCAAGCTTCAGCAAGGAACTTAGGGCAGGCAACGATGTTATGACAGTAGCCACCGGCATTTTCCCTACATGAATAAATAGAGGAGGTCAATACAAGAGGTTATGCATGAAACTGTACATAGCAGTGTCAAAGACAAAATATTTTCATGAACTGTAATTTTCGAAGAATACAAGCAGCGCCTGTGAGAACAATTTTCTGTATCTCATAGATGCTTCTTGGTATCCTGCCGAGTAATTTATTGACATCCTTTGGTGACCCCAAGGGATCTTATAACAACAGATATTGTCTCAGTCATGTTACCACATTTTGTGATCTCAATTTTCAAGGTCTTTGTATTAAGACAATTCTTCAAACTCTTTTAAAGATCAGCTTCTGTCTGATGGAATGGTTATATCTATTATTAGGTGTCTATTCTCCTTCCTCTCCTTAATAATTATGTCTGGCTGGCTGGCTGTGATGATTTGATCCGTGTGTACTAGCAATAAGGTAATATTGCCGCATCTTGTGTTTCAATTACAGGTTCTGGATGGTGTGTATACCAATGTACTGTGTGTGGTGCACCATAGTATTTACAGACTATCTACTGATGTACTGACCCACTATATCATGTCTGTCTATTTATTGGGAGCTAAAACAGGACATCCAAGCGTGATGTGGTCGATAGTCTTATCTGCGCTGTCACAGAACCTTCAGTTTGGGGTTAGCACTGTTTTTAACAACGTGTGCTAGGTAATTCCTGGTACAATTGCTCTGGTTTTGGGCATTAAGGATGAAACCCTTTGTTTCGGCTTTTAACCGTGAACTTCATAGCCACTGATGAGTTTTGTTTTTATCTACATCAGTATCCTTTTGTGGGTATTGGCCGTGCAAGGGTTTCTGTCCTGTGTAATTTTAACATTGATATTCCTTGTCACCTGGCTATAGTTTATAGATTTTTCGAAATCTTAGTTGAACCTTATGTAGGGACTTATCGTTTTATGTCGGTCGTGTTTAGCTCATTTTGAAATGCCTTTTGAACTTTAACTTCGGCTTCTGATTGATCATTTCTTTGAAAATAAGTGAGTCGTTTTATTTTGTTAGTTAATATTTCCTCTGGACCTTTCTTATATTACCTCTTGACCTTTCTTATATTTCCTCTTGACATTTCTTATATTTTCTCTCGATCTTTTTACACCAGTTCCCTGGTGGTCGACACTGGAGACTGAGTGACAGCAAGTATCCCTATTCTTCACACTCTCACGGATCACAGCAGTGCTGTGGTTTTCAGTTCCACACCAACTGGTAGTCGTTGATCACACATTTCCAGTAATTTTCCAAGTATTCGTGCAGTCCCCATTAATGCCGGGGTCAGTATAGTCTCAATCCAGTTATCCCAATCTCGTTGTCGGTGTCTTTGGTACGGTTCCGAGTGCACCTACTAATATAGGTACTATCCTGATTTTCATGTTCTAAACGTTCATCAGTTCCTTCGCCAGGTCCTGGTATTCCCCTTACTTTCAACTCTCTTACGTATTCACTCCGTGATATATAGGCACAGCCTCATCTATTATTTGGCAGATTCTCCTTCTACTACCAGGTCTTGTCTTCTGGCTTCCTGGGTTGGATAGGGTGGTCAGTTTGGATGTCAGGGTCCCGGACTAAGATGGAGCTATCTCTGATTTGAGCCGTAACCATTCGTCTGCATGGTCAAATTCTAGTCGTTTGCTTAGTTGCCTGTGTATCACTGTTGTTGAAATATCGTGTCTGCTTTTGTGCACTTTCTGAGCTACCTGATTACATTTACTAATTACATCACGTGGTTCACAGTCTCATCTCTTTCCCAATACAGGCGGCATTCACTGTTTGTTTGGGCTCTGTCGATTTTCACCTTGACCTACATTGTGTGGATGCATTTGTTTTGGGCTGCCATGATGGGCGATTCTGTTTCTCTCTTCAGGTTTCCTTTCCCTTTCTCGTCTGCGACATTCTGCATCCGTCTTTTGAATATACAATAGTTTTTTTTTTCTGTCTCCATTTTTCTCTCATTGTTTGCCGTTCGTTGCGCAGCTTCGGGTGTTTTTTTTTCTTCGTAATATCTTGACTATTTGCATGCACATACATTTCTAATCTTGTTTTGGCCTCTTGGACACAGTTTTATATGCTGATGAATCCTTTACCGTATTCTTTCCTCTTCACATAGCATTTGATTTGATTTGTAATATTTTTTTCATTCTTCTAAGGTTTTCTTTTCTTTATTTTTTTTATTTCTTTCCCTTTTATTGAGTCACATTCAAAATGATGATGATGATGATGATGATGATGATGATGATGATGATGATTATTATTATTATTATTATTATTATTATTATTATTATTATTATTATTATTATTATTATTATTATTATTATTTCTCCATCGGCGTTCCTCCTGTCGACCTATTAAGTGCAAATTCACAGAAATATAAGAAAAATAAAAGTAAGCTGAACACATGTATAATTCTATTCACTTTTTTTTTCCTGCTGTAAGTATTGATCCCAATGTCTACGTGTTTTTTTTTCTTCTTCTTTATAAGAGCAGTACTTCACCATGGCCTGGTGTTTTAACCCTACGGAAACATTTGAAGTATTTCTATGGCTGTCAGAATAGGAATTCCCCGTAGACCTCATTTATAAGTTTACAGGGACGTATGTGTCCCGATAAATATTGTAAAAAACATTTCCCGGTTTCACAACTGCAGACAAGACGCCATCATTGAAGGAATTCAATGCAAAGAAAAAAAAAATTTTTTGTATTACATGGCTGGAAAGGAAATATGTGTAGGTCGTAGAATGTCTTCCATTATTTTTTCTCCCAGGGAAAAATACTTAAATATTTTACCAATTCATGTAATAAGTGGTACAATTATGAATAGTTTTAAGAGTGAGATGAACAAACATAAATTATCCCGTGTAGAAAATCAATTAAGAGGGCAATGCTGGGTGGTATCAGCTGAAACACATAGAAAAATTTAAGAAAATAAATTGTGTCGGGTAGATATTTCTCTTACTGATAAGTTCGTGATTTTTTCCAAGATTCTCATTCGTTTACATTTATAGGCAGTTTTATTTAATACATAAATAAATAGGTTTGTTTAGTTACTCAATAGAAACTGTCAGGTGACTAATGTTTTTTGTCAGTATGCTGTGTTTGGGGTGATCAATTGCAAAATTGAGAAAAAAGGTGATCTATAAGTTTTTCATCTCACAGTTAGTTGATCATTGATCAATAAAAGAGCCCGAATACTCCCCCCCCCAGAAAAACAAAGCGTAAATGCTGGTAGAAACAAACTCCAGAACCAATTCAGCATAAACTTACATTGCAAATTAACTATCCATTAAAAAAGCAAAACAATCTATTTAGGGGGAATTTTCAAAAAAAAAAAAAAATAAATAACCGAGAAGTAAATATTTTAATTTTCAGCCTTGTAGCTCCATTAGTACGGCCTGCACACGTGATAAAGTGATAACCAACCAGCTGGACAAACCTGAAAACTGAAGAAACCTATTTGGAACGTTTTAGTGGCTGTTTTGGTTTCTAATATTATGTCTTTGTTCCTTCAAAGTATGTAAAGTTTAGTATGGTGAATCCTCGTCTTTGACCAAGAGCCTGTGGCCAGTAGTTCAACAATGCAGAGCATGGGCTGGGAGAGTTGAGTTCGAATACAAACTCAAACTGAAAACTGAGACTGACACGAATGCAATTAGCATGAATACGGCTACTCTTTGCTCCAAAGTTACAGAAAAAATAGCGTATGGTGAAGTGAGTGATGCCAGTTTGGTTATCCGTTGCCAGTAAGTCATTTCCCACAATTTGCAAAAATATTGGAGTATTCAGAGACCAGGATGAATTTGTGATATGTGAAGTCCGAACAGGGACGGCAGTTGCCGTGGACTGCTTGAGGACTCTTGCTTAGTCTTCCTAAGTATGGGAAATGATCATTAAACTGTCAAACCTATTCTGACATTTTCACATCGTTTCAAAAAATCAGGCATAAAGCACCTTGATGAGATACTTTTGAAATATTTATTTCAGTATCTGCTGATTTTCAGAAGTTTCCAACATCTCTATTACTCACTTTGTCGGTTGTAAGTTAACTCATGCATTTTGCTCTTTTTTATCAATTCTTGTGATAGATATAAAATGAAATAGAATTAGGTTATCAGCGCTTATAAGCATGGGTTATAGATTGATTGATCTTCCTTTCTTTCTTTCATCCTGTACTTCTTATCACAAGAATTCATGTTTTTAGAAATGATTCATTGTTTCACTAAACGCAGGTCCCGTTATCTGCCATTTATTTTTTGGTTATTCTTCTTATCCTAAGTTTCTGTTTTTAGAAAAAAAATGATCAAAGAATCCATTACTTCTCTGGCATTCCGTAGTGATTTCAAAAACGAGCGTGGACGCAGCTGGGCATGAAGTTAGGGGCCAAATCAGCAAGAAATTTCATTGTAAATTGAATCCCCTACAAAAAATATTGGTGAATGTGTGAATATAATAAAGAACCGTTTTTTTTCAAGACATAATAAGTAAACATTTCAATTTGCAGTCCTTAAGTTTCATTGTTGGAGCCTGTATACACGATACATACACACATACATACATGATCAGGGCCACTTGAATACATGTAAGGTGGCTCCAAGAGGAAGACACTGTCATGTGTCCCCGGAGGAAGCAGCTAGTGCTTGAGGAAGGGACTGGCGCATAGTCCACTCCTTACTTGGCAAGAATTCTGTTGATTGGCGGCAGAGCGTGGGTTGAAACGACCACAGAACGATCTTTTTACCACCTGTATACAGCCACCTGGTATTCCCAAACGGCCAGCCAACTTGGTACTGACTGGTTTCGACATCGCTTGAACTTTGTTGATCTTACGCAATCCGATGTATCCAATGCGATTTGGTCGCACACATTCACACACACAGTCAACCAGACAGAGATATTCACTTGAAAACTGTAGAAACCTATGTTGGTAGTTTTGTTGACAGTTTTGGCTTACAGTTTCTAATAATCTGGAAAAAAAATTTCGAAAGCAAACAGTGTTGACAATTTAGCGCTTTTCTGCGCTAAACTCAGCACGATTCACGTTTCGGAAGAGAAAAAAATTGCTGAATTACTGCTGGCATGTGGAAACATTGGCCATTTTTTATGGTGTTTTGACCATTTGTAGTATTTTCTTGGTGTGTTTTTGGGATATTTGTGTTTTTTGACTTCTTCTTTGAGTTAGTGCTTTTTAGTATTTTCCGGTAGTCAAATTAGTGCGAGGAAGCTGCTTTGGTCGAGACAGGGATGAAACGGTGAACTTCATCTTGATTGCTCGCAAACAGGGAAGAGTTTACTCCCCTAAATTAGATGAAGATTCTTCTATTTTTCTGTTTATGTTGGTACGGTAAGAAAACAAAGTCAACTTCAGCTTCCAACTCGGACTGAAGTTTGACAATACGAGAGCATCAACTGGAAATATATGGAACTTGAAACTTGGCATCGGAAAAAAACAAACAAAAAACCCGGGATCAAATTTGGTTGAATTAGAGAATCGAGGAAGAGCATTGCTAACTAAAAAATCATATATCATATAGTTTGACAGCCAAAAAGTGCTGAAGAATACTGTAAAAAGAATTGAACACCGAAAATGACCAAAATGTTTGAGCATGCCTGCGATAATTAACAGTTTTTTGGCACTGCCAAACCGCACTGAATTTAGCGCAAAAATAACTACAACATTGTTAACGTACAACAGGGAAGGTGTCGGCATTGCCGGCCCTGCAGTACCTGAATCTTTAGGGAATTTGAACTTAAGATCTATTTTGAGTATAATATTATTTTCTTAAAAGATGAAGAAATGTGAACATAAGCGCACATATATATATATATATATATATATATATATATATATATATATATATATATATATACTGGGATGCCATGTTGATATAACTGTTTTGGTTTTAAAATCCCTGAAACAGGTACATCGTAAACAACCGATGATTCAAACGAGAGTAGATTTACACATAAAATCATGATAACCTAGTATGTATAAAACGTAAAAAACACCGAAGACAACTTACATAACTTGCATTGATAGATATTCGGAAATAAGCGACAGAAGGATCGCAAAAGTATAAATAAGTACTCTACTACACCTTTTATTAAATATTGGTAATCATAATAGCAATGCATCAATTACACGAGCTTGTTATTTTTGTCATGAGAATTTCCTCTGTCAATCTTTGTGTTATTTTCACCACCACAGAAAGAATTTACCTTGATTTAATCATAATTTCTCTTTTTCAAATTGTACTTAAAAAGTCTTACTGTCTCAGACAGCGACCCCTGAGACTTCGTGTCTGGGGCCACGGCCCGAGTTGCAGATACTTTGGGATGTCTCTGGATGCCGGAAATAAGAAAAACACCATCGGATTCAACTGGAAATTTTGGATTTTCCCCAAGAAATGTCAGATTGATGACGAGATTGGGAAGAACACAACGATGCAGCTCATGGAGCCGGACTGTTTTGAAACGGATGGTGGTATGAATGATTCCAGTTCAAAGGAGGTACTTTGAAAAGGAGTAAAGCCACATCATCCTAGGTTTGCTATTTTTTGTTAACTGGTGGATACTTTTCTGGTGGACATCGTAAATAATAACTGAAATTCGGTGCAGC
Source organism: Thysanoteuthis rhombus (assembly GCA_963457665.1). Classification (NCBI taxonomy): domain Eukaryota; kingdom Metazoa; phylum Mollusca; class Cephalopoda; order Oegopsida; family Thysanoteuthidae; genus Thysanoteuthis; species Thysanoteuthis major. Next base: position 6,245,311 of record OY735233.1, read on the forward strand.
ATGAACAAAATTAAAGAAACCGAGGAAGAGATAAAGAATACGCAAATAAAAGGGAAGGCTATGGCAACCCTGACAGAGGAGTTTTAAAAAAGTTGCAGGTCACTGCGATAAGTGTGCGCAGTCCTCATTCCAATCACTGTGCGTTTGAAGTGATAACATTTGAACAGAGGAATGGGTTGATAACCAATTACACCCTGTTGATGTAAGATGCATTATAAGATAAAGCTGATGGGAATGCCGAGAGGAGGACTCCGCAGAGTGTTTCGAAAAGTGGACAGGACTTTGGGATAATTATGTGAGTTCTTAATGAGAGGTCGATGAAGAGGACTAAATGTTATGCACTGCAAACATGTTGAAGTCGAAAACAAAGCGATCAAAATAAAAAATGCAAAACTGAAGAAATTGGATAACTACGTCTACTTTGGACAACTGATCCCTAGGAAATATTCGAAAAAAGAAGGAATCAAACGAATAATGACTAGATTAGCAAGCTTTCGGTAGGGCAAGCTCAGCCTTTAAGAACAAGAAAATCTCATTCCTTTTAAAAAGAAGGATCTACAACCAATGCAACATCCCGGTAGTCACCTATGGTGCTGAAACATACCAGCTAACCAAAAGATTAACCCTCAAACTGAGAATCATGCAACGTGCACATGAGAGAATCATTCTCAACCAAACGTGGAGATATCACAAGACAGTGCAACATATTAGAGGAAAAACAGGAGCACAGGATATCAAAGAATCTATTTAAGACGTGGAATGAGAGGAAAATGCAATGTTCGTTTGTGAAATAGTATCTAAGCGAAAGATAGAACCATGCAATGTGCACAGAATAGAATCATGCTGAAAGTAACAACGAACGAATACAAAAAAGCAAAATGCATTCTAGAAAGAACAGGAGTCTAAAAAACACAAATTGGTCATGTTGGGAAAAGGAAGACATTGGGTTATGTTGTAAGAATGACAGACAATATTTTGTTTATGTTGCAAGAATGGTAGACATCATGACTCCCAACGTGGATCCCATGGGATTATATGCAAAACCAGGGCTTAAAGAATATAAGATGGCATGGCTAGCCGGGCAAGTTCAGATATTACTTGCTCCACGACGCTCATGATAAAGAGGTCTGGCGAATCTCGGTGAGGGTCTATATGAATTGATGGACATTAAAAGGTTGCTGCTGCTGCTAATGATGATGATAATGGAGGAACCATTTTTTTCTTCAGTTTTATATAATATAGTATGATATTCTAAAAGAAGATATTGCGGATAAAACTGATAAGGAAGATCCCTAAAAACTGCCCCAAAGAAACTTCCAAAAGGACTTCGGCAATCTCATTGAATTTGAAATCCCTGTCTTGATGTATGATCTATAATAACCAGGTTGTATTATGAAGTTGTTAGTGGCCATTAATATTGGTCAGCACACCAGTGATTGCAGTGTTGAGTTTGATGCTGTTTCTATAAGTGATTCCTAGAAGTTTAGTGCGCTGTGATAACTCAACAACTGGCTATTCTATAGAGATGACATTCGTCAAGCATATCAGTCAGCAAACAAGGCAGGGCAGCATTGAGTTTGAAAATCATTGGATTAGCAATTTCTGAGAAATATAATGAAAAATGAATTAGAAAAATACAGACTATAGAACTTTCACCTGAGATCATAGATCTATATTTTGTTTTCAAGTATCCAAACTGGCAGTAGATACAAATTTAGATCTAAAATATCTATAATCGCAAAACTGTGGTGAAGTAACCTGACTTACTCCAAAGCTAACCTTTTGAAAGACCATTGGACATCTACTTTACATGATTATTATGGCTGACTGTTCAACAGGCAATAAGGTCCAGTCCCTTCCAAATATACTCGTTTGGAATGAGCATTGCCACAGTGAAATGAATGAAAAATTAGAAAATTAATCCGCCCACAAAAGCTTTGAATTGGGAATATTGTAAATGCCGGAGATTCAAAGAGCTTGGTAATCAATTGGTCCACATTGAAGACAAATAGATGCCTCTGGTGGGAAGACAAATCACAAAAGAAACCTTGAATAGCACAACTTTTTCTTTTTACTTAAATATTGAAGATAATCAGGGAATAAAAGATGTCAATAATAATGAGGCCATCGCACAAACCGGGATCCTTAATAGAAAATAAATAAAGAGTGAATTGGTATTTGGTTTGGAAATTTAGACAGATTGCACGAGGACAGAAATTCGTGAAATGGTGAAAATTAGATTGAACAGAAGAAACGTGAGAAGAAAGGGAAAGAAAAAAAAAGAAAGAAAGAAAGAAAGAAGAACAACAAGAAGAAACAGAAAGTGAAGTAAGTTGGAGCTATACAATCTTCCTTCTCTCAATGTGTCTGTCTTGGCTCTGTATTGTATGGAGCAATACAGATATGCTTCGCTCTTCGTGAGTTCAATTTCTGCCATGTTTTAGCTTTTGCTAAAAAATAGTAATGAAAATAGTCTGTTTTGTTGCAAGCCATTAAAGAGGTAGCACGTTCCCAACCTAGTCCTAAACTCTTGTCTCTTCTAAGTCCCATCATCCCAACTTCCAACGAATCAACCTACCTTGCCATTATAACCATTTTGGAGGCTTGACAACGCTCAGAATGTTTCCCTATCCAAATTAGTGGTGATCGCTTATTCGCTTTACACCATTTCGGCTTGGGGATTTTTTTCATGAATGCTCTCTTACGATTATAAATAACAGGGAAAATCTGTGTTCCCTCAATTTTACCTCCTTTTCAAAGGCCGATTTTTTTCCGTCCCAAAGGATTTCATTACTGTTAAACTTCCTGTCTGTGTAGGCCAAGTAGACAAAGATGGAAAGGGTGCATGCTGCCTCTATAGTGGGTGAATGTGATACCAAAGCTGAACGCTTTTTTCCCTTTTCAACTTTTTTTGAAGAAGCGTAAAAGTAGCGTGAATCAAAATTCAGAAAAGTGTCCGTGGGGATACCTGTATTATCACTTCTTTAATATTTCTTATTGAAGAAAATGGGGGCCTCTCTTTGGCGTTGGGTCAAGAAGTGACTTCGATCCACACTGGTTCTAACTGATTCTGTCGTTATCCTGATATTTCTTCAAATACAGCTTCTCCTCACCTTCTGAAAGGATACTGTTTCTATGAAAATACCGTAAGCCGAAATGGTGTAAAGCAAAGAAGCAATTACCATTATTTCATAATGGAAATAGATGGAAATAGATTAGGGCGTTTCAGAAAGGAGACTCTTTTTTTCGTGGGGGAGGGGTCATCCTACACCTATGTCTTTAATCAAATCAGTCAAAGATGGTTATCCTGATTTTCTGCTCCAAATTTGATCGATTTCCAAATTCGACGCTATTCTGATGCTTATATTAGGTGAATCTCTCAAATGAAGCACAAATTATCCCCCCCTTCTGTCCAAACATTAATCAAGGCTAGGTAATATAGTCAACCACCTCATTTCGTTGTTGTGAAATAGACATCTACTTGGCTATCTCTTTAGATTTCTATTCTTTGCTTTTTCCTCCTCCAAACTATTTCTACGAACGAACATCGTCTTTCCCTCTCATTCTAGCCACTAATTTGCACCATTCATTCCTTAATTTCTTTCTTCAACTTGGCCCTGGAAACGCTCAAAGTTTTTCCCAATACAAATTGATAGTGATTGCTTCCCCTTTTACACACCATTCTGGTCAAGGAAGTGTTTTTGAATCGATCGGTATGCGTGTGGATATCGAGTGAAACCGGTACTGCCTCTATGTTTTTAGCGTATCAACAAGTAAAAATTCAGCGAGAAGGGTCATTTACATTCAAAGAGGTATCTGCACAATTCAACTATTTATTGTTTGTGTTATAGACATGAGATTTCAGCCGTTTCATTCTACGGTCTTCTTTGGGTGTGATATCTCAATATGATGTAAACCGCATTCCCAACTGTTGATAGTGAACAGAATATCCCAGTGGTGGCTATGTTACAGCATCGTATTCATCGGGGATATGGTAAGGAAACCTAAGCTCAACGAGGGAATAGTATTGTAACTATCATTGGAATATTCTGTTTATTACCACCATCGGAAAATTCTGTTTACTACCATTATATCTGGATATTACCCCTGAGAATGGCCGTAGGCTGAATTGACCAAAACCACGTGGTCATAACACACAACGAGAAGTTGGACAATCACCCAAAAATTCTTTTTAAGTAAAATTTCCTTGACATCCCATAGGGTGTCCATGCTTTCAATCGAACAATCCATCTTGGCCAAGTGATAAAACGATCCCCTCAATCAATGGCCCGTTTCATTTCCAGCAGTAAACGTGCGCTAAGATAATATGTTGTGCTCATTTTTTCTTTGACAAAAAATTGTGTACTTTTGAACTTGATAAAAAGAATCTGTATTTTCTCAATAAAAAATCAGTGAGCTATCTACAGTATTTAAAACCATATGTGCACTGATAGCAATTGCAAGACCAAACAGTTTATAGGGAATTATGCCCTCCATGAGTTGTTGCGTATCTGCCCTGTATCTTGTCTCCTCTTTTCATATTTATTTATCGTTCGCTTGCAACACCTCTAAACTCCTATTGATATTTAATAAGCATTGCTCAGTCTGGCCATTGTTGTATGTGTTACCATATGAGGGCTGATAGAACTATCTAATCGAATATTTGATTTTATTCTTGAATATTTGACTCTTTTAAATTGCATTTTTTGTTTTAGATAGCTTTGGTGTAGGTATGAGTGAAGTTTACTGAAGATAAAAGTTACAGAGTTACTCTTTCAAAACACCAAAAAAGACTATAGAAATATCGTTAGTAGATTTATGGTTAAGATAAAGAGTGAAAAAACAGAAGGAAGCAGGGTTAAAATATAAAAGAAAAAGAGTAGATAATCATTTACTTCTGGTATTAAGTAAAAGAAGAGAGCAAATTGATTTAGTAAAAGTAAAGTGACCCTTGCCTTCAAAAAAGAGACAAAGCAGAGTAAGAGATACCAGAGTACCTGGTAGATGGGCAGTTTAATGGCCACCAGCCCCTGGCTGCTGGCAGTAGAAAAACATCAAACTCTCACTTTCTTCCCCTATCTATCTCGACAACCTTTCTCTCTCTCTCTCTCTCTCTCTCTCTCTCTCTCTCTCTCTCTCTTTTGGGTCAGTCGAAGAAAAAAAAGTCAAAAAAACAAAATAGCGTTCAGTGTTTGTTTTGCATCGAGCCACAGTAGAGGCACCGTGCACGCTGTTTACACCATTATGGATTACAAAAGGCTTCCATGGGAATTTTCGAATTTAGGATAACTAGGGAAACTCTACATAGAAAGAACCCGAAAGATTGAATGGAAAGAAAGTAATAATGTTTGATCGATTTGCCCTTTTTTTTTAAAGCAGATTTCCTGCAGATCCTACCTGGCTCCCTGCTTTTGGCTTACTGTCGATTCGGACCACGAAATAAAACCAACCACGTTGTGAAATATGCCCCATTTTCGCATTCTCTCTTAATCTTTCGTCATCATCATTATCATCATCCAATTGCCAGTTGTCGAGTAATCACGGCTCTTTGAATTTCTTGGGAACTGCTGATTTAAAGTAAAGAACACCAAACAGAACATTGCAATGCCTGGTCTGCTGACTGATATATACGGCAAATATCAACTTCGTACAACAGCCAGTTGTCAGGTTATTGCAGAGCATAGAGCTAAAGATTTCTTCAAATACAATAGGATTTTTCTAGTCCCTTTTGGAATTTCTTTGGGGTTGTTTCTGATGCTTCTGATGTCAATTTTAATCTGTGCTATCAACCTTGACAATATCATGCTAAACAATATTTACTGAAAAATTTTATGAAATGATACCTTCATCCTTGTTATCATCATCATCATCAGCAGCAGCAGCCGCAGCAGTAGCATCCTTTTAGCACCTATCATTGACCTTGCCCAACATCCACAAGACCTATCTATCATGAGCATCGTAGAGTCAATCCTTTCTGAATTTGTCTAGTTTGTCACTCTATTTTGTCGGCCCTGGTATTGCATGTGATATCCGGGGATCCATGTTGTGAGTTGTGATGTACAGTGGTTGTCATCCATTCTCGTAACATGTCCAGCCCATTGCCACTTGAGTTTGAGACTCCTGTTTTTCCTCTAGTATATTTTATTGTCTTGTGATTTTTCCATGTTATGTTGAACACTATTTTCTCCTGTCGTCGTTGTATGATTCTATCTTTTGCTAAAAACTATCTCTACGAATAAACTTATCTTTTCCTCTCAAAATGGGTCTGAGGAATACCCCAAAATGTTTTGAATAAAAATCAATTGTTTCCACATTTTTGTACACCTACGGAAATGTTTTTATTGGGAAGTAGGCGAAACTGTTTTTTTTTTTTCAAATTTCATTCTTTTTTTATGCGAACATATTTTGTTTAGGGTTTATGTTGTTTCATTTCTTTCGTCCCGACTGTTGATCGGGGATAGACTAACTTACAAAATATGCCTCGCTCTTGTTGTCATCTGACTATCTATTTTTCGTTCACTAAAATCTATTTTTTCGGATGAACGATTCTCTTTTCTCTCATCTCAACCACTGATTTTGCATCATCTTTTTCACTTGGTTATCGTTCGTAATTGGGTTTGGGAACACTCAAAATATTTCCAATATAAATTAATAGTAGTTGCTTCTTCGCCTCACATCATTTCAATTCTCAGTGAAGATAATTTATTTTTCCAATTTCCCCCTTATTTAAAAACAAATTTTCTCTACATCCCATGTGGGTCCCCGACCTTTGAACTGACCGTTGATTCAGGCCAAATAATAAAACCAACCGCTTTGCAAAGTATGCCCCGCTCTCGCCCTTTGTTCAAACTTCCACAGTTCGAGAACCCCTTTTCAATTATTAAATTTTCTCATCATCATCATCATCATCATCATCATTGGTCTGTTAGCGTCTGTCATTGGATATAGACTTGCTAGACATCTTTATCATGGGCATTGCAGAGTCAGTACTCCCTATATTAATTTTGTATATCTCATCTTCTTACTTTCTGTCGGCCTCAGCCTCGCACCTGATCTCCAGGATCCACGTTGTGAGACATGATGTCTAACAGTTGTTTGCCATTCTTGCAACATGACCAGCCGATTGCCATTTGAGTTATCTAACAGTGTACTTGGCGTGTCGGACTCCAGTCTTATGAACTCTCCATGGGCATGATTTTGTATGTACAGGTTGCATGGTTCTCATTTTGAGGGGCAATCTTTTGTTTAGGTTCCATGTTCTAGCTCTGTATGTGACTGTATACCCTACTTTTTAGGACAAAAGGGATTTTCTTGTTTTTGAAAGCCGATCTCAGTCTACTGAAAGCCACCCCCAACCTTTGCGATCCTTTGCTTTATCCATTCTTCTTTTGATGATATAATGGAGACTCGTCCTAGGAAGATGAAGTGGTTTGTTTTCTCCAGCTTTGCATTTTTGATTTTGATCATAATGTCTTTGTCCCAAACACGTTTGTTGAAAATAACATTCGTTAATTTGAACTTAATGAGGGGGCCAACTTTCTTGCTTGCTCCATTTAGCTTGTCTATCATTATTAGGAGATCGTTAAGGTTCTTAGCAGAGAGGACGATATCGTCTGCAAATCTGAGGTTACTTGAGTAGTCTCTGTCTATTTCATATCCTTTCTGCCCCGTTCCTAAGTTTTGGAAGATCATCTCGAGGCAGGCAGTAAAGAATTTGGTTGAGCTGGTATCACTTTGTCTCTCCCATTTTTTTTTAGTCGAAAGGGCTGGGAATCTTTATATAGCTGTATGAAGGACCAGCTATATCGGTTGATATGTTGCAGTCCTCTGACATTGGGATCCTCTTCAAAAACAACTCTCCACTCTCTCTCTCTCTCTCTCTCTCTCTCTCTCTCTCTCTCTCTCTCTCTCTCTCTCTCTCTCTATATATATATATATATATATATATATATATATATATATATAATGAATAAGGATGTGGGACTTTTTTGGCGATGCACTGTTCTGGCAGCACCGTGGTTTCAGAATCGGAGGGAACGAGAAGACACTAGACTTGTCAGGATTCAAAATCGAACCTTTTTTCTTTTCCGGCAGACCGAAAATTCATCGATAGTCTTCGTTTGAAGACCAAAAACAAAATCCTCACTCATAGAGAGAGAGAGAGAGAGACAGAGAGAGACAGAGAGAGAGACAGAGAGAGAGAGAGAGAGAGCTTATTGAGAGAGTAAGAGGTTAATCAGTCCCTCAAGGCCAACGGCCCGTAGACCAACCGTCTATCAACTCTCATCTACTATGGTACTCTCTCTATTCTGCCTACCCTGCCTCGTGACCAACCTTTGGTTTCCTAATTAAAGGCGAAGGTCACTTTTCTTTTGCTATCTATTTTACTAAATGAACTTGCCCTCTCCTTTTACCCGTTACCGGAAGTAAATGACGCTTCAATCCTTCCCTTTCTATTTCCCTCCTCCTTTCTTTAGTTTCTCACGCAACTAGGTTTACTGACTATCTTTCTTACTTCCACCGTTAGAATCCTTATACACCGTCCCTTTTTTCTATCAATAGCTACTCACTCTCTTTCTCCTGGTGTCTCTTTAATTAGATGGCTATGAGTGGCTATTTATCTGCAGGGGTTCCAAGCGACCACGCTTCATCTTGTCGATAAATCTACTTATGATATTCCTAGGGTCTTTTTGGCGAATGAAAAGGGTTACTCTGTAACACCTTAGCTTTGTCCAAATATGTAAATATACTTTACATGTAGCTGCACAAAAAGCATGTCCAACAAAAATATACAAATTATAAATCAAATTAAATCTCTAAAGATAAAATCAAATATTCAATTGAAGAGTCCCCATCAGCCCACACATTGTTACATATAAATGCGTGAGTGAGTGTGTTTGCGTGTGTGCGTGTGATCATTAGATTTGGGTCTTGTTTATGAAATTATCCGAATGTGTGTGAACTTGAAAAGAAAATTCCACGGAATTTTTGCACTTACGTTTGAGAGCAACTTGAATCTGAGGAGGCTGAATTTTTTTTTCCAGAAAAATAATGAGAATAGCTTTTCCACTCCACGCTATTTCAGTTTCCGAATTTGTTTGTCTATACTAAGGCTTCTCTTTCGTATAGCACCTTAAACCTGTATTTTCTCAATTTCCAAACGTATGATTTCCCCTCAAATTCCATAAGGTCTTCCCACGCCGAGTAATAAAATGAACGAGCTCACGGCGTTGTTTCGAACACACTACCAACTAGTCGTACCTTTTTATCTCTACTAATTATTCGCTAAAAACTATTTTTTCTACAGGAGGACTTCCTTTTCCCCTTTTTTCATTCCAGTCATTGATTTTGCACCATTTGTCCACCTTTGTCAGTGATGACAAAGCTCTGACACACCTCAGATGTTTATATGGCATGAGATGGACGTTAAAGATTTTATTAAATTCTCCCAGTTTTACGAGTATATTTTGAAACTTCATGTTGTATATGTTGAAACTCCTTTTTTTATATATAAATATACGAGAAAGATGCACTGCGTATCAATGTGTTGACCAATAAAAAAAACATAACCAAAAAAAGCAAAACAAATCATATCCTCACATAAGTGACACTCTGATAACAAAAATCTACAAAAATTGAAATTTTGCCACACCAAACTAAAAAGGCTTGTCATCATTCCTCCCCAAGGGAATTGATATCGATCGTATGGCACACGTATCGGCTTTGACACGCTGAGAGTTTTAGATGATATGCAATAACCTTTAAAAACCAGATAAAAGTTTTTATTCTTCTAATTTTATAAGTATTTTTTGTATATTCCAAGATGTAGTTTATCAAGCTCTTCGTTTTATGAATATGATAGTTAAATGGACTGCTTATCTATAATATTTCACCTAAGGCCTAAATACATATATTTGTGTGACATCCCGATAACAGGATTATCCAAAAATTTCGACACAAGGTGCTGGAAAACTTCACCATTACTGCCTGATAGGGTTACCAATTTCGATGAGATTTTTATATCTATCGATTTCGGAAGTCACCCTCAGATTCGAAAAAATTGAAATAAACAATCTCTATTAATAATATCAGACTTGGAAACGTGAAATTAAAAAAAAAATCAACCATATGAAAACATTTAAATGCTGCCAACGCGAATTCAGAAAAACTAAATAAAATAATTAAATTGGCGGTCCTGCTCCCCAACGTCTTTTTCCAAACCCTGGCGACGGAAAAAGATGCCGTCGTCATCGTCATCAGTCTTTTTTGTTATTACTATTGCTGCTGCCGTTACCCCGACTGTCTTCGTTGATGCCGATGCTGCTACTGTCTATAAAGAACGGGAAAAGCCGAGTTCATCAGCTGCTTCATCGATCTCTCTCTCTCTCTCCCGAACCGTTGCCACTGTTATCGTCTGCTTAAATGTGAACACTCGGATCTGTGACTAAGAAAGAACTCGACTACACACCGTACTTTTACGGTCGGTTTTGTGTTTCAACAGTACGGTGTTCTGGACTCGTTAACGACACCGGGAAACCTGGCTTATATCGGGAAATCTAGAATTTGTCCTGCTGAAAAAACAACAACAATCGTTTATAATTGTTATCATAATTTTAATCATTTCATTTTATCTTATTTTTGATTTAAAAAAGATTTAATTTTTTTTTTTATTTTTCGAACTTTTATTCTTTTGCATGTATGTAGAACGTGGGTTCGAATCACGAGAGAAGTACTGACCTGGATAATTTTTTTGATTTGCGTTTTTTCATTTACTCCTCTATGTAAATCTTTTAAAAAGAAAAAAACAGAAGATTTCCTTTCTTTTTTTTTCTTTGGTTTTGGACGTAGGTTCAAACCGTGATAGAAGTACGGACCTGAATTACGAATTTTTTTTTTTTCTTTATCATTTAAGTTTGTTTCTATTTTCATTTATATAAAACTTTCTTTTAGAAAAAAAAAAGAGAAAAAGATTTCCTACCATTTTTTAAGTTCGGATTTTGTCTCGGATACATCAGCATCAGATTTGATCGCTCGCTTTCGACGGGATAAATACTACCAAACAGATTTTTTTTACGCCGGGTTAGCCAGAAACTTCCTCCAACCTATATTAAGGTAAATACGTTTTTTCATTCTTACTATGACTTTGATTTGTTTTTGATACAGTTGTAACGACCGCAACGATAATGATTATCGTGAGCAATGTTCCGCAAACTTTTCTGGACTACCGCCCCCTTTTAGGAAATATTATCCCGCCCCCGTAAAGTCGTTCAAAAATAACATAGAAATTAAATTCCAATATTCTTTTATTTTTTTATTTTAATTTTTTTTATCTATCTATGCCATTATAGCGATTGTTACCTTTCCCGTTGTAAAAAAAAAATGCTACCGTTTGTCTTAGTGTTAGGTACCTTGATTTGAAATTTGTCGTCAGCCTCTATCAGTCTGCAGCTTGAACGGCGATCTTTTTAAAACGGGAAAGGTAACAATTGCCGTATTCATTTTATAACAAGAAATAAAGTTTTCCCCTGAAAAATACATGAGATTGGGGTTATCGATTGGAATTTTTTGCCTACTTTTCCCATCTCATAACCTCTCGCATTCCAACGCCTCCTACGCCCTTGCCTTCCAGCGCACCCAAAGGGCCGTAGCTCCCACTTTAGGAATCTCTGATTAAAAAAAAAAAGGATTGAAGATACTTGCTGTCACTTGATCCCAAAGTAAACGCTACCAGATTTATAGTGAGTGAAAGCTCAAAGAGGATGGACCTTCATGTTCCGTTTCTTTTCTTTCATTTTTGTTTTTCCACCTTGCCAAAGAACTTGAAAAAATTTTTGAAAGTAGTACCGATCATGGTCAGAGCTCTGGGGAGAATAGCGACTATCTTTACGACGGTACCACTGAAGATACTGTGGAGCCTCAGAGTATTGATGACACTTGCTGTCACTTGATTTCCAGTGAGAGACTGGCGTTATAACTCAACGAGTGATACCGAGTAGAATCCTGGAGTATTAGGGTTCTTTCTGTCACTTGGTTTTCAGTGGGTGCGAGCAGTACACCGCATGTATGAAAACTCAACGTATAATAATAATAATAATAATAATAATAATAATAATAATAATAATAATAATAATAATAATAATATGATAGGGACTCTGACATCCAAACTGACCACCTCATCCAAACAAGAAGATCGGACTTAGTAATCGTGGACAAGAAGAGCAAAACCTGCCAAATAATAGACGTGGCCGTGCCCGCAGACCACAGAGTAAATAGGAAAGAGGGTGAGAAAGTGGAAAAATACTAGGACCTGGCAAGAGAACTAAAGAAGGTGTAGAGCATGAACGTCAGGGTAAAACCGGAAATAATAGGTGCGCCCAGAAAGGTGCCAAAGATACTGATGGTGAATATGGAAGAATTAGGGATAAAAGGTAGGATCGAGACTGTGCAGACCACAGCACTGCTCGAGACTGCGTGTTTAACGAGGAAAATGCTGGAAATATGAGATCTACGACCCCAGCTGTCAGCAGCGGCCTAACAGAGGAGGAAAAAAAACCCAAAACACACACACAAATGATGGTTGAGGTACGAACCACAGCATCGCTGTGATGGGTGAGGGAGAGATGAAATGAGAGGATGGCTGAAGAACTATGGAGACTTACTGTCACTCAGCCTTCAACGATAACCACCAGGCAACTGGTATGAAACTATAAACCGCAGCACTGCTGTTGACTGTGAGAGTGTGTAGAGAAGGGCTGGAGATCTGAGGAGACTCGCTGTCACTCAGCCTCCAGGTGTGACCATCAGGCGACGGGTGTGAAAATTAATAATAATAATAATAATAATAATAATAGAAGGTCTTGTTAGTTCCTCAATAGAAAGTGTCACGCCACCAACATCATTTGGTAGCATGGTTTGTTGGGGTGATCAAATAAAGAAATTGGAAAGATAGATGAGCAATGAATAAATTACTTTCTTGCTTTTTATTGGGCAATGACCTCGAAAAAGAGTCTGATTTTCCAAAAAAGAAAAAAAAAATAGAAAAATAAAAAGAGAATGCTGCCGGGCGCATACAAAGGGATCAATTTAGCATGTACTTACATTAAAATTGAACCCCCCCCCCCAAAAAAAATATTGGGGGGGGGTCCAAGAACATTAGAAATGGTTTTCCTAAACATAACTGAATGTGAATGTTGACACTTTCTGCTCTACAGTTCCACAGGCGTGGCCAACACCCGTGATACATACATACCCACACAGACAGACAGACAGACAGACTGACAGACCTTAAGATCAACTCGAAAACTGAAGAAACCTATGTTGATAGTTTCAGCTGACAGCTTCTGATAATTATAAACCTAGGGTCTGCGTTGAGAATTGAGGAGACACCCTTATGTATCAGACCCCAGCGACAGCCACTAGATATCCTACGTGAAAAAGAAAAATGCAAGAAATGCTATTAACATTTGTGGTACACGTATTTGCATGTTAACAGCAAATGTCTCGAGGTTATTTCTGGAAACTGAATCACACCAACCCTCCCCAAATCTCCACAGCCTGTATCAGTATATTCGAAGACCACAGCAACGGCGTGGTCTGGACAGTCTTAATTTCTTCCGCGAATTTCTTATTCAACGTCAGTCATTGTCCTCTCATTTTGTAATAACATCGTCAGCATTTTCATTGCCCAGAATCATGAACTACAAGAAAGTTTTGAGAATAGAAACGACGCATTTATTTTTGCTTGTTATTTTCTCCAAACGTTTTTCTTTTGTGCGTGTGTGTGTCGTGTAATTGTATTTGCTCTTCAAGTTATTCACTTATCTCGTTTTTAGTACATTTGGATCGTGCTTTACTTGTGATATCTAGCTGTTTATTATTCTTTGTGAGAAGGTTTTTTTTCAAGTGCCTTTATCTGTTATTGTGCATATCAGAGACACTTTGGTTGGGTCTTTTTTTTACACTATCCAGTCACATTTGATGCACTTGAGCCAAAATAAACGCCTTCTGGGTTACACAAGAACTTTTTTGTATGCTTCGATTTCGAATTTCATTACTGTGTCTCTCAAGTTGTAGATGGTAATGTATTACCCTGTGTCTTTCCCACCGACCCATGGGTTTTTCTGTCTGTCTGTTAGTCCATCCTCACAATATCTCCGAATGAATTTCAATGATTTTTCTGTAAGGGTGGACCATGACTTATGGAAAGAGTGTTCGAATTTCGGAGGGGCCCATGCACAGTTACCTTCCTAACATCGGAGCTAACTAGCTATCAACACTGCACAATAACTTCAAAAGTATGTCTATTCATACGATATCTCCTAAATTCTTTATTGATTTCAAGAAAACTTTGTCGAAGGGTAGATGACGGACTACGCAAGGAGTGATTGAATTTTTGTACGGATCCATGCACGATTACCTCCCACACATCCAAGTGACAATAGCGTTGGCAGACGTGGGCGCTCACTGGGTGCTTTGTGGTTATTTTTGTTGATGTTGCTATCATTTTTTGTTGACTGAAATAACAATAGCCGTAACAATAAAAGTATTTTTCTATCTCAATCGATATTATCATATCATTAGGTATCATCGATATTAAACACCTATTTGAAAAGTTGTCCCCGTATTGGTCGTTTAAGTCTCAACGTTTCAACCGTTTTTCCCCGTGGTCTTCTTCAGGTGCCTGTTGTATTCCTTGAGCTTCTGGGAATGTCGATCCGGACTTTTATTCGATCTAAGGGGTAGATTTTTTGCATTCTGCACTTCACGCTAAGCAATATAGGAAAACCTTGAATAGAGCAGTTTCGATTCGTGCAGGTTTTGATGTAGAATGATTCAGGTATTGCGATGAAAATTAATGTAACCAAGTATTTACTGAAAAAACAAAAACAAAAACAAAAGACAAATCAAATTATTGAATTACTTTGAACGATGTGGTTTTGAAAAGTATGGGAAAGTTTAGAACGCATTAGCTGCACTATTCATTCCTTATCAGTTAATTATCCTCTGTTGAGATTCACTGTCACTTCTACTGGTTCCGTTGGATTAGAGTGTTTGAACTTTAGTGCTGAGTCAGGGTTTCGATCCTCAGGAACGCCAGGTAACTCACAACACTCAGCTGTCGCTTGTATTCACTACACCATAAAATGGTACGATCCGTTGATTGAATAAAGGGTCGGGTTAGGAATTCCCTAAATTCTAGCGATTACGAGAGGCTACGATCAAATCACGCTGAAAAAGTCGGTTCTTGTTTTATCACTGAAGTTGAA
Source organism: Thysanoteuthis rhombus (assembly GCA_963457665.1). Lineage (NCBI taxonomy): Eukaryota > Metazoa > Mollusca > Cephalopoda > Oegopsida > Thysanoteuthidae > Thysanoteuthis > Thysanoteuthis major. The sequence goes on from OY735233.1 coordinate 6,260,577, forward strand.
TAGCGTCACTGAATGAATGACCACCAAGGAGGATCAGATTTTATAAGCATGCACTGCCTACACATGCAAGTGTGTGGGCATTCCATATTAAAACCATCTTTGTTTCACATTCTGTCCCACTGATACCATTCAATATCCAGTATCAGTCGTGTAAATTGTGAAATATCATTCTTAGATAGTACTACTACTACCGTTTATTAAAATAATGATGATGATGATGATGATGATGATGATAATAATAATAATAATGATAATAATAATAATATATTCATCGGATGTAATACATTGTATACCATATGAGAATATCTTTTCGTAATCAGAAACATTAAAAAAAATTGCTCTCTCATCAATGTTGTTTACTGATAGCAACGATAATCTGACCAACTTATGTTCTGACAATCTAATCTTATTTTCCCATATTTGATGTTGATATAACGTCTCGATCTATTCTTTCTACGACCTTCAAGTATAGAATATGATATCTGTATGGAAAGAGGGTCTCTCTTATCGGTTGTGTAAAGAAAAAAAAAGCATAGCCAATAGAAAGGAGGCAAAGGGTCCAATCACTTTTTATACGTATGTGTGTTCCTGTATTTGTGCATTTCTGTGTTTCAGCGCTCCTGTCCATACCCTTTTGTCGTAAGTTTTGGAAATTTGCATCAGTACTCCGCTACACCCATTCTAGAAAAATATTTATGGAAAAAAAAGCTCTTTTGACCTCTAAGGGGCCTTATTCTTGCGGGTTTATCAACAATCACATTCTGTAGAATCTAGATGTTTCTAGATGCTTTTTTTCACTTCATTCTAGATGTTTCTCGATGGAGAACTCAAGCGACGTCATACATAGAATTTATTCTGACCATATTTATCCGAATTTTGACGCTGTGGTTGTTCATTTGATTTAGCTCTAACTCTGAGTAAGTTCAACCCTGTTAATAATACGTAAAAGGATGCGCAACATGAATGGGAAAATTATCTCGCCAATATATCATCTATATGATTATTGTCCGTCGTAACTATTTCTGATTGATTCAGCATCTATTCGCTTGGGCTATTCTCAAGAATCTGCATGTTTCAAGATGTTCTTTTTTTACACTGTTCTAGATGTTTCTTAGTGGGGAAGGGCAGTGATGTCATAACTAGAATTCAATCTGACTATTTTTATTCTACGATGGAAATTATTTTCATGACTTCAAATTTTGACGCCACGGTTGTTCAGTTATTGACTGTGTGAAACAAAGTTTGATGGAAAATCTTTGCTTGGGTAGAAATCTGACTGAGCCTCCAAAAGAAAGAAATGAAATATCCATAGCCATTCGCAGGGCGACGTAATTGCACAACGCAAAAGATCTGAGAGGCCCTATATATCTTGACAGATATTTTACTTCTAATAATTCCATTGTTTCAATACGTTTGAAGATTTAATATGGTGCATAGAGATGGATTCTTGACCCATGAAAAACCTCGCCTTAACTCATCGTGATTTTATGAATAATCCATTTATATTTGGATTTATTTTAAAATGAAAGTTGAAAATTCTAACAACAAGATAATGACTCTCAAGAATACCATGTACTGGACCCATCAATGATAAATGAAAATATTTGAATCATAGGATTTCTACCAACACTTAGAGAGTTTAGCGACTCTTGGATAACTCTGGGAGTTTTATGGACCTGAAATAAAGACACTAACTTGGAGATTGACCCTCAAACTGAGAACTATGCAACACACACAACAGAGAATCATGCTCAGCATCACATTGAGGGATCATACGACAGCACAGTATATCAGGGGTAAAAGGAGTCTGATATATCATAGAAACCATTTGAAAACTCAAGTAGCAATGGACTGGTCATTTTGCAAGAATGTCAAACAATCGCTGGACATCAGGACACGCAACATAGATTTCCAGAAATCATATGCAAAACTATGTCTGGTATGAGATAAGATGGTGAAATGAACATGACAAGTTCAGAAAGTATTGTCTCCGCAACACCCGTGATAAAGAAGTGTGGATAATCTCGGAGAAGGTCAATGTCAAACGACAGACGCTAAAAGGCGGTTGCTGCTGTTGAATTTCAATTGTATGAAAGGGTTGGGCATGGATCAACCTACCCCCTCGGGCAATATACGATTAACTCAAAAGATGAGTATAGTATTCATTAAAAAAAAGAAGACATTCGGAGATTTAAAAGTTGTGTCGCGAATATGTCACAGCAATAGGCATCATCATCAGCCTTTTATTGCTCGTTGTTGGACATAGACCTTCCTCAAAATTCACAAGACATCTGTGTCATGAGCGTCGCGGAAGCAATACTTTCTCATCTTGTCTATTTCGTAAAGCCATACTATATTTTGCCGGCCACGGTTTGGTATATGATCTCTTGGGATCCACGTTGTAAGTAGTGATATCCCTTGCCTGATTTTTATTCTTGTCATACGACCAGCCCATTGCCATTTGTTTTTCTATTGGGTTGTATGATATCCCTGACTCCAGTTTTCTCTCTCTTATATACTGCGCTGTTTTGTATTTTCTCCGTGTGACGTTGAGCATGGTTCTCTGATGCACCTTTCGTATGGTTCTTAGCTTGAGCGTCTATCTTTTGATCAAGTTGCATGTTTCAGCTCCATTGTGATGATCGGGAGGATGCATTCGTTGTAGACCCTTCTTGCTGGCTCTACCAAAAGGTTGCTATTGTAGAGTGATTTTTGCTTTATTTTTTTTCTCTTTTATTTCGTAGACATTAGTTCTCCAAGATAGATGTTAATGGTTTACTTTTGTCAGATTGCGTTTCGGATCTTTGTGTTTCTGCCCTCGCCATCTTTGTAGTACATAAGATTGAATTATTACTATTTTTCTTTGTTATTGTTGTTACCTAAGTCTGTCTTGATTTTTTCTTCGAGTCTTTTGTTCTACCTCCTGAGACGACCTCAATATTCCTCAGAAAGATTTAGCATCAAGACAGTTTAGACATGTTAAGGAAGGTTCCATGTGTGTGGGTTGGGGTGGGGAATTAGGTAAAGGTTCTCCTCCACCCCCCTCTTTCTCTCTCTCTCCCAATTGATGAGGATCTGGAAAATTGATCCTATGTGAATCTAACAAACAAAAACGTATTATATCTACTGTCTGATAAGATGTATTCAGTGGGAAAAAAATCATCCAAGGGCGTTTGCTAGGGTTGGTGCCCCCCCCCCTGCCCTGATCAAGACTTCTCATCTTAGGTGGATGGTTTAAAAGTTGGAATCTCTAAGTAAATAAAGGATAATGATACTGTTCACTGATTGTACTGTTCAATAACCCCATCTTTATGTACCCATGAAAGATGTTTTTTTTTACCCCTACCCCCCGAGAAATATATATTTTGTGCTGAAAAATTGGGAGTGGCAGCTCAAGTTTCTTGCAACACTGCTCGAAATCCTGGATCCACCCTTAGAATTAGGTAATGTTTGGATAACCTCGGGAGCTTTACGAGTGATATAACAACACATTCTTTTTTTTTCACAGGCGTAGATTCAAAGTGTGTGGGGGAGTATAATGACCCAACCTCTCAATGTCTTGAGGGATGGGAAAAAGCTAATTCTGATCAGGTTAGCCATTTCATAGAAACTGTCACGAGATCAACTTCTCTTGGCAGCATGCCGTGTTGGGGGCGATTGATGAAGAAAAAAAATGAAAAAAAAGGGTGATCGATGAATAAGTTATAGCTCTTGTATAATGTTGGCGTATCATCTTTAAAAGAGTCTTAACCCCAACCTCCCAATTTCTTAACATCAATTTAGTATAAGCTACGTTAGAATTTGAAGCCTCTTCAAGTTAAACCCTTTCTAAAGGGGGAAACGTTTTTCTATGTATAATAAGGAGTGACACTCATATTTTTAGCTTTCTGGCTCCATTGATGTAGACTGCATTAGTGATATATAGCTAGCTAGTCAGTCAACCTGTCAGTCAGAGAGTCAGACCAACTTAAAAACTGGAGAAATCTATGTTCATAGTTTCGTTGACAGTTTCAGTTGACGGTTTCCAATTGTACTGAGTAATCATAGATCAATTTTTAGATCAGAAAATAGATGGTCATTCAAGCCTAAGTTGGAGGCTGGTGTTAGCCACGTTTTTTTACCGATAAAACTGAGTAATCATAAATCAATCTCAAAAGATGAAAAATATTGTCAACTTCTAGCCTAAGTTAAAGGTTAGAGATAACTAGTTTTTTCCACCCTAACAACAACACGAACAATCCTCACCTAATTTAGAAAATTATACTCTCCATTGTTTGTCCATATCGTCAAACAAAAAATGATTTCCCCACTGTGATTTGAATTCACGACCAAATAATCGGTCGGTGATTTTTTCATCATCTGAGCCTAACTGACTTTTTAAAAACAGTCAACAAAGTGAAATATCTTACATTCTGAGGGGTTGCAGCCAAATCACATTGGATCCATCGGTTCTTGTGAGATTTCTGAAGACAAGCAATGGTCAGTACCTGAATAGGACACCTTTGGGTTCTGCTCCAAGCAGAAAAAAATCTTCAATGGACTTGGCAAGCCGAAATTAGTTTTTTTTATTAACAATTGCCTGCGTTCACCTAACCTTGAGGTCCTCAATTTATTTTGCGTCACTGCCCACTTTCACAAGGAATCTTTCCATCGCCCACCAGTATAGTGAATATTCAAAAGGATACTAACAAATTTGTAAGAATAAAAACGAACAGGTTTCGTTGATCCTTTGATGAAAGTAATTTGAAATCGTAACATCAAATGTTTGGCACACACATACCATTTTTAGTACCATCAACGCAATCCCTCTGTCCGTTGAGAAGCAGTAAGAGCAGACATACTGTATTTATATGTTGTGTACAATAACAAAGTGCTGATTGGTAACTTAATAAAAAACGTTGCACTTATTTTTTATTATCAATATTCAAACTTTGATTCTCAAAATCCTATAGAGACTTAAAATAAAATTCTCAACATTTACTGCACGACTGCTCACCGCTCTCCCAAGAGTTGAAATCGCCAACCGTTGGGTGATATCACTCAGTTTGCAGAACCCTGAACCCTTCTCGACACCCATGGTTAGGGTATTAGTTATGAACTATGATACATATACTTTCTAAGCGTATGAATCGATTAATATTCAGTCTCGTCGTTTATCAATAATTGTTCTATGTAATAATAGCATTTCTGCATAATATTCCCATATTCTCTAACGAATAAGAAATCAACTCGTTTCATTCATTGTCATATCTGATTTACAAGATCAAATCACCGTAGCCCTTGAAAATTGCCCAACCATCCCGCCAAGTTAGTGACAGATTCCTGTCTCTGCAAAAAAATAAACTAAAAATTTTCTAGATTAATCTTAAATGAGATTTTTATCCAAAACTATCTGAAAAAAAAGTATTCTTATCTAAAATCATCTAGAAAATATCTGCACAAGATTTGGACATTGTTGGTCTAAAATGACCATACCCCAAATTGCGCTATTGAAAAAAAGCAAATGCTTTCCTTCTGATTTTCAAGCTTTTAGCTCCCAAAAACACAGCCAGGAGTGCAAGGACGGACACACTCAAACACATACACACACATGGATAAGAACATAAACACAGACACTCATAGTGAAAAGAATCTGTAACCCAGTTGTCTGGTTGGTCGGGCCATTTGTAAGGCTGCTGTGATTTGATTGGCTTGAAGTTCACAGCATTTTGATAATCGCAGATCGAAACATTTTCACTCGAATGATCAGTGCCGAATATTCCTTTAGTTAGATAAAGCCAACATAGTCAGATTTTTTCTAGAAAAGAGGCTGAGACAGTCAAAATTTCTGGTTAGTCACTCAATAGAAACCGCCACGTGACCAACGCTTTTGACAGTACGCTGCAGTGGGGGTGATCAATCAATAAGTTACTTCCCTCTCCTTTTATCAAATCACCAAAATATTCCACATTAAGAACCAAAATGGATGGACGCAAAATAGTGAACAATTTAACATACACCTACATCGTGAAGTGAACCGGATTCTGGAATTTTTTTTTTTGAAAACGACTTTGACAAGTCTGAATGCGCAAATCCCAGTCATATCAAACCAGAAAACTTTTCTATCTCAACTCTTCACGGGTCTGGTCTTTTCTTGTGTGTACTATCAAACAGACTTCTGCTCCATGAGTTGTCCCGTTTTCTCGCTATGTGTTCTGCCCATCTAACTTTTCGTTATTTAATTACTTGTACAGTATCCTTCACCTTGTTCATCTCTCAAATCTTTGTTGATTTTTTCCTATCGTTTATTATCAAGAGTTATTCCTGAAATTGCTCTTTCTATTGGCCTCTGTGCAGCCTCGAGTTTTATTTCGTATATTTTTGCGAGTTTCCAGGTTTTGCACACAAGCTTCCTTGATGGTATCGAAATTAATGTTCAACAATAAAGTCCCCCGAAAGACAATAAAAACAGTTAGAGCAATACCATAAATTGGAAATAAAACGACAAGTTTAATTGAAGCGTTTTCCGGTAAGATTAGTCCCATTCACGCTTGTCCAGGCCTTTGTCCAGCAGTTGACTTGTAATGACAGAAAATCATTTGGTATGGATAGAGACATGTTCAAGAACTCATTCCAAATGAATGCATTTAGCCAGCTATGACTTACGGATTCGAAACATGAGATATAAAATGGATGATATAATTCAAATGATTCAGCAACATAAATGGAGATGGGTAGGACATTTAGCAAGAGGGGTTGTCAGCAGATGGAGGAAAAAGCCGATTGATTGGTGCCCATCATACAAGGAAAGCAGTAGAAAAATACAAGGCAAAGGATAGAAGGATTTGCCAGTAAAACATGGCGTAAAAGGTTAGCACAATCGCAGTCGTCAAAAGAAGAAATGGGAAAGGCGTTAGTCCAGCAGTGAACATGATGACTGCCATCATGTCTACTTTTATTCCTGATATGTCCTTCTACTCTGTCAGCATTCTTCATCATCATCAATCTCTTAAAGTTCCTCGTTGGACATAAGCCTTCCGCAGGATATCGCAACACTTCTCTATCGTGAGCGTCCCAGAGCTGGTACTCTCAGAATTTGTCCTGTTCAACCCTCTATCTAGTACTTTAGCGGCCTCAGTTGCTCATGTGATCTATGGGGATCCATACTCTAAATCGTGATGTCCATCAGTTGTTCTATCAACATGGCCAGCCCATTGCCATTTGAGTTTTATTTAAATAAAGTCTATGGTGTTTTAGACTCCAATTTTTCTCCCGGATATATTGAATATCCTGTGATCTCTCCTTTTGAGGTTGAGCGTAATTCTTTCACGGACACTTTGCATGGTTCTCAGTCTGTGGGCCAATCTCTTTTCAGCTCCATAGGATTCATTGGTTGTATACATCAATTTTTGTCCTTTGAGTATCTCT
>OY735233.1:6270483-6352983 GCA_963457665.1 Thysanoteuthis rhombus
TTCTTTTTTTTCTCTTTCTCACACCCCCACACACATGCACAAGTATATATAAAGAAAGAAATCTGGAAAGACCTTAATACCATTAACAACGCTCATCAGAAGCAAATGAATAAAGAACGTATTTTCAATTATTTATCCACGTACCACCGTTAGGGAAACAGCAGGAAGGGAAGATTACTAAAAAGGAAATTGTAGATAAGGGCTGGAGGTGGCACTGAAAAGTGAACCACGAATAAGGGGACCGCTAGAAAGGCAGCTTTGTATTATATAAATTATATCTAAAAACACCATCATCGTCTGTTTGTGAATGTCGATGGTGTAATTTTATAATTATCACGAAAACTGATTAAAAAGAAAATGAATGATTGTCCTTTGGTGGAAAAAAAAGATCGTATAATTGGAGTGGGAACCGTGGATATTTTCTATCACGAATATTAATAGTTGACTGGGGATAATTCATTGAAAATGATATCAGTTACGAAAGGACATACAAAGTTAGTTATAGAGGTATTGGACACGTATAAAAAAAATCAAGACGGTTGAATAAATAATCACATTACCATTACATCCGTTACTAGCCGTAGTTTTTTTAGAACTTCAAAAACAGTGTACGTATTCTTCGATTATCAGAATCCGCTTAGGGTCACGATATCGGAGGTACCCTATGAGATTTAAGAAGCTCTATCAGCAATGATATCTTATACAACTTTGGCATTTTTCCATGATAGACGCTCAACTGTAATCTTTTAAACTGACACCAAAATTGTCAACATGGATTTCTTGAATTTCCGGGTTGACCCTGCTGGCTAGAGGGCTATGTATGTATGTATCTCGTGTACGGACCATTCCAACAGGTTTATAAAGTTAGAATTATAAACTCAATATCATGCCTACAAAAACTTTTATTTATTCATTTTTAATTCTTCTAAAAGTGGGATCTACAATTTACGTTTATGCTTGATTGGTCCCTAGTTTGTGCAGAGATGTATTTTTTGAGATCCAATAGGCGAGTGAAGTAACTAATTCATTTGGACCCTCAATGCTGCCAAGGATGTTGGTCCCGTGACAGCTTCTATTGAGTTACTAACCAGACCTGTCTATTGATTTATAGCTTGTCAAGCCAGACACCCACTTACTTTAGGATAATTTGATTGACCCATACTAGGTCAGTGACGGCTAGATGAGGTGAGTGTGGACAACTTCAGAGAACGTGCTCAGTGTTCCACGCCATTTCTCCACAGTCACTGGACCGATTGGTCCTCAAACACCACTTGACTAGGTTGTCCACTGTCCTACAGACACTCGTTTACGTTCTATTGAGAATGTACCAGTCGCGTCAGGTGGGCGGTTCCTCCTCTACCAAACTTTCCCCGGGGCCCTGCACTGCATTATTAGGCGAGGTTCCACCTTCCGCACGTCTCCATCGTTCGATTCAGTTTTTTTTTTGTTGTTGGGATGATCCACTCGGTATTCCCTAATCCATAGCAAAGCTTTCCATCGATTTTAGTCGGTCAGGGTTTTAGCAAATGAGAATCTTCAAATGCTAAGTGAAGGTGAGGCCAATCGTTATTCCAATCTCCTTTCCCGAGATAAGATCAGTTACTTGGCGTAGGTGGAAGCTACCTGCTGGTTCCAATCGTTGATCAAGAGGTGATTCTAATTTGTTCCTAATTTTTACTTCACAAGTAATGATTGGTTGTTTACCAAAATAAACGCCTTCATTCCACCCACACTAGAAGTATAGATGATAAACTTACATAAGAAATAAAAGTAAACAAAATTGGAGTCATAATAGGAAGTTTGTACCTTCTTTCGTTTTTAATTTTTATCTGATAAGATCAGCCAGTGCCATTTCAAATTTTTTTGAGCTATCCTTCTTTATTGGTTAGTTTTCATCTCAACTAATAAATCAAAATGAAAGTAAAAATAAGTCGAATTTTTAAAATATGATAATGATTTATACTCTATTTGATAAAAAAAATTGGACCCCTCCCCCGGAAAATGCATTAAAATACTGAACTACTAGATTGTAAACAAACAAGGCTACTGATTGAAATAAAAATTAGGTTTAAGTGTGGTGTTTGGGTTTATGCCTTCTAGTTGAGAAAGTAGAGCGGGCCAACGTAAAAGGTGATTCCTATTGTAGATCTGGGTTCAAATATCACCTGGTTATTTTTTCAAACTTTTGACCAAACGCTATTCACTCACCGCCTCGACCTGAGTAAAAGCGGCAGCATGAAGCCACTGATAATTTAAGATTAAGGTAAAAAGTAACCGTAAATAATCAAAAAATATTAGGACGTTTCTGTTGTTCAAATCCTACAGGTGTACCTTGAATGCATTCAAAATCTCGTTTTCACCCGTTCTCATGTTACAGCCAAATCTCGTTAGAAACGTATGTTCTCGTACGATCACCGAAGTACCACAACGTCGATTTAGTCACTAGATGTCTGCTGTAAGCTGTTGCAGATCATGTAGAGCAAACCCGAAGGAGGAAACCAATCTCTACATTGCAATCAATAACACAAACTGAAACCCATTTAGACACCTACCCCGAACCCTTGGACTAACCTGGTTGTGAATGACAGAGAATGAAGGAATGAACCTGAAATTATAAACTGATTCTTGACGACAGGAAAAAAGCAACTGCATTGAAATCGATAGAGAGACAGACCTAAAGAGTTGAAATGTTGATATGTTGTAGCTTGCACTAACAGCTTTCCCCCCAAAAAAAATGTAACTTGCCAATATCAGTTGATTATCAATACGTAAATTCCAAGTTCTACGTTTGAGCTCAAGCATATCAAAAATTTTGACGTCTATTTTAAAAGGTCTTAGAGCAAAAAAAAACAAAACAAAAAGAGCAATAAAACAAAGCAAACGAACAAACCGATGCTGAACTCATATAAGAATGGTTTGTGCTTATCTTTACGCTAAATTTTCCAAGGTTTATCAATTTAGTGTCTTGGTCAGTTTAGGCCATCACTGTAGAGAAATGTATAGACGGATCAATGAATGGTTGCTCAGCAATATAGATGAGCAGAATTCAAGTTCGATTATATGATAGTTGATATCACTTTTGAAATGATATTTTCGAATGGGCCATGAACTCAGTTTTACTTACAATCTGTCTCATCGACAGTTATATATTCTAAGTTCTTGTCACCAGCATGCCATAATGATAAAGAAAATAGCATTTGAATTCGAAGAATAATCAACTCTCCTGTTATTGCTTACTTTGCAGTAAAAATGTGGTCATGTGAAATGTTAGAATTGGAAAAAATCACAAACATACACACATACATACATACATACATATATATATATATATATATATATATATATATATATATATTATTGTATCATCCACAGACAGCTGTTTCGTTGTATTACAACTATTCAGTGTGGCTATAGACAATCCATTAATATATATATATATATATATATATATATATATATATATGATTCATAATTGTTTCACGTGACCAGAATAGTGGCTTTGGATTGAAGATTGACCTCACAAATGAATGGTCAGCTAAGATACCATGAATTTATCGAGAACACTCAGACTGTGCATGTGTACAAAAATGAATCAACAATCGAATGATGGTAAGAAAAACACTTATTTTACATAACCATTTTTCTTTTCATCAAAACCTATTCGATTACCAAAGCACTTAATTTGGTGGTAAATATCATCAGACATATCAAACACGATTAAGTGAAAATTTCAAATCAAAATTTCAGTTAAAAATGGAGTTAATGACCAGCCTAAGGGCTTCTTGATAGATTATGTATATGTGTATGTGTATGTAAATATGAATGGACATAAAACCTCTTTCGAAATGGCAAACAAGATTTTTGGAATGAACTATACAATAAGGGGAGGTGGTGTTTGATCAGTACCGCTGGAGTGCCATGTTGATATAACTGTTTTGTTTTGAAAATCCCAAAACGGAAATATGGTAAACAGCTGATGACCCCAGCTGAAGACAATTTATACATTGTACCATAATAACAAAGTATAAGGAGATTCAGGGAAAAAACTTTGGAAAATCACATAATTTGCATTGACAGATATTGGAAAATAGGTGACTGAAGTGACACAAAAAATCTATTGAAAATGTTCTTTGATGTAAAGCTCACTAGTATATATATATATATATATATATATATATATATATATATATATATATATGTATGTATGTATGTATGTATGTATACATATATATATATATATATATATATATATATATATACATAGATATATGTGTATATATATACACACACAGTATATGTGGTACAAATCAGGCTAGTTGTATAACAATATAATAATATATCAAAAATATAAAGCTACTTCTGAAATGCTCAAAGACTGCAGAAACATGAGCTAGTTTGTGTAGCAAATCCACATTCTACTATATATATATATATATATATATATATATATATATATATGTGTGTGTGTGTGTGTGTGTGTGTGTGTGTGTGTCTGTATTGTAGAAGTGAAGTAATCTGACAGAATGTACGTGAAAATGGCGATTGAAAGGCGAAGAGAAAAACTCAAAAGATAAGTGTCTGACATAATGCACTAAACACCAACAGGCATCGATTAACAACCGACAGTCAATTCGAAAAACGATACAAGCACATATATATACCACCCCTTCAAGGAAAGTAAAAAAAGTATTACCTATCATTGAGCAAAAAGACTAAATTAAAACAACACACCTACTTCCACCCTGTCCCACATACACCTGCAGTTACCCATCATTTGCTAGACACCATACCTCCCTCATGAAATAAGAATAAGAAAATCCATTTTTCCCTGAGAAATGACAATTCTTGATGATCACTGTATTTCATATCTAACACTAACCAAACACCCACAGAGACAGGAAAATACACCCCTGACCAGCCCCTCATAGACCCCTTCCATTTCAAACCAAATGTCACACTCATTTACACATATACAAACACCCTCCTGCTCCTACTTAACCAAAGTCAGAAATATTTACAATCTCCTTTTCAGCATCGAACATGTGAACAGTATATTTCCTTCTGTGAACCCCCACAAATATTTTTCTCTGGAAAAAGATGTCTGGCCCCCATCAAATGCATCAAACTATATCTTCGGAATAATAATGATAAAATCCTGCACGTACCATCCGTCTCTCGAATTTTTCTCTTCACCTTCCGATTTTCATTTCAATCTGTATAGACATGTATGGATCTTCTAGAAGATGCAGAAGAAAATTTTTCTCCAATAAGTAGCATAGCTATTTACACAGTGCATACGAAAAAAAAAAAAACTTTCTACCAATGAGTAGTGATTCCACTCCCCTAAAAAGGTAAAAACCGTGACCTCGGCAACTACCAATTTATTGGACTATTACCTAACATGTAAGAACTAATCATAATAACGTTCAACGATAATGTCTCCCCAAACACCATAAGAATAGAGGGAGGACTTCTTGAAGAGGTTACCGGATATATTTACTTGGGATTTTAAAGTAAGAGAGAGACCATGCAAGTGAAATAAAAACACGCATAACAATCGACTGGAAAGCATCTAGTATGAATAGAGCCATACTAAAGAGAACATTGCCTATGAGCTCAAAGCGTAAAGTATACAATACCAGCTCTGATTTACTGATGCAAAATATGGAAGGTTAACAAAACCAACTGAAAACCGAATCAGACTCGTATAAAGAGTCATGAAAACAACTAGGATCGAACTGATTAAGCAACAAAGATGGAGATGGGCGGGACACTTGGTGAGAAGGGATGACAACAGATGGATCAGGAGCTGACTGACTGGAAAAAAAACGCAGCACGAAAAGACCAGACAAAAGAAAGACAGTTGAGACTGAAAGGTTCAAGCCATGGCTGGGTTTAGTGCGTTCGTGGTCGTCATGGATGAAATGGGAAAGGTGTTTGTCCAGCAGTGGATTTAGAATGGCTGCTACTGCTGCTGATATATATATATATATATATATATATATATATATATATATATATATATATATATATATATATATATATATATATACATATGAGAACTCTTTAACTGATGTAGCTCGTTCATTATAAGCTCATGCAATTCTCTTCCGATTAGGAATAGAGCACACTGATGAATGGGGAATACATGCATGAGTAAATATATCGCTTAAATTCAACCTTACTAACTGTCCAGTTCATCGTATGGCAGAAGTAAGATGCCAGCCTCTGGGGTGTAAGCAAAGGTTTCGATCCAACCTCGTGGTACTGGATGGGATAATGGATAGTCTATAGCCACACGGAAGAGTTGTAATACAACGAAGTATCTGTTTGTGGATGACACGATTATATATATATATATATATATATATATATATATATATTGATGATCATCACATATCTCAAGTCAACTGTGGGATAAAAGTATTCCCAACCTCTTTACATGACGACCATAATTGCTATGTCTTACCGGCGTACGTTTCTTTCTCCTATCTCAATTTTATGACTAGTCCCACCAATCTATTTTTTGTCGCTCAAAGACTTTGATGATATATGATATCGTTTACTCAGATTTCGTGTCGGATCCATGTTGAACTTTTTCTGTCTCTTATAGTTAATCCTAACATTGCTCCCTACATTACTCTCAGTGATATTCGGAGTGTGTTAATAAGTTTGCATCTGTACGTCTTGGTAGGCATTGATAAATTCATTGTACACTTGATATTTTTAGCATACAAGCAAGGTACTTTTCAATATGTCTATATATTTATTAAATGCTTCTCATCCAGTGACATTTATTTCCAGCTTTGCGGAGGCAGGACCTCCTACAGATATGACAAGTTAGTTCGTGGCTCTCACCTTTGTGAGCTGGAAGTTCAAAAACGCCATCGTTTCCGGGCATTTCTTTCAGTTTTTCATTTTTGATGCGAGATTCCTCGAATATAACTTTCCCTCAATGAACTAGTTTCCGCAAAGAATCACGCCAGGATCTCCCAGTCATCAACTGAGATATTAGCAGCTGTTAGTGAAACCTCTAGGCAGTCCCCGTGCTTCAGTTTATGCTTTTGAGGCAGACATTTACCATTAGCTAGCTTTGCATCCAATAGCTACTTGGGGATTCTTTCATCTTACTAAATGACTATTCCATCATAGACTATGCTCGAGGACTGTGGCTTCCATACTATCACAGAGACATCCCTCGAGCACAGCATCATTTATGTGCATTTCCCAAAAATACATAGGTACATACATACATATATACATCATTATCAAAAATAAAATTTGTTCCACGTACAGATAATCTAATAATAAAAACATGTTACTGTTCAATATGTCTACACTGTCTTCAGAAAATCAAATGTTAATATCGTTTTGAAGATTACTGAGCACATTTTCCTTTTGGATGTGCGTTGTACACGCTATTTTAACACGGACATCGTTCAGACTCCGAAACTTAGTTGGGTGAACTGCTGTGTTAACATCAAAGGAAAATTTAGAAGTGATTTTCATGATTTGTAGATGAGATGTAATTTAAAAAGTTGCGAAAGTCTTTGAAACTGGTGGAAAATGGGTTTAAAAAACACAAAAAAAAACAACATATGAACATATTTATTATTGCGAAATCGATATATAATCCGACAGGAATGATCATAAATGCGTTATACTACTTTGTGACTCCATTTAATATGATCTCTCGTCATTACACAGTGATTGCATCTTTTGACCTAGACAGTGTAAATAGAATAAACAACTACAGAAAATGGGGCTACAGCTGGATTTGGACCTGTGACTAGGATATATATATATATATATATATATATATATATATATTCGCAGACAGACAGACGGACACACACACACACACACATACACATATATACATACATATGTGTGTGTGTGTGTGTGTGTGTGTGTGTGGGTGTGTGTGTGTGTGTGTGTGTGAATACTATTTGTACTTGAGTGTCTAACCAATCAGGGTGCCGGTTTTCCAATATCCAGAATTTCAATTCAGTTGCCATTATTTTTCATCCATTTTTCTAACTGCTCGCAAATAGCTTTCTATACCAAGCTGCCTATCTATCTATACGAATATCTATATCTTTGTGCCTCTTTATATGTATTCATGTATATATATAGAGAGAGTGAGATAGATAGATAGATAGCTTGATATATATATATATATATATATATATATAGAGAGAGAGAGATAGATAGATAGATAGATAGATAGATAGATAGATAGATAGATAGAAACATATAGATACTTTGTTATATACTCGTAATACACAAAATATTTTTTGACAAGTCTCTATATAATTTTTTTCCATTGTTGTAGTTATGTGAATATAGAACACTCTGGTGGATGTGGAATTTCTGTGTGAATAGATATATCGCTTAAATTAAGGCTTACTGACTGTCCAGTTCCGTCGTCCACATGTGAGAAAATGGCATCTGGGTCTGAAGTGAAGGTTTCAATTCTGCCTCGCAGTACTGGATGGGATGATTGAAAGTCTATAGCCACACTGAAGAGAGGCAATACATTGAAACAGCTGTCTGTTGATGACACAATGATATATATATATATATATATATATATATATATATATATATATATATATATATATATTATGCAGGAAAGGCAGAGATTAGTTTCAATCCTTCAATTATAATTCATATCTCATTACAATAATAGATCTGTCATGATTAGGACTGTAAGGTTTGTGATGTTTTTAATAGCTGAAAATTCTACGAGTGAAAAAAAAGAAGCTCAGCTGCATTTTGGTCAAATTCCGTTCTTTCATTAAAAGTCAACAGATAGACGAAAGAGATTTCATTTCTCCACACGAAATTCTTCAAAATCCTTGTATCCCATTCCAACTCCTTTATTAGTATGTCCCGTAATAAAACAAGTCGACCTGAGTTGGAAGAGTGAATTTGTCATCAGTCTCCATGTATGTAACCACTATATTTGGTGAGGTCATTTTCATTGCTGTGACAAACAGAAATAGAGTCACAACCTAATAGTAGGTGTTTGACAATTATTTTCATCACAGATATTTAATGTTTACAAACAAATACTCAAAACTTGCAAATGTGAATTGATACGAAATGACATGATGTCACAACTCTTTCTTAACCCGTCAATTTTGTTTTCATGTCTCAATTTCAAAGGTTTTGAATTCCAGTGTCTGACGATCTCACGATACTGAAGTAAACTGAAGGAGCATGACGATAAACGTTAGAAAAATCTGTTGTTCACCTCCCCAAGGAACTGAACTGAATAGTTGACAATTCCTATGACAGCAAATCGAAATCAAAGATGCAAAACTGTGGGAAGTAGACCGCTACATTTACCAAGTACAACGAATCTCCATGAGATCCTCAAAAGAAGAGAAAATCAAGCTAAGAATCACCCTGGGATGGTAAGCCTTCGGTGGAGCAAGCTCAACTTTCAAAGACCAGACGATCCTAATAATCCTAAAAAGAAAAGTATACAACCAATGCATTCTCCCGATAATCACTTATGGAGCTGAAAAATGGAATCTTACCAAGAGAAAGATCTGCAAACTGAGAAACATGCAACGTGCACATGAGAGAATTACACTCAACCTCACATGGAGAGATCACAAGACAGCACAGTATATAAGGAAGAAAACGGGAGTCCGAGACATCATAGAATCTATTAAAAAAACTCATGGCAATGGGGAGGCTATGCTGCAAGAATGACAGACAACCGATGGACATCACGACTCCCAACATGGATCCCCAGAGATCACATGCGAAACCGAGGCCGACAGAATACAAGATGAAGTGGTGAATTAGATAAAATCAGAAAATATTGGTCCCGCAACGCCCACGATACAGAATTGTGGCGGATCCTGCGGAAGGTCTATGTCCAACGACGGACGTTAGAAGACTGATGATGATGACAAAATGTTGTAATAACACACACACACTCACACAAATTAACAGTGCATATACACCAACCTTTCTGTATGTATCTATATCTCTCTTGTCTAACTTCAGCCCAAGTCAGTGAGTGTCTGGATTTGATTCATTCACTTAGCGTAAAAATAATGATTCAGCGGGAACGAATTCTTCACCGTTTGTCAACCCCTCAAGCCAGACTGATGTATAAATTAAACATTTTCTACTGAGTTTTGAATTTACCACTAAGTGAACAGCGGGCAGCTCACTTGACGACTGAACCTCGCAGAGATTTCTACAAGAATTTATATAAGAAATATGCAAAGGCTCTTTTGATTTTAATGAATAGGTAAATTCATTTTTATAATGAACATTTCCGAACTGTGGTTTGAAATCACGACCATTGTCAGCTGACAATTCTCTTTTCGACTTTTTCGACCAAACAAAAGTCTTATTTATATATATATATGCATATATATCAAATACGTAAGGGCTTACTTCATTTTCAATAGAATGAATACATTTATCCGGAAAAAAAAAATTCTTTATAAATATTTTTTATTTATTATATATGAATTACTAAATATGTAGGAATCATCTTCCATTAGAGTTGTAATAGGTTGCATAGTGAGAGAACAGCAGCCATACTAGTCTTCAATCTCTCAAACTTTTTCCAACATGCATGCACTTGGTGACACATGTTCATTGCAATATACAAAAATACATGTATATGCATGAATACATGTGTGTATGTCTGTATGGATAAAGTCTGGGTGAGAAATAGATATGAGTTTTGTTCTGTTATGTGGAATATATTTTAGGGTTATGTGTATGGTGTGTCGAAAGTTTGGAGTCATCTCGGAGTTTTTGTTCGAACGAAGCCAGTTGATGTCTTGGGCAAAATTCGTACAGTGTTCGTCGAAAACCTCAAGTGTATAACTTCCGTTGGTATAGATACGACCGAGAGAAAGGAAAAAACTGACCTCGAGAACGTTGTGAACAATGTTTGTATCGTTTCTTGTCCCGAATTAAAAAGATGCAAGCATTATGTTAAAAATAAATGTTACAACTGTCGTTTCCAGCAAACTGAGAATCCTTATTTTATACTACGAATAGGAGCTAAGACAAGAAAATGCAGTCGTAGAGAGAGACGAGTTGGTCAATCTCCTTGTGCGAGAGTGTGTGTGTGTGTGTGTGTGTGTGTGTGTGTGTGTGTGTGTGTGTGTGTTGCAGACATCATCCCTTTGTCGTGCGTTTCTGTTATGTCGGTGTCATTTTTTTGTCGCAGTGAATTGTTGTTCGGGCGAAAAACGCATTGTATGGAAAGAAAAGAAGCTGGTTTGTGTCATATATATATGGATATATATATATGTATATATATATATATATATATATATAAATATATATATATATAGAGAGAGAGAGAGAGTAGGAAGAGAGAGGAAGAGAAGGGAGAGAGAGAGGGAGAGAGAGTGCACAATAAGATTGTTTTCATACCGTGAAAATGCTCACTCTGGGTGGGTCGTTTATCTTTCTGTCTCTGTCTTCTTGGGTTCTCTGTCGTACAAGCATATACGGCTCCTTCATCTGTCAACCATTAATTTTAATTCGTCGTCATTGTTGTTCGGGCAGACATTTAATTGATCATTTTAATTGAAGTTCTAACAGAAAGTATCTTTACTGTTTTGCAAATTATTCAGACTGGTGTCTTCATCTTTGTTGTCTCGATCTTTAGCCTTCCTGGTCATGTCTGAAATCTTGAATGAAATATTGTCAGTATTCCATGACCAAATGAACCAGTTAGTTGTTTTTGTCAAACTTTGTTCTGCACTATAACAAACAAACAAAACAAACAAAAAACTTCTACTTTTGTGGAGTAATCTGTTTATTGCTTGTAACACACGTCATACTGGACCAAACCGATTTATAAAATCAACATTTCCTTTTCCTGATTTGTATCTATGTCCGAGTAAATGGTAGATGGCTATCCTACCAACTGACATATCATCTTTCATAACAGAGGCAGGTGTGGAGTTTAACTCTACGGTAGGTAGGTTTGTCACTTAATGTTTTGATTATCTATCCCTCAAGTCCGCCTGGAATTGTTCAATTGGAATTTCAAGATGAAGTATCTTCATTATTTGTGAATAGTTAAGATTTGTATTAATCTTTGCTGTATCGATTTTCGCCATTCCTATTGTTACCAAATATCCCAGATGGAGGATTATCAGTTTTCCATTATCTATTGAACCAACATCCTCATCTTGGTTGTTTGTCACTAAAAGTCCCGGTCCCAATTTCTCTCTCTCTATATATATATATATATATCCCTGATCCATCTAATGTAGTTCGAAGTATTATTGCGATTATCCAATGAGTTAATCAGACCAGTAACGTCCTTCTTGATGTTTTGATATGAACGTTTCGGTCAGTTTGCCGTCTCGTCCAGCTATTTTGAAGTTCACAGATAACATATGACTATTTCAAAAGTTATTCCAATCAGTGCCACCAGATCAATTGTTTGAAATTTAGTCAATTTTGGAATATCCTCTGAAGTAGTCAATACCACTGGGGGCCATTTTAGACAAACATTTAGGGCGTTTTGTTCGTCCAAACAAATAGTTACCGTAAATAATTTGAAAATACAAAAGCTTAAATTGAAGAAAAAGAAAGTTGAATTTTACCATCTATGGTTTTGATTGAGGGTCAAATTTTAACAGTAATTTTATTTTGGAGAATAAAAAAAAGCTCTTTTTAAGAACAGTCAATCTTATAGGTCTTTTCAGTTGGATTCCAGATCGGTCAAATTGTCAGATTTTTGCAGCTTTGCCCGAAAGACCCGTCATTCCAGTAGATAAAAGAAGCGTAAAAATTTGAAGTCATTCAAAGAAAATTCCATCAAAGGATAAATGCGGTGAGAACAGATTCTATTGAAGATAACACTGGCGTTTTCCATTGGAAAACATCCAATATAGAGTAAAATAGCATCTCGAAACATCCTGGAGAAGTTAGATGTTTTTTTCTTACTCTCACTGCAAAACATATGAAATAGATAAGAAAAGATTTAGAAACATTTAGATTCCGAGGAATCTAGATGTTATCGATAAACCTGTTAAAATATAACCCCAGGTCAAAAATGCATTTCTTACCAAAAAGAAAAAAAAATGAAATCAAAATAATTTTTTTGAGAACAGATGCCAATTTTCAAGAGAGTAGACCAAACAGTATGGCCAGGAGCACTGAAACATACACACACAAACACAGACACACGTAAAAAAACATAAAAAGCATATAGACGCACGCATATATAAGAATGATAGAACCCTTTTCGCCACTTTTGGTAGTTACGATGGTTCAGTGGTATTTAAGAGCTTTTTTTTTTGTTTACACCATACCAAAATTATCTTAGCCAGTAAAAATTAATGTTTAGCTCATTTCCTTACTCCCGCAACATTTACGTAGGGTTTAACGGCCAGGGTTTGGGTGAGAGCTCTGTACGACTCTTTTGTTTTTCATCGTGCGGATAAATAAGAAAATACTCAGTATGTGCGTCTTTTATGGTAAGAAAAAGAAACCTAATCTTTTTTCCTATTTAGGCTTCCGTACTATATAATTACGGACCTTAACTTTTGCACAAATGCAAAAAGACATAAACATTATTTTTCCAATTCGCCAGAGGAGGAAATAAGAGATATTTATATTAAATCAGAGGAGATCAGGGAGAATTGTGCTAAGCTCTGGTGTGAGATGTAACAAAGAAAAATCTTTGCTCCTTTCCAAGGTATTACACCTCACAGTTGCTTTTAGATCTATAATGGAAACCATCAACCAAAACTGTCAACAAAACTTTAAACATCGGTTTTTTTAGTTTTCCAATGGGGTTGGCTGGCTGTATGTTATGCACACAAATAGCACTAATCGAGATGGAAGGGTGTAAATTGAAGCAATGTAACGATGCATTTTTTATTTTGTGAAAAAAATAACCTTATTGACCTTATGGGAGCCTCAATTTCAAGAATCTAAATGTTTCTAGTTTTTTTTTTCACTCATTTTTAGATGTTCCCTGATGGAAAAGTCGAGCGATGTCATACATAGAATTTATTCTTTCCGTAATGATATGAATTTTGACGCTACATTTGTTCATTTGATTTAGTTTTCACCTTATTAATACTACGTAAAACGATGCTCACCATGAATGCAAAAATTATCTTGTCCACATATCAGCTGAATGTTTTTCATCCGTCGTAACCATCTCAGATTGATTCAGCATCTATTCACTTGGGTTAATTGGAGGCGAAACACCTGCGCAGTTATGAATACTAGTAAAGTAGCTCAAGAAAAAGATCGTTAGAAATGTGAAAAAAAAAGTGGAACTGCAAGTAGATCTTTTCATGTTCTTTCATATAAAAGCAGAAAACACGTGATCTTAGCACTATACCGGCTGTCATATTGATTTCAAAATGGCTGCCAGAAAATCGTTTATATAGGGATATTTCATTGAGCGTTTCCTGACTCCAAAATGGTGATAATAGTATGTTTGGTTGAGTCGTCTGAGATTAGATTGATGGAATGTAAAGGAAAAAGGGAGGAAGATGTATGTTGTCTGTATAGAAGCTAGCTGCAAAACAATCACTAGAAGTTATTTTTACTTAACGCTTTTCTTTCATAAGAGCAAAAAATGTCGTAAAGCGTAGTTGAGAAGAGAAGGAGATCCCTGTATTTTTATAAGTTTTGTTAGGAGCAAGGCAACAGTAGTGGAGCTATAAGCGGACACAATTCGCTCCAAACAGTACAACAGAGAAGTTACAATCGTTCAGAATTTGGTCAAAAAAGGTTGTGAAAATATGTGAAACATTACATTCACATGCTCTTTTATATAACAAACAGAACTCATGAAATCTGACCACCATTGCAACTGCCATCTTGATTTCAAACTGGCCGATGGGAAATCACAATATTTTGAATGTAAGAACAAAGAAAGGGTTGATATATTTTCTCAAATCTGGTATGGAAATATTTCAATTTCTGTGTACTCTTTCCGATTAAACGTATCATCTGACGCCTGCAGGACCCACCTTGAAATGTTATCATTTTCAAGTATGTGGGACAGGGACCCCTCCCCTAATTTCACTTGTCATCTGAAAAAAAAAGCCAAAACAGAAAAATTTGGGCTCGGCAGAAGCAAGCACATTGAGAGAGATTTCTCTGTAGAGAAATAACCACCGGGGATTTAACCCACTCACGCATTCTCACATCATTCGCATCGTTCATTTTGTTTCATCTTCAAAGCAAAACTCCATTAGGCCAGTTGTTACAATCAGCTATAGAGCCAACCAACATGTCAAACCAACATGTCAAAAAAGATGAAGTTATTAGATCCAAATAAAAGCGCTTCCTCAAATCTACAAGGACCAAAAGAATCAACTGTTATGAGCTGGCAGTTATACCTAATTTGGTAACGGGACTCAGGCAAAAAACCTTGTTGACCTCGGTTAGTGTAAACGATGGATAAAATTCTTGCTAAAGATATTTTAGACTTTCATAAAACCTGTTCCTTACTAAATGATACCTTTGGACTCGACACTGATGGAGGACTTGACGTTTATTTTAAATCAAACCATGTAGTGTTGCATAAAAGCTGTAAAAACAGATTCGACGAACAAAAATTTCAGTGTGCTCAAAGACGAAATGCTGAAGAAATCTGAACCAAACCCAGCAGAATCCAGACAGTGGGATTGGTTCAATGACAAATATAAACCGTTGAACTTTCTGTGGCGATGACAGTACAAAAGAAAAACCTCCATAATGCACAGACATGAAGACTTGATCATCGTATTTGCACACACACACACATATATATACATATATATATATATATATATATATATATATATATATTACAAGACAGAAGATATGGGAAAACTCAGTGAAGGCGACATGCATACATCAGATGCAAAGTATCGTCATAACTATTTGACTTTTCTGAACAACTACTCGCGGAAATACTATTTTGTGCAGTATACTGATGACCAGAAAGGTAAAATAGACAGTTTTGTACTAGCTGAGCTTGTCCCCTGCATAGAGGATTTTGAACCTCGAGCAGTCTGGGTTGTCCTTCAGTCACCAATTTTTCCCACATACACATACTCAGTGATACAAATATACACAATAATACATGTATATGCATGCACATGCATGAATACGTCTATCTATATATTGAGATAGTCACATGGTGCGTGTGGATAGAGTATGAATATATTTTTTGTATCATGTTACATTCCATGGGGTTGTGCTTAGAATGCGTCGAATGTTCATGATTAATTCGGGGTCTCTGATCGGAAATATGCCGACTAATGTTTAGTGTAAAAGATGGATTGTGTTTCTCGGAAACCTCGTGTGCATAACCTCAGCCAGTAGAGATACGACCAAGAAAAATAATAACTGTCCATCAGGACGTTGTGAACCGTGGTTGCGATCTTCTTTTACCCTGATTGGAACATATATGCACACATGATGTTAGAAACCCTTGTACAAAATAGTTAAAGTATTAATCAATTTCAAATGTATAAATATGAAAAAATGAATGAATAATCTAAGAATGAATAAATGAATTGATGAATGAATAATATAAAATTCATCTGTTTGTCGGTCTAAAAATAAGTGCCGAGATACTAACAATAAAACAAGATAATTATAAATGAAATCTCGATGATTCAGGATACTTTTACGAAGTTTCCTCTTTTCCTTTTTATTTTTTGCAAACTGAAAGTATTTTGCCAAGTGATTTCTCTTCGAGCTACTGGGATCATCTTTCATACCGTCAAATTTCGTTACAGGTGTCCTTTGTTCTAAATGTATTACTGTATTACGTGACAGAGGCATCTTTCTCCCCCAAATCAAAATGAACATTTTTAGAGAAGGTCTAAGGGAGTATTGATGCCATTTCACTAGTCTGTAGACAAAACATTCAATAAAATGTATCACCTATGTTGGCTACGGTTGTTCAATATCACTCTGGTGTTATTTTGCTTGTTTCTACAAGGCCCAAACTTCCTTAACAAGCCGGAATCAAAGTGTTCGGTTCATTTCTTTTGTCACCGTTAGCTTTGTTTCGAATAGGGTGAGGCCTTAGAGTTACTTTTTACAGTCATGTTGTGTTGACTAATTGAAAAGATTCAGCATTTGTTGCGTTTTTTTTATGACAAAAAAAAATGAATGCAGCCAAATCTTTTATTTTCCTTTCGAGGCTTCTTTACTTTATAGTTATGAACGTTCAGTTTTAGTTAGCCCCAACGAAAAAAAACAAGCATCTATTCTTTAATTCACCAGAGAGGAAAATTAGTAGTAGATATTATAGATCAAAGGTTATCAGGAAAATTTGCGCTATACTCTGGCTGGGAATGTAACACTTCAATCTATTACGCCTTACCGATGCTTCTGGTTCTATGTTAAAAACAGTCAACCATCACTGTGAACATAGGTTTCTTCAGTATCCGAGTGGGTCTGGTTGACCAAGTATTTATGCATGTATCTATCATGCACACTGGCTGCGCCAATGACGGCTGTAAATTTAATTCTCAAAATGTTGAGAAAAACGTTTTTCTTTTTTTTTTTAACCATCATGGATTTTTAGTGGGGGTTCAGTTTGGAATGTAAGTTTATACTTGGTCTTTTAGTTTGTGTCCGGTAGTATTTACACTTTTTTTTGTTTTGTTTTTTCAATTCTGACTTTTTCTCAGTGATCATCGCCCAAGAAAAGGCAAAAAATCCATTATTCATCAATCAACCTTTTTTTAAATTACAGTAATCATTTTCAGTCGGAAACGAAGCAGGAATGTATTTTCTAATTTTTTTAGATTTTATTGATAACCCCTAACACGGAATGCAGTCAAAAGACATTGGCTGCATGATGGTTTATCTTGAGTGACTAACCATTTGATTTACTATTATTGACTATTTCGATTCACTTTTGATTCCAACCCAGGTCGGCCCTGTTGATATTGCGTGGAAGGATGCTGAACATAAATATGAAAAATTGCCAAATCCATACATCATCTCAATACTCTGCATCTGTCGTAACCATTCCAGATTGATTCAGCATTTCTCCACTTGGGCTAACCGGGAGCGAAACACCTGCGCAGTGTGTCCAGAGAAGAACAAACCATTTTCAATATCTGGAGAATTGGTTGCGTGGCCTTGGCGAAACTTAGCACTCACTGTGGATACAAGAGCCGCCGCTGTTCCGTTGGATTATGTAGTCAGCAGCGAGACTCCATTGAGTTTTTTTTTGTACTGTGTGACAGTTGCATTCACAATTACCGAGTGCAAGGTCCTTTCTGCCTTTTCCCAAAAGGATTTCAGATGATATTAAAGAGAACACGACGAGGCACTTAATAATGACCCTGAAAGAGGACTTTGAAGTCCGTTTCAAATAGTAGAAGGGATGCAAGGATAAGTCTTCAAGGTCACCCTGGGCAGTTCTTTGAAGCAACTTAAATGTCATTGACCTAGGTAGGCTATTTTTTGTAAATATCAAATTGCTGGCAACTTTCTAAACAGACCCCGTAATAGGAAAGACAAGCAAAAATGTCACAAAAACTAACGGCGTAGATTTCTCCAGATTTTGCATGAGTCTGTTTGGCCGGTTGAATATCTATAGGGCGTATCAATGGAGATACACGGCCAGAAATGTAAGTTACTTATTAGAACTCGACATCTTTTTGAAATTCCTACTCAAAATAAGTTTTTGGGTGAGTTAGTTTACAATGTAAGTGGACGCTAAATTGGTCCTTTAGTTTGTGCCTGGTAGTGTTCCCACTTTTGTTTTTCTAATTCAGACTTTTTCAGTGATCGCTGCCGAACAAAAGCCGGCAGAAGTAAATTTTTCATCGATGGCTATTTTCCCCCAATGTTTTCAATTGATTACACCCAATACAACGTGCACGCGAAGAAGGTTAGTTACGTGACGGTTTGTATTGAGTGACTAGTCAGGCCTGTTTTATTTATCTCTTATTCCAAGTCAGGTCTTGTCAGTTCACATTATGAAGAAGAATGCCAACGAGAAATTGTCAGAATTGCCTGTTCTGATATCATCTGAATCTTCTTTGTTTGTCACCATCATCACTGCTGGGTCTGATTATTGGCAACACATCTAGGCTGTAATGTATAAACAGGTGACAGACATTACACAAAGGAACTGATTGCAAACCAATCAAATCAATTCGAAATGTGTACGATCAGGGCGACATTTTCGTCAGTCCCTGTCACACTGATTAATTGTAGCTATTACAGTACACCGTATTTATCTTGTTGAATGAATGTAGAACCAAATTTTGGGGACGTAGCTACTTGGCTGTTGGAGAGTTGGGTCAAGGGTAGGATTAAGCGTTAGG
Source organism: Thysanoteuthis rhombus (assembly GCA_963457665.1). Classification (NCBI taxonomy): domain Eukaryota; kingdom Metazoa; phylum Mollusca; class Cephalopoda; order Oegopsida; family Thysanoteuthidae; genus Thysanoteuthis; species Thysanoteuthis major. The sequence continues at coordinate 6,289,803 of OY735233.1, forward strand.
ATCAGTCAGTCGGGGTAAAGGTCAATTTTAGTTAAAGGCTTTCAAATTTTTTATCTAATTTCATTGCGCAAACGGTTTTTAAGCAAACAATAATAATGCACATTGTCCTTCCAAAAATCCATAAAACCTCTCAATCGTGGGCGCCCAACACTAATATTACAGAATTCCCAGATTTCCACGTTTTATTTTATTTTCGTCTACAATTTTGCGTATGGACTCTGGGGATCCATGTCGTGGTCAGTGATATCCAACGGTTGTCTGTTACTCTTATAACTTTGCCATTTGAATTTTTGCAATGGATCTCATCATATCTGTGACTTCTGATTTTTCTCTAATATACTGTCTTTGGGGCTTTCCATGTGATGTTGAGCATGATCTTTAACAGTACGATTACAATGAAAAAAATCCTGAGGTAAAGAAATATACCACTGCATTCATCTAGGAAAGAGTGTCTTGAAAGAAGAAATCAAACAATGAATCGTCGTAGTTTGACAAGCTTTCGACGGAGCAAACTAAACAGCAAAGATCCGATTAATTTTGAAAAGAAGTCCCCACAACCAATCCTATAGAAAAGGAGCATTGACATTATCCAGAATACTTGCACTCAAACTGAAAACCATGCAACCATAAGGTCGTGAGGCAACCTTAAAATATTAATGTACTATCATCTATCAATTCAAAATAACTTGGATCTTTATTCATGGACTGGCACTGAGGAGTCTTTATTTTTTCTATTGGGTAATTTACCCTTTAACAATTCAAGTATCAATTTTGACGTTTTTCTCAAGTCTCAACTCAACTAAGGATGTTTCAGTGTGTGATCTGACATTTCAAGTTTCAGGAATTTATATGATGTAATCTATGATGCAATTGTGATGCGGTGATAGGAAGTAAAATCAAGCAATGAGATGCGTCGGTGACTAACAGAGAGACAGAAAATTTGCACATAAGCTCATTATATGGTACGGTTCAGCAAAATAGCTTTTCTGTTTCAACCGAACGGAAGTCTTGCAGGGCATTTATGTCGAAATAAAGTTCAAATTCGTGCAGGCGTGTACGTGAGGTTTCAAGGAATATTCAACACTGACATTCGAGTCAATTGGATTGAGCATAAGTAGACAACTAACATTGAATTTAAGAGATGCTGAATTAAGAACAGAATCAATGGAATTGTGCCCAGCACTTAGTTGTGCGATGACGCACAACTGTAAGTGCAAATCATCTCAATGTAGTCATCATGGCATTGTATAAATGCATTCCAGTGTTTGGCTTGTGATTCCATTGGAATTCTGCAGGTTTTTGATGGGTACATGTACATATTCTTTAAAGTAAGATGAAAAAACGACTGATGATCATCCATATATGACTTCATGGGTATCTTACAGAGGTAGCTATTGATATATATATATATATATATATATATATATATATATATATATATATATATATATATATATATATATATATATATATATATATGAAAAGTGTGATTTCAAACGCGATAAGCATCCTTATGGAGCATTTGATTTTTAATTGAACGTTTATTTCGTTTGGGAATCATACACTTCATTTTAGATTTTACATAAATTGACTACTTTGGTTTTGTGATAAATTCTGTAAACCTCAACCAAAGTCATTAAAAATTATGTCACCTTTGTTGTGAGTAACTTTTTAATAACACCAATTCTAAAAATTGCTCTAACAAACGCAGCATTCAATTTTGGAGGGAAGTTGCAGTAATCAAATATAAGCATTGCATATCTGAACTGTAGAAATGAATTACACCAAACCTCCCCCAATACATTTTTGATTTGACTCTGCACACTTTTCCTTAAAGGAATCAAGGATTCTCTAATCTATGAACACGTAACAACAGTTTTAGTCTTTTTGATTTGTACTGTAAAAATTCACTCAAATATATATGCGGTGGTTTGAATCCAGGAACTCCTTTCATTTAACACTAGTAATTACAGTCGGGAACGTTATCTGTGCACATGAACGTTGAAGAAAAGAGGATCAGTGAAAAGATTGAAATGCTCAATGTGATAATAGAATTGTGAAAACTTAATATTCCAACGTAAGATAAATGGGAAAATAAGAATGCAGTTGAAAAATTGAGTTATTTCAAAAACTTACCTGTGGATAAATGACACGGTGAATTTTGTACCAGTGCACTGATATTTTTTCGACTATTCTATGATAAAATATTCTTGTCCGTTTTTTCAATGTTTTCTTTTTTAATTAGAGTGTAGATATGCATCCTGGAGATACGCATTTTTCTTACTCCAAGTATACATATATATATATATATATATATATATATATATATATATATATATATATATATATATATATATATTATCAATAACTGATTTTGAAGGCAGTAGAAGTAGCAATGAGCATACAAAGTGCTGTAAGTTCTGTATGTATATATGTGTGTGAGTGTCTGTCACTGAGTTAACACACACACATGACTGTAAGTATGTGTGCACACATACCGACATTTATTCGTTGGTATACATAAATGTACAAAAATATAGATGTATGCCTCAGTACGTATATGTGTGTGTGTTTACACGCGAGCAAATATTATTTTAGGCTACCGATAACCAAATGCCAACTAGAAAAGATTATTAATTTCTCCTCCATACAAATCATCTCTGCTAGTTCGGCCGGCTAGAAACAGATCGATAACTTGACATTCGTTTTACCTACGTTTCACACTGAAACATTTTTCTCCAAGTTGCATCGTAGAATCTGCAAAATTCATTGGATCCGAATTTTAAATCAACAGATCATAATTGAATACATATTTGACAGAGTGAATGCATCGCAATTACTCAACAACTGGTCATTGTTCGTAGTTGTCACTCGCTACATATCATCATCATCTTCATCATCATCAGTATTTCAACGTCTGTTTTTGGACATGGACCTTCCCCAGGAATCCCCACAGTTCTCTATCGTGGTTGTTGCCGAGCAATTATTTTCTAAATATGTCTAGTTCTTATATTTCGTCAGCCTTGGATTTGCATGTGATTTCTGGGGAAATAAGACATTGTAATATTAAGTTTGAAGAAGGATCGTTGGTTTTAGAGAGATGTTATAAAAAAATAAAACTTTAAGAATCACAGATATCCCTTCATAGTTTACATGAATGATTTCCCTTGTTTTCCTCACTTTAGGATAATCTGGATTTAGATTTAACTTATACTGGCAAAAGTAACTGAGCTACTTTAAAGCTGTAGCTTTCATTCAATAGATAGAAAATTAAGTAAAGTCCAGACTCTTCCGTGCATGCACTTTTGGAACGGGCACCTTTGGATGATATTACCGAGAGTAAGACACGTTGAAAGTCGGCCTAAATTCTTCAAATTAAACGGCTTACGTCGCTACCAAGAAGGGATTGCTGTGCCGAAGTCAAAATAAGTAGTTTGAAGTTCTGGATAGATTAGTTTCATGAAGATTCACGAAATCAAATCACTTCCTTTGTCAAACTCAAGTCATGATTGGAGTCGACTTTGTTTTCCTCACATGACATGAACAATCCTCACCTGATTTAGGAAGGTAAACTCTTCGCTGTTTTTTACAAGTCACGTTAGACCAACTGTATAAAATCAACATTTCCCAACGGTAATTTGAAATTGCATTCAATTGATGGCTAGGCAGCTCCCCTACCAACTGAGCCAATTTGATATATTCTATATATTTGATTCTAGATATAATAATACAGAAGTTTCAGAAATCAGTACAGTTGGGGAGAGTTTGACCCTGCAACAGATGGGCATGTCGATGAGAGTTTTTAGAAAGAACTTCTCCGCGAATTTCATGAGCAAATGGGTTTCTGGTGAGCATCTCCGTCTAAGATATAGAATCACTTACGTTACATCTATTTCTGAGTATGGTAGCCCGTAATCGAAGATAATGAAATAAGCTGATCTGCACATTAGGCAACATTTTTTAATCGCCACCTCTTTTGTCATTGATAAAAACTCTTTATGGACTATGAACCCAGGCAAGGCTCTAGAGTGGAATAATACAAAGAATGAGTTCAGTAGTCTAAAGACCTTTTAGAATAAGACCTTTGATAATATTCCTTTATTCATAAGCTTTCGAAAAATAATTGAAGAGACCTAAACGCTCAACATATTTTCAAGAGGCTTGTCATATCCCTCTTGAAATAACACCACAAAATCAAATCACCTCAGATATCATAGCTTTCAAAAAATGACCTCCAGTTAAGAGCTTTTCTAGCTCTTTGTCATGACATTTTCGTATATCGTCAATAATCTCTTATTATTAATTATAATTGAACAACTATAGCCATCAAAGGTGGTGGAATGTTAAACAACTGGGTTATATCCCTTTGATATGTGGGCATGTTTACGTCTGTGTGTTCTAGCATTGCTGGCTATATTGTTTTCTCAACGGATTGAAAATTGTTTTCCGATCTTTGGGGAAAAAATCTTCTGCAACCTTTTGGAGGTCCTTATTCTGACGGGCTTATAAAGATGTTTCTAAATGTGTTTTACCCTATTTTAGTTGTTTCCAAGTGAAAAACGCCATTGATGGTATAAAGAGAATCTATCCTGGGTATATCTATTATTTGACGGATTTTATTTACATGACTTCAAATTTTGACGCAACAATTGTCCAACTATTGACTGTACTTGCAATTTTTGCCGAAATTCGTCGACGATTCAGTTATTTCCAGTACAATTTTTCATTGGCTGATATCATCGTTGATTCAATTTGCAACTGCACTCAAGAAATTTCGTCTGGAATTTCCTTTGTTTGGAACTTGGATTCTTCATAATGTTATTCATCGTGTCGTATTTTAACTTCTAGTTCTACTGGAACCAGATTAAATCTTTCTGGTTAGCACAATTATTCTCTCTAAACATCACCTTGCATTGCGCGTAGTCTATTCATAGTTTAATAAACACAATCGTTAATACTGATGTGTTCCTTTCGTTGAACTCTTGTAATGAGATGACTTTGTTCTTTTCAACCATAACAACGGCAACAACAACAACAACAACAATGTTCCTCACCAAATGAAACTTTTACATTTAGTCAATGCCACTATGTTGTGTCAAACCAATAAACAAAATTACCTTTGCCTTACCACAATTTACATCACAACCAAGCGATTGATAAGCGACTATTTTACGGCCTGAGCAAAACTGAAAAGTCTTTCACATCATCGAAAATTTGTGTTACCTATACACGAAGGCCTATTTCATTCGAATAAATAGGTACATTCATACGAAGAGGTGGAAGTTTTCTATAATACTTATTCATTACACACACACACACACAACACACGCACACAACATAGACACACACAAACATATATATATATATATATATATATATATATATATATATATATATATATATATACGATACTTCTTATAATCATCTTCAGTCGGAATCGGAAAGTTGAGCGACCCATCTTGTACCTCGTTTTTTGCTTCTCATATAAATTCTGCGCTTCTCCCTCTGGGCTGCAGGACCTTATTCAAAATCAGTACTATTTTGTAATTTTGCAATTGAAAATATCTAAAATAATATTCTGTCTCTTCATGTCTGCATTCGAATGTCACAATTCCAGTTATGACATAATGAGATTTAAGTAGTTCAATAAAAGATTATAAAGAAGGAGATAGAGAGACAGAGGTACACCTAGAGAGAAATGTAGGGAGACGCAGAAAGAGAGAGAGAGAGAGAGAGAAAAAGAGAGAGAGTAAGTAGAGAAGAAAGTTAAGTAGATAAAACAAGGTGATAGGAAATGAGAGGCTGACAAGAGTGAGGTAGTTTAACATAGAAGGGGGGAGAAAAGAGAGTTATGTAATTTTTTAAGATGATTGGATGGGAGAAAGATGAAAGGAAAGGTAGTTTACAAAAGCAATGCTGTGGATTATAGTTTCCTTGTAGTTATCACTGAACCCTGTGGCAGTGAGTTTTAGGTCTCCAGCCCTCGTCTCCTACCGTCATCACATATCACAGCTGTGCTGTGGTTTGTATAGTCTCAACTATGCACAGATATATTTTTTCTTGGTTTTTAAGCTATTTCTACCAGCCAGGGGTCGTATCTCATTTGAACAGCCCATAGCAGTTCTGTGGTTAACAATTTCGCACCGGCTGCCTGGTGGTTATCGCTTAAGGCTGACTGACAGGGAGTCTCCTCAGGTCTGCGTGCCTCTAATTCCATTTGTGGTGTGTTGTAGTGTTGTTGAACAACTTTGAAAACTTGATGCGTTCTGCAAAAATAAAAAAAATAAAAAAATAAAATAAGATTCAAACGTCTCACATCAAAGTTCCAATAGCAAGTTGCTTTTTTCAGAATATTTTAAAAAAATGTTGAAAAGGTGAAAGGTGTATTCTATCAAGTATTATTATTATTATTATTATTATTATTATTATTATTATTATTATTATTATTATCATTATTATTATTATTATTATTATTATTATAATTATTTTGTTGTTGTTGTTGTTATTGTTGTTGTCATTGTTTGCTGTGATATCAGTTCATGTAAGACCCTAGCCTTGTCACCTTGCAAGTTGTGACAGTCTGGGCTTTTGAGAAAGAGAGAAAAAAATGGGTACAGTGCTTTCACACATAAACAGTACAGCATTTACCAAACATTCTTCTACATATACATAAAGTGATATATGCTTGGTGCAGTACATACATCCACATTGACAAGAATTTTTCTAACAATATGTGCAGTGGAGGTATGAGCTATTTTCTGTATTTCATCTATGCTTGGCTTTTCAGTTATCCTCTCGGCTAGTCCAATTTTTGAGTCCTCTAATGAAATCTACCAACAATCAGTATCATGTGGGTCCTGAATAACAATATTTTACTGATTTCAATTTTCAAGGTTTTATTTTTTGACAGCAATGGGACAGTCGTATGTATTAAGATCTGTGTTTTTTCTTTGAAGTCTTTCACTATAATATCTGACCTGTTAGCGATAATAGTTCAATCAGTATGTAGAGTGAAGTCTGACAATATGGTCTCATCTTTTGCTTCCATGGATAGTTCATGTCACTGTTTGTATCTGCACTTTGCTTGTGGTATGTTGTAATATTTGCAGTTATTCCAATGTATATACTGTTCCATCCTGTAGTCTTTCATTTTATATTCTTTGGCTGCAAGGACCAAACATACTGTTACTTTGTGGTCAATCATTTTGGTCTTTGCATTAAAGATCAAAATAATTTTTTAAGATGTTAGCTTGGTAGATTCTTCTTCTCTTGCTTCTTCTCCTCCTCCTCCTTGTTGTTGTTGTTGTTCTTCTTCTTTTTCTAATTATTATTATCATTATTATTATTATTATTATTATTATTATTATTATTATTATTATTATTATTATTATTATTATTATTATTATTATTATTCACACCAGTTGCGTGGTGGTCACCGCTGGAAACTGAGTGGCAGCAAGTCTCCTCAAATCTAGAGCAGTCTTCTTCACACTCTCACAGCCCACAGTAGTGCTGTGGTTTACAGCTTCACACCAGTTGCCCGGTGGTTATCATTGAAAGCTGAGTGACAGTGAGTCTCCTTGGATTTCCAGCTCTCGTTTCATATCCTCCTCACCTGTCATAGCAGTGATGGTTTGTTCGTAGCTCCAACACCATTTGTGATGTGTGTTTTTTCTTCTTCTTATTATTATCATAATTGTCATTATTCTTATTATTATTCTTCTTGTTCTTTGTCTTATTATTATTTGCTTCCCTGATTTGTTGTTTGATACATTCATTCATCAAATCTTCCACTTGACACCTTAGACATATGAAGGTTTGTTTTTTTTAATTTATTGAGCTTTTCTCCCCCTCTTTCTTCCTCTTTCACCTCCTTTTTTTTTCTTTTTTCTTCCATACTGTTTGTTCACTCTCTACCCATTGGTGACAGACAGATATATAGAATCTCAAATGAAAAAAAAGAACTCAAACGAATGCAACTCACCACCTATGATAAAAAGTGAATTCGTTCATTTGCTATGGACTTCTCCACCATACACCGACCGCTCTATACAAGTCAATGCACCAGATATAATGAAAAAATATTCCAAATATCATAAATGCCATATTATAGACATGGCAATCCTATCTGATACGAACACCTAGACAAAAGAATTCGAAAAAAAACATCCATGATATAAATATCATAAAACAGAAATCGCGAGAATGTGTCATTTAAACTCACCTGCAATCCCAGCAGTGGTAAGTGCACGAGGAATAATTGAGAGAAACACTGATGCACGCCTTGAAAAAAGATTCTTAGAAATCCATCTTCATCCGAGGAAAGAAAAAAGATGCTGATAAGCTCTGCTTGCATACTAAGTAAAAAATCTCTCAATCCAAATATTTCCATCATAAACCTACACGCCCCTCTGCTTTTGAATTTCTAATTTGTTTATTATTTATTATTATTATTTTGCATTTTCAAACTTGTTGTCCGGTGGTTATCGCTGAAGGCTGAGTGGCAGTGAGTCTCCTCATGTATTCAGCCCTTATTGCTATCATGTTTCTCCTTTTGATGTCCGTATTTACGACGTATGGAGTTTTATCCAGAAACTCAGAGCATGCAACGATGTGATGACTTACATAAGTAATGATCAAATAGAGACAATATTAGGGGCTTGCGGGAGACTATGGACGGTACCTTTGAGGGCAATTTTTCTGGTAATTTCCTTGCTTTCTACTCTAATATTCATTTTTCTATCCATAAGCACAGCCAAGTCTACAATTCAATTTTTTCTCTTTGTCGCTGACTACCAGATACAGGCTTATTGCTTGGATGGGTTGCTCTGTTCGGACGTTGAAGTGGCTTTTGCTCTCTAGCGTCCGGTACCATTTTTTCAATATGGTCGAACCACAGTCATTTGCATAGTTCCTTGTGTATAATAGTTACGTATCTGATTTTGCACTCCTTTTCTTTAGTCTACAGTCTCAACCCTTATATCAGATAGGCGGCATTCGCTGTATGTCTGGGTTCTGTCGATCTTTGCCTTGACATATTTCTAGCTTTTTGGACACAGTCTCATCTGCTGAAGTCTTGGTTTTTTCTTGGTTTTTTCCTCTCTGCATACAGTCTATCAGTGACATATCTGGGTTGTGGAGCCTTGTGCATCATCATAAGTTTCTTTGTTTACTTGTCGATTGATTGGATCTTATACTCAGTCAATTCAGTGTATTCTGCTACCGTTACTATCCAAGTGTTCTTTGGTGCTATCTATATTCTGCTGTTTAGCTCAGTCTCCAATATATCTCTTATCCTTTTAAGGTATTCCTTTTTTATATTCTCCTCCATTTCTTCCTGTTTTATCAAACTGCATTTGAGTACCCTTCGGTATTTATATCGGTCCTGTGTAATCAATGATCTGACATTTTTGTGTCCGAAAGTTCGATTCCGTCACTGAATGCCTTTCTATGCATATTATTATGAGCACATATTTTTTTAAATTCAAAACTCTCTCCCAACGTCCCTACTTTACTGGTTAAATTTGAGTCCTTCCCTGTTCTTTGCAAATACCAGGTAAGGTTGTTGAATTTTCCCCTTGTTTCGGCAAATTAGTTTTCTTTGCCGTTTTCATAATTATGCTTTGTGGTATCATAGTAAGTACAAACAATAATGGGGACAAAGAACCCCCATGAAAGACTCCCCCTTTTATGCTTACCTCAGCTAAGTCTTCTCCTGCAGCTGTTGTCTACTTTTCAGTTTTATATAGAGTTAGTTATGAATCCCACCACTGGTTTGCTGAGCCTTAACGAAGGTTATTTTTGACTGGAGTTGTTTTCTCACTGTACTACAACCGTTTAGAGATATGACGAAATTTTCAACTATGGAGAATCTCTAGAGCTCTGCACGGGATGGAAATATTTTTATTATCATTAGACTCCCGATCAAAACATACGAAATCGTACTGCATACTTTAAAGTAAAAAATGTGACGATCAAACATTTTTAACTAAGGTCAGCAGCCGTAGTCAGATGAAAAGGTCTGAATCAGAATACATGTAGGTTTCCTCTACAAAAGATATAGAAGAGTTGTTGAACTAATTATTTTTTGGCTGTATCGGGCCGATTTCTCAAATTCATCTGATAAATATCTAAGAGAAACAGAAGTTTTTGGCCAGTCTTAGAATAGCATTTACTAAGTCTATGAAATTATTTGTATCAATCTTTATACTGAAGATAGCAACCTACCAGTTGTTTTCTCTAACGTAATTATAGTAATTCACCTGCGCTTAGAAGGCTTGTTCGATGTAGCAATTAAAGAAGTACGAAAAAATATACTTGTACGTAAGGAAAGAGGGGAGGTCTTTGGTCAGCCGTGGATTGATGATAGTGTTACACAAACACACACACACACACACACACACACACACATATATATATAGACGTATATATATATATTCATATATATATAGAGAGGGAGAGAGAGAGAGAGAGAGAGAGAGAGAGAGAGAGAGTTTAGCTCCATAGGCCCTCAACATCTCATTTTATCGAATGGATTTGTCCATAACTAATGTGTGGTGGTTATTACAATAGACTGAACGACAGTTGATGACGTCAATCTCCAGCAACGTTCTCAGGAAGACTATGGTCTCAGCCATCAATCAACTCTACGTCGGATTACTTATTTATTAAATCTTGCCTCATTGAGTGCTTACGACACATTTCCAATGGTGCTAATTATCATAAGCACAATCCCAACCTCCACACCTTACACATTTTGTTGCACCTTGGTAACGCCCCAATATCTTTTACATTATTTCACTCGCCATTATCTTTCTCAGATAAGGAATAACACATTTGGTCTTCTCGAGTGGATGAATTGGTCACTCTTGATATCAAAGCATCTGTAATCTTAATTTTCTAAGCAATTTTTTCTGCAAGTTCCGATTCTTATACCTAAACCTAATAACACAGAGTAGGTGATGTCATCCATTGTCAACGATTACTATCATAAAGATTATCAAAAATTGTTCAGGTGAATAGTTAATAGGGTATTAGGGTTAGTACGATGGTTAGTGCAGTACAAAATGATTAACTGCAATAGTGCGGATAATAAAATGGCCGTCACTCAGCGTTTTCTGCGATGTTTGTTCAGGTCTTCAAATTGTGCAGATCCAAGCTTTTATAGAAAAAAGGTATTTGTTGATATATCACCAGGAGATAGCTCAAGATGATAGTGGTTGACGAGAGCTCGCTGGTGGAACTCTTCTGTAGGTGAAAGCTAATTGGGTCTTCTCTGTCCCATCCAGGTAAAATGTACAGGCTGGGTAGTGGAACATTGGTTACCCCGAGACGGTTGCTGGAGAAGCAGAACGGTTCGCAATGATGCAGCTGCTTTCTTGGCCAATAAATATCGTCAGGAAGAGAAATGGAAATTGGGAATATGGAAAAGTTACTTTTCTTGTTTTTTGTTCAGCGCTGATTGCTAAAACCACCTGAATTTTCAAAAAGCGTTTAATTTTGCGTAAGCGTACATTGAAAACTAACCCCCTTCAAAAGAGTATTATTGGGCAAGATCGAGGAACGTTTTTCTATCTACGAATGTTCGATCTTCCTACTTTCTAGCTCAATTGGTGCAGCCTGTACGCGTGATATATAAATAGCCAGCGAGACCAATTAGAAATCTGAAAGAAACCCATGTTGAACAGTTTTAAATAACGATTTTAAGAGATATCAGAGTTAGTACAGGTAGAAGAAAAATGATTTAAAATGGATACTATGAAGTCTTTGATATCCAGATTGACTAATCCATCCAGTTTGGATACCAAAATATGATTATTGGAAAAAAAAGACCAAAAAAAAAATATCGGAGTCTTGCTTAGGAAGGTACGAAAGTTCGGGTTAGGATTGAGCCTATATTAATAGGTACTTTCAGAACTATGTCTCAAGCACTCAATGAGGCTATATTTAATGAATAAGTGAATCAAGGAAGAGTTGATTGATTGTCTAGAATACGGCATTGCTGGAAACGGCACTGGAGACTGACATGACTCACTGTCAAGTGGCTTACTGCAATAGCAGCCTTGACATCAGGCGTTGACGTACAAATTCATTGATTTAAAAATTGGTAAAATGGCCAATGAATGAATGAGTTACTTTTCACCGTTTGTTGAGTAGTGATCATTAAGAAAGTCTGAATTTCAAAGAAATGAATTCGCTGGAGATAATTAAGATCCCGGCCAAGCCTTTGAGAAATTGTATCTTTGACCGAAAACACAGCTAGTTTTATGAGTCACTCCATAGAAACCTGCATGCGACCAACATCTTTCAGTAGCATGCCATGTTGGGGTGATGAATTGAAAACATGTAAAAAAAAATAATTACTGCCTTCACTTTCTTGGGGTGGTGATCATAAGAACTCAAATTTACAACCATCAAACGCAGACATCATTTAAGGGACTAATTCAGCATGGAATTAAACCGTGAATGTAACTCCAACGAAAAACCTATTCTGGAAGGGATTTTCAAATAACAAAAGTGATTTTAGTGGATACAATAAGAAGTAATGTTTACATATTCAGCCCTGTAGCCTCATCGGTGATGTCTCCGTGCATGATAGATACATAAAGGATCAGAACGACGGACAAAGTTTGAGAAACCTCTGATGACAATGGTGGTTGAGGGCTTCTAAAAAATGCTGGAAGACATTTTTCATGGTTGTTTTCTGAGACTTGAAGATGGATAGTTCCAATTCAATGACTATTTCAGGCGACATCATCTTCATCATTGATATTCAAAACGTTTTTGAGATTATTTCTTCAAATATCCAAGTAATGTTTTCAATCATCTCATTCATTGTTGTTTTTAGAATGTTTTTATTTGAGACTGTGAGATGATTTTCTTCATAGTATTTGAATAATGTTTTAGACAGGGTTGCTTATTGTTCATAATTTGTTCTTCAGATTTGTTAATCCGACGTTAGCAACATTATATGTATATCATATGTAAAATATATTTTCATGTTTCAAAGTCTATTGTTGCCAACTGAAACGTTTTTCTTGATTTTTCAAATTTTTGAGGGACTTCTATAATTGCCAAATTGAAAAAAATCATATCTGAATTGGCAACATCAGTTTTGGACTATATTTATCTTTTTTGTTCTTTAAAACATTTTTAGGAATTTCTTTTCTAAGTATTCAACGAATACTTTGGACTTTGTTTATCTTCATAGTTTTTTTTTTGTTTCAAAAGATTTTGTCACATTGACTTTTAAAACGGTTTGAGATTTTATAAATATTCATGGAAAATTCTGAACTTTACCTTCATTTTTGTTTTCAAAGCACCATTTTCCTGAAACTACAAGATGATTCTTCCTTTCAACATTTACGATCTGTTCTGAATTATCGTCATCTTCATTGTTTTTCTTCATTTTTCTCTCTTTCTGTGACATTCAAAGTTTGTTTTTGAAAAAAATATTCAATGAATTTACAACGTTATCCACATCTTTGTTGCTTTGAGCGATAGTCTGAGACTTTGATAAATTTTTCAGCAAAATTTAATTATTTTATTGATCTCTCTTCATTGACATTTTTTCTCTCCTCGACATTTTTCCCAAGACTGTTTCGAGTTCTTGTTTTTAGTCTAAGGATCTTCATCACTATCTCATTTTCTTTTTCACACAATCCTTTCAGCCATCTTATTTCCGGAACTTTCCCAGGTGGCCTTTTTATCTCCCGGTGTCGATTGTGTTATTGATCTGCTAATTGCATTGCATTATGGGCCATCGTTTGTAGACAGACTGAATAAGTTTTTTTCCCCGGACACAATCCGTTTAGTTTATCCGTACATAAATGTATGTGTGTGCACGCATGCGCATTCAGTTTGTAGCTTCCCCCTGACCACCTCATATATTCTATAGATCATCCATGGGTCAAATCATTTGATAACGTAATCACTATTGCAGAAGTATGTGCGCGTGCGCATATGGGTATGTACGTACCGCTATTAATCAACAGCTGGCCATTGTACGAATTTGCTATTTGCCAGATGTATAAATCAATGAACCAAGCATTGCAATATTGAGTTTGAGGATGTTTTGATCAGTTGGTCTAAAAGAATAAATTTCACTGCGATTACTCGACAACTGACCATAGCACAAAATTATTCACTTGATATATTATTTCAGCACATGTGACATTGCATTGTTGCGTTTGATTTTTTTTTTATCAGTAGCCGTCGATAAAAAATAAAAAATTATACGTATTTCTTCATAGTTCCAATTATTAATCTCCCTTGACTTCCGTTCTTTGAATATGAAATATTCAAATTATTGACAGTGAAGAGAAGTAATCGGAATACTTCAAAGATTCGAACGATTGACGGCAATTATTCCACATGACAATTACAGCAGGTTGCTCTGCTCACCATGAACCTTCATAAACCTGCCCATTCGGAATAAGTAAAGCCCTGGTTTTATCAATTATCTATTTTGCGGCAACGTATTCGGTTCAAGTATAATAAAAAAAGGTCTCTTCAATGACCCGAGTTAGGGAATATCGAGCAACAGATGCAACAATTGAGACCACACGAAACCAAGTTATACTTTCAAATAAAATCACTGAGACTCATCACTTTGATTGAACAAATAAGAGAAGCTTAATCAGTCGAAAAAACACATATGTACGCTTCGATCAATGCCTGCATTGGCATCAACAAAACAGTGCCGAATAACATTCGTATAAATAAAACGGTAAGTCAGTGTTAATGCTGTCAGAAAATCTTCGAGACACCAAAGGAAATGCAATAACGATGCAGCATACAATACACCCAAGATTGACGGTAAAAGACAAGTTATGGAGGCCTGCTCCTCGCACCACAAAGTCCAGGACTTTCAGAATCTACCCAGCCCCAATGTTACCAATTATCCGCTTCAGGATAAATAATTCGATCACGGTATCATAAAAAAAGATTTCTTCAACGAACCGAATGAGGAAATATAATAGAGAGATGAATGCAACAACTTACATCAAAGCAACACAAAACATGGTTACACTTCCAGAGAGAAATATCAATACTTATATTACATTGAATTGAATGAACTAAATGCCAAGAGCAAATGCAATCGAAAACATGCATATGTTCGCTTTCATCTGTGTTTGCATTGCCATCAACAAAACTGTATTGAAGATCATGATCATACGTATATATGAAAGATCTAGATATGGAATATGGTCAATATAGCTACGACAGACAACAAACCAAAGAATAAAAGTGACAGTATAAAAGTGCTTGAAAAGTATTCTTTGTAATGTACTAACACACACATCGATAGCCTTATATCCCATCTCTCTCTCTCGTTATATATATATATATATATATATATATATATATATATATATATATATATATATATATATACTACATACTATAGTACAAATCAGATTCAGTATACAATGTGTGATAGGTTAATTCTATAAAGTGGTTGGTACAAAAGCATTCAGCTAGAGTACAGCTTCGAATATGGTAGAATGATGGATTTTCTCACTAAACACGTTTATGCTTCTGCCCTTTTAGACTTCTCATGTCCAGAAGGGTAGAAACATAATTGTGTCTGCGTATCATATCTATTACTTATTTCATTACATATTACATCTTATGTATGCATGTATATATATATATATATATGTATATGAAAATTGTTTTAATGTTGTGTTTGAAGCTGTAAAACTACATATGTATATATATATATATATATATATATATATATATATATATATATATATATATATATATACATATGTATATATGCAGATATATATATATATATGAAAATTGTTTTAATGTTGTGTTTGAAGCTGTAAAACTATATATGTATATATATATATATATGCATATATATATATATATATATATATATATATATATATATATATATATATATATATATATATATACATATATATATATGTACATATATTCAAGTGTGCTGGAGTAGATTATGATCAATCTGACATTATGAGAGTGAAGAAATAATATCAGAAGGCCTGCTGCTGAAATGATTTTATTCTATTCAGACGTTTGAAAGCTGTCGATGTGAAAAGAAATCATTTATACAAAAGGCGATCTGATTATGAATTATTTGAATTCAAATAGATAATTGATTGCTCAGTCCATCTAATGATTATTCCCTTGAGACTTTTGCTCTTCATTAATTATCTCAATTTAGACATTAAATTTCTATATTGGCAACACAGAAAGGAAGTAACCAAAATACTTTGAAACCGAACATTCGTACGGCTGAGCGGAAATCATTTCACATGAGGTTTTTGACGGATTGTTCAACAAGCCATAATGTCTGGCCTGTTCCAAACATGTACTTTTGGAACAAAAGGCAGCATAAATTCACAAAGTATCGACTTTGAGACAAATAATTCGTTTTTTGTAGTATTATCAAAAACTCTTTCCTGTGAGCCGAGTGAGGAAATATCATAAAGTTATATCTACAACAACACAGATTAAAGCGATATGGAGTATGATTAGACGTTGATAATCACAGTTAGTGAGCGTTTAATGGAGCAAGCTCGGCTTTCGAAACAAAAAAAAAAAAGATCCCCTTAGTCCTTAAAATAAGTGTATACAAGCAATGTATCCTACCGATTGTCACCCATGAAGCTGAATCATTGAACTTAGCTAAAAGATTGACCCTCAAACTGTGACACCATACAACACATACAATCGTGCTCAACCTCACATAGAAAGATCACAAGACAATAGAGTATATTAGAGAAAAGATAAGAGTTCAAGATATCATGAGCTGTTAGATCCCTCAAAAAGCAAAGGGTAGGTCAATTCGCTAAAATGTCACGCGGCCGCTGGACATCACGACTCACAACGAGGATCCCCAGAGACCATATGCGAGATCGAGGCCGACAGAAATTATGATGTCGTGACGAGCTAGATAAATTCAGAAAGTATTGGCTCTGCAATTCCCATGATATAGAGGTCTGGGTAATCTTAGACAAAGGCTTTGTCCAACAATGGACATCCAAAAGGTGATGATGATGATGATGATGATGATGATGATGATGATGATGATGATGATGATGATGATGATGATGATGATGATGATATCACTGATTTGGATGAATAAAATAATGGTAAGACACACCGTCACAAATACGTATACATACGTGGCTATATAGATTTGTATATATACTCTTTTATATAGGCTTACACTGTATCATAAAAACACTAACTTTTAGTAAACAATAATACATTTCGATCAGTAATTGCATTGGGATCTGTCGTGATAACCAAATAGTGATCGTAACTTGCGTCGAAGATCACTTCTGCTGAGTTAAAGAATATTGGGTTACGGATGCAACAAAACGTGGTTATAGTTCTTAATAAAATCACTGAGATGTGTGTCACTTTGATTTGAACAAACAACAGCGGCACACACAGTCGAGAACAACAGAGTTTCTATCTACGCTTGAATTCCAACCCAAAAATGATGCCAAATATTGAGCGTATATATAGATGGCAAATCAGAAAAAATCCTCGAGACAGCAAAAATATACAGCACATAATGAATGCGGAAATAACAAACATGTGGGCAAGTTTTTATGATTTATATAAACCTTGATAGCCTTTCAACCTATCACTTTCGGAAAACACACACACAAACACACATGCACACACATATATATGTATATACATGAATATACGTACAATATATATGTGGAAACATATACATATATATACATAGACATACATATAAAGATACAAATGAACACTCACATACATATATGCATATATATATATATATATATATATATATATATATATATATATATACATATATACATTTTGAACAATAGTACAAGCTCACATACACCATCCCTTTCGAAAAAGTAGGAAAAGTCTTACCCACCATCAACCGGAAAGATTAAATGAAAATAGCACACCTGATTCCTGCTTGCCCTACATATAACTACACCTATCCATAAAAAACACCTCTCCAGCCAATAATGAAAAAAATAACAAAACCCACTTTCCTTGAGAACTGACCATTTTAGCCCTCAACTGTCTTTCTTATCCAAGACAAGCAAAACATCCTCAGAGACAAGAAACAGACGCCTGACCCCACATCTCACACACCGATCTCATTTCAAACCATATATATCTATATATATATATATATATATATGTGTGTGTGTGTGTGTGTGTGTGTGTATACTTTGATATGTACATGTATAAACACAAACATACATACATACATATATCAACATAGATGAATATATATATATGTATAAATATATATATATATATATCAACATAGATGAATATATATATATATATATATATATATATATATATATATATATATATATGTGTGTGTATACATACCAACACGTACACTCTTTGGTATGAACTTTTTAAAATCGAGAAAAAACTGATTTATTAGGGAAATTGAACAATCTTATTATACATGATTTGGTTACATGTGGTGACATAGTATGGATAGCTATTTTGCACAACTGTAATGATAATTTTCTGCGACCATACAAACGCACAGTGTGCTTTTCTCTCTCTCTCTATCTCTCTCTCTCTCTCACACACACACACACACACACACACATATATATATATATATATATATATATATATATATCAACTATTCTAAGAAAAGTTTGTTGTAAATCCCTTTCCACTTTGAAAAAAGGGACGGACAGACTGATAGATAGATATATAACTCACGTCTCTTTTGATCGATTGAATTTATCTACATGCATATTAAGAAAACCTGAAAATTCTTCAGGAATCACATAACGAGAATACCTAACAAACTCTTCTTACCAATAAGCATCGGATAAATGGTTATTTATTGTAGCACCAATGAAAAATATTTTGTAATCGGTGCATCACAAGTGATGATACACCTTTTCATTAGGATTTCACATATGTAAATCTCAATGAGCATATATATATATACATGAAAGGCTGGATGACAGAACGCAATTTCTTGAAATGAGATAAAAGGAAAAGTAACAATCCTATTTACTGCATTCTCCAATATAATGTAATTGTTTTTCGATCTGTAAAAGGCTTGAAATATGTTCTGTAGGGGAAGAAAGGCTACTATCGATTGATACGAAAAGCGATTGGGGGGAGCTAATTTACTCGAATCCAGTGCATAATGTGTTTTGCAATGAAACACTTCATATATACACATATCATAGCCAGAGCACAACGTTTCTCAGATCGTAAAGAAAAGTGGCAAATCACACGTATATAAACGATTAATCCGCTGTTTGTATGATACAACATTCCTCATACAGATAAGACTAATCGAATGTTGAGATTTTATAATCATCACACGAACCCACATTTCTCTCATTCATATTATATAATAGATTATTCGTACAAATTTATAGCAACTCTATTCAATGGACGAAGTTTTTTCCCAGACTGTCTAACAGCCCGTGCCATCTTTCAGCTGACTAGAAATGTATCCAGTGTTTTGATTTGATAAACTCTTGAATGCATTTTGCGATAACTTGGAAGACTTCCACAGATCAGACAGGAGTGTTTTTGCACGAAATGACAAGTGATATCTTTAAAGTGACAGGCTTGGAGATGACATACATTTCATGTAGAAGAGGTTCACAATCCTATTCTGTCGGTACTTTTTATATAATAAAAAAATCAACTGTATTCTGTTTTTGATTGAAAACGTATTGGTTTTCTTATCTCCGTGACACAGGTGATGTTCAGTCTGCAGTCATTTATATATCTCTTGTTTCTCAGTGAGCCTTGTCCCTACTTTTCAACTTTCTATTATTTATACACAAACAGATAATTCCACGAACAAGGCCCATATCCAGTAGATTGAGCTGAACAGCCACCGGTAGTGCAGAGGCCCAAATAACTGTTTCAAACTCAAATCATCATCTCGTTTGTTTTCTGTCTATTAGTCTCTTTCAACGTGAAAGTCACGAGATAGGGAACAGTCATTTGGACATTTACAAAACCGGTAACTGTTCAGCACAATGGCCACAACATTGAAGTGGCTACCTTATCGGTGGCCGGTTTGATTTCTGCAGCCCAATTTTCTTTAGTTGGTAATTCGATTTACGTTGTTTAAACTTGAGCAATATGATTATTGTGTAATGGTGGGAGATCATTTGAATTTTTTTCAATAATATAACCCAATTTATAATGTATTTAGTCGGGATATATACTCAGAAAGAACAAGATGAGAATTTGGGGTTAAAAGCAGTTATTCAGGCATTTGCACACACACGCACACACACACACACACACACACACACACGCACACATGTACACTCATATATATCTATATATATATATATATATATATATATATATATATATATATATATATGTATATATATATGTTACTATTGGATTGTTTGCTGTGTGTCATTATCAAAATGAGGAGGGTTGTTGTCATGCTGCAAAACTACCGCTCAGTGTTCTGGCCCTAGAGGAGGTATTTCTATTCTGTTGCATCATTCAAATGATCCAATTGCTCACCCTTCAATTTGTGTGGGTCCCAACAATTCATGATTAAGAAATATTTTTGAATACCACAAAACATAGAGAATAAAATTTTTTCCAGTAGATTTGATTTAGATTGAGATGCCGTAGGCGCTGCTTGATCTAGGCCCATTTTCCTTTTTATTTCTCGATATAAATCTACCTTGACTGTCTTCTGGAGATCTCGTTCTTTTTGTGACGAGCAAAACGAAAAATCCAAGTGTTTTAACGTTGTCTGATGTTCAATTCTGTAAGTTTACATTAATCCTCTGATTGCTGACCACGTCGTTACTTAAGAACAGGTTTCTAATGCAGCAGTTTCATTGGTCGGCTTCCTTGCCCGGAAAAAAGTTTCTCCTTTCATTGAACGCATCACACAAAAGATTCATACACCCAGTAGCACCGTTACAGTTCGCCCATATTCGAGCAAATCATATAAACGAGTTCCTATTGAATTCCATCAAACCTTTCAACAATAGACTCCATTTATATTGAGACGTTAGGTGTTCTGGATCTAGACCATATATCTTTTATTCCAGATTCTTGTAACAAATCAATTTTTCATTGCCTGATACTTTCTTGCCCTAAATTTTCCCATTCGTTGTGCAAGAAGGGCTCCATGACAAAACTCATTATATCCAAAATTTCCTGAAAAAGAGATATAAGAAGAAGTATTAATCCCATTTAATGCTTTTTTTCAGCTTTATGTAATTTTCTCTCCATCAGTAAGAAAGCTTAAAATGTGTTCTGTAGGCAAAAGAAGACTGCTTTTTTCTGAGATGACTGTAGAATTTTCATTGTTTCTGAAAATTTCACAGGGCCTCAAAACGACGTATTATTGTTAATTAATTGAAAGTCACCAAAAAGTTGCTACAAGCACCATACTCAAACTCAAAACTTTATCAAAATGACTCACTTCTTTTAAAATTCAATTTTGCTTTTCAAATAACTGTTCATTGTACAAAACTATATAGCCACATATGTGTACGTATTTGTGACCGTGTGTCTTTTTCATAAAATATATCAGAATTGCAAACTGAATTGGACCCTTGCCCCTAGAATTCACACACTTCACCCTAGCCTGTGGCCCACCCTTCCACAAAATTCAATGGAATTAATTAAGAGCTGTTGGAGATATCGTGCTGACAGAGGGACAGATAGACAGATACGAGTGAATACACGTAACTCTTCCAACTTTGTTTGCATGGTGAATAATATCTATTTGAACTTCAAAGCGCTTTTAAGTTTCTTTCAACATGCTGCTATAAAATCTGTAGATTGTTCAAATCTTTAATATCGTCTCAAGAATATATACTTACTAGATGTAAAGTGAATGGAAGCAAATCCATACAAAATATCTCATTTTTTACTCCAGAGGAATAATGATATTCATTGTATCTACCATTTTGAACGTTAACCAAAAATTTGATGAGCAATAAAAACTGTTTATATTTATTGTGAGAACGTGCTAGATTATCTTTAAGAGAGGAAGTTTTATCGTGCAATTTACTGTCAAATATTCCTCCCAAGGAAAAAAGTCCGCAGATATTTATATGGATGAGAAGTTATCAAGATGCAAACTTAACAAATAATTGAGAATAACCGAAGACACTCCTAAGCATCTAATATATATATATATATATATATATATATATATATATATATATATATATATATATATATATATATATATATATATATATATATCGTTACTGAGTCAGGGGTGGCTTCATTTATGATATGAGTGCTTAATACTTGAAAATAAGGCGTAAATTGTTTGATATTGATAACTTTATCCGTACTAATCAGTTTGCACTGTTATAATCATTGGGCAACACACACACACAGATACACTCACCCCCCTATATATATATATATATATATATATATATATATATATAGAGAGAGAGAGAGAGAGAGAGAGAGAGAGAGAGAGAGACAGAGACAGAGACAGAGAGAGACAGAGACAGAGAGAGACAGAGACAGAGACAGAGACAGAGAGGAGGGAGAGAAACAGATGGATGGAGAGATAGATAGATAGGATATAGCATAATAGGATATGCACGCCCAAACGCAAACAATTCTTTGGTCTTATGCCAGACTAAACAGAGATCATCAAAATACATATGCTATCACTTTTGATCATAACGTATACATTAAGAATACCAGTGATTGGAAGTAACTTGGGCCCTCGTGCTAGACTAACCAAAACTCAGGTAATAACTGTAACATTTTCTCAGTAATTGCACTTTATGAAATCCACCGATTCATTAGATGTGCCTCAGTTCAGAAGCTTCTAAGAAGGAAAAAATACAATCAGAGTGTTCAATACCAATTATTATTCACTCCACTCTAACCTAACCTTATTTCAACTTGTAATCCTCACTAATTGTGATGAACCCATCTCAAAGCAGAAATAGAGCTTGAGATTTTAACCAAATATATGTAAATCCAGATAAAGAAATAAGGTTAGCTTTGATTAATAACTCCTGTCACGCTTATAGAATGCGAGTTGATTTTAGATATTTTATCGGAAAATGTTTTCAATGAGGTGGAAAATACGATAGACGATAAATATTTGTCTATTTCTATCTTTGTATCAAACTTTGTATCAAACTGAGGAAAATTTAGTGAACAATTACGTAATTTCATTGGAATTTGCATGGTAGTGTCTTAGTATAACTTAATCCTGGAAGCAATTTGTATCTTTGTACCAGACTATATGAACTTCAGACAATACATACAATTATACATTAGTACTTTTATGAGTGATCTCTAAGGAGAAACGGCAACTTGAATCGCCGTGCGACTGTGTGATTTAATAATCAAAATTTCATTAATCAATATAAATATTGATCAGAACCCAGCTTGTCTTCTGTTAGGTAATCCATGGATTCCAGCAAGTTCAGCTTGGTTATAACTAGATGGGTGGCTGTCTGGATGCCCGGTACTTGCTGGGAATGCGTCTCCTGCAAACGTGCTGATTTTCTAATATCGGAGACTTTTTTCTTTAGGAAACTTCAGCATGGCCAAGTGGATGGAATGGAAATGAAGCTTAGCACTTCCTCTGTACTAGGCGCCCAGGCATAGCTGTCAACCTAGGGGCCTCAGAAAATGACTGATATCTCGTATGATCAAGTACTTGAGGAAATTTGTGACTTTTTGTCAGACTAAGCAGTTTCGAGTAAATGAAGAATATTATACGCTGGTGCATGGGGATCCTCAGATGTTCATTCTTTGAAATCCCCGCTTAGCCTTGGTGACGTACTCTAGAGGAAAGCTGAGAGCGATATGTCTGGCATTAGCCTGACTGCAGAAACTGTCGGAGAGATGTCAAATTGGATGCCAAAGTACCTTACAGGGGCCCTATTCCCTGGTTTAGAATCAGTTGTCTTTCTCCTACACTAGTTGCCGAGGCTAAAGAACCCAATCTGCCTTACTATTTACCCAAATGGGTTCATGCTTTTCTCAAGGGGTGCAAAGGTAACATAAATAGCCCCGACTGAGGTTTGAATTTGAATCGAAAATTCCATTGTCAGAGCCGTTACCGGCTACACTAATGCCATCTTGGATTTGTCTAAAATTTGCAAGTAATAACTATTTGTATCAATGAAGCAAAATATCGACGAGGATCTTTTGGCCTTTACGATTCTCTGCCTTATTAACACAGAGAGTTGATGTTGCAAATGAGACTCAAATCTCCTTTCCCAATGACCATATTCCCCAGGGATTCTGATCTTTAACATAGCGCTGGTCACTTCGTCAAATCCTCTTGACCCGAATCCATTGATTTTCTACGTTGAATTATTTGATTGTTGGGGACATCGCCCTCAGAATCTTTTGCGAGAAATGAATGGAGAGATCGCTTTTGAACATGGCCAGAGACACTGATAATGCAAACGGAGCGAGAAAGGAAGAAATAGCAAAAATTACATACACATATATATATGAAACGAAGGAGAGAGAGAGAGAGAGAGAGAGAGAGAGAGAGAGAGAGAGAATTTTTGAGAAATTCTCATAATTTCACGCTCGCCTGTGGTTACCGTTTTCGCGCGCCACGGTGATAAGAGATATGGTTTGCGATCGAAACATAGCCTAAGCATCTAATTTGGCAGAGAGAGAGAGAGAGAGAGAGAGAGAGAAAGAGAGAGAGAGAGAGAAAGAGAGAGAGGGGGGGGTGATGAATTATCAACGAATTTTCATCAACTCTTACTCGCCTGTGGTTAACAATATTGTGCACCTTGACAAAGGCCGGTATGGTTTGCAATCGAAATGGTTAATGCATGTCTTTTCCTGGAGTACTAGAGTGGCCAGAATGTGAATTTTCTGTTTAGATAATCCCCGAGAAGATGCGCAACTCCATTAGTTTTGGGTTGCAGCGAATGCAATGAAAATCTGCTGGAAGAAATAATCGCAATTCGACAATCGTTAGTATTCGCCTAAAACAGTGTTTTTGAACGTGGGGCCAAACGCTCCACAAGGGCGCAATCTTTCTATATTCGGTAGCAATTTGGGTTTTGGTACGAAAAACGAATATTCCAATTCCTAATCTCACAGCACTATTAATTCCTTGTTACAAAATACCATTAATGACTATTTTTTTACTTTAAATTCATAATAGAAAGTGGAACGTGTCTCAATGCAACTTCTACTAAGAAAAAGCGAAGAATGTATTCGCTGGATCGTTGTGTTGCTGACAACTAAGGTACAAATACGTATATGTAGATCATTCCTACTTTTAGGATAACTGCCACAGAATCCCTCTCAAATGTGACCCTGTGCCAGACTAAACTCATTTTTAGTAAATATCCGTATGAATAGCGTCGTTCTAAACAGATTCATCAAGGCTGTATGATTAAATACCACCCACGTAGCCCGTAGGAGGAAACCTTTGCAGTTACAGACAGCAGATAACATTCTTAAGAAGTTTCAGGAAATGGATTATAGAAGGAGTACCACTATCTGTGCCGCCAACTGAAAAAATTTCTGCTAGTTTGAATGTCAAAAAAAAGGAAATTGGAAAAGAAAAAGATGCCCAGAATGTTTGAAAATTGGCCAAAACACATCGACACGAGTGAAAAAAATTGTCAAAAAATGCCAAACATGACCAAATTGCTCGAACACGCCCGCGCTAATCTAGATTTTTTTTGCGCTGCAAAAACAAGAAAAATGCTGAATTTAGCGCAAAAGCACTGGATTAGCAACACTGACAAGAGAGCAATAATGTATAAAACAATGCTGAGGTTGATAAAAGAAAAGGAAATGTGGAGTGCC
Organism: Thysanoteuthis rhombus; assembly: GCA_963457665.1. Lineage (NCBI taxonomy): Eukaryota > Metazoa > Mollusca > Cephalopoda > Oegopsida > Thysanoteuthidae > Thysanoteuthis > Thysanoteuthis major. The sequence continues at coordinate 6,315,618 of OY735233.1, forward strand.
ACAATAGAAAAGACATGGTACATAATGAAAGATATGATTGTGAGTTCGAACCGCCAAATCGCTGTTTTGTTTTCATATATTATAAATTGTCGATCAGAACCATCAATTAAAACTGATAATATAAGTTTGTTCAGTATTTTAAGTTGGTCGGATTGGCTATGCATATATCAGGTGTATATGCCGGAAAAATGGATCCAGAAAAATTTGAACATTCAAATATGTACTTCATATTATGTCAAGAAAAAAAAATCGTGTTCTTTCCAAATCCCCTGAATAAGGTTTTAATTGGAATTCGATCAGAAACGTGAATTTGTGCTGAACTAACAACCTAATTGTGCCAAGCAGCATTCACGTTTCCCATTTTTTTTTAAATTCGGACTTTTATACCTTTTTATCTTTCAAACGTGAGATGTAAACTATTCATTAATTATAGCTTTTTCCGATTTTCAATTGATCACCCCTAGCACGGTACACTACCAAAACACGTTGGTTACATGATGGTTTTATTTTGAGTGACTAACTGGAAATGTTTCATTCATTTCTTTCTTATTTTAGATTATATGAAATTCACGAAAAACTGCTAAAAAGACTTTTGTTCATATCCCTACATGTCCAATCGATCATGTTCATTGTGGTATAGAGAAAGCAGAAGAAATAATATTAGAATGATGATAAAACACTACGTAGGAAGTCCTATTAACTGCAATTGCAATTCTCCCTTCCTGGGAATCACTGCCCAACAAAACGCAAGAGGAGTGACATAAGAGAAAATTAAATTCTACGTTGTATACTCGTGAAATCTCCAATTTTTCCTCCAAACCATTTTCCATATCCCAATACTGGTCAATCGCTGGGAAAAATAATTTATCAGACTCAGGGCTTTTATTAAATCTCGTTAAATGAGGTTTGGGATTTTTTTTCGAATTTTGTAAGACGGCCGATCTAATGTTAGAGAAAAGAAACACTTCTTCATACTGGGACAGTCCGATTCAAAAAGTGAATATTTACCAGACATTTTGTGTAGCTGGATCTTGTAATCGTCATGTAAAATAATGTTTAGTCAGGTGTACGGAACTATGGCTTCAAATTATCTCGGTTACTTTTTGTCAGTGTCGCCAATTCATATATTTCATAAACAAATCTAGTGACTCTAATAATTTTCCAATCAGATTTCTCAACTCAAGAACCCCTAATCTTTAAAGCTCAAAACTCAAAACTATATAGCCTAGTGTGCTTACTAATATATCTGGGGAATGCCAACTTCGCAAAATGACAAGTTGTTGAGTAATCACGGTGCATATACACAGATATTTCTTATATTCTAGTGAGATCTCTTTATTTTACGAGAGATGCTATATACCCGTAAAATCTCTGATACCAAATATTCAGTTCTTCCAGCTCTGTCATACTAGTGTATAATCTGGGGGAAAAAATTACTTGAAAACCAACTCAGAACCTGACAGAGGGTAATGGAAAGAGCAATATTAGGAATGACAGCGGTTGGAAAAGATTTGAGAGGACCAGTTGGGAGGATTTTGTACACTTAAGCAGCAAAAATGGACTTAAGTAAAATACGTAGCGAGAATTGGGATGCCCAGGGGAAGCAAGCACAGCAAGTAAAGACTAGGCACAAGATAGAAAGATGAGAAAGACAAATTTGCTGCTGAGACAGGAGAGAAATTAGCGCAATCGCGCTCGTCATGGAAAAAGGATGTGAAAGGCCTTTGTCCAGCAGTGGACATATGACAGCTGCTGCTGTTGATAATGACAATAATGCTATTTAGTCTCCGGTGTTCCTATGGTATTATTCTTGGCTAACAAACGTAGGCGGGAAAAACGTTGAAGCTGAAGGTGAATAAGTATTCTTGATTCTTCTTTATCTGATCTCAAAGAATTCCGTCGAAGTTTTAAATTATTCATATATTCGGTTTGGAAAAGCATCGAAGAGAGATAGATGAGTGAAATAGAGAGGAGGTAAAGCAGAGACGAAAAGGAAAAAGAAACAGAAGGGTGTAAGAAGGAATAAAAGTCACCAATAAAGGGCAGTTTCCCCTGGGTAGAAGCACTATTCATAGACAGCAAACGCCGTTGGAGAGTCAGAAAAAATCAAGAAGCGACACATATCAACTGATCGGCTAAATGGTATAAGTCAGACCTAGGTGGGCGATTGTCTGGGAATGTTAAATGCCGTAAGCTTGTGATCATATAGATATATTCCCCTTCCGTCAAGACTTTATCAGTCAGTCTGGCAGGGTAACTTCTCGTCTTCCATGCCTCGTGACAAGGGGGTTCTCAATGTCCCAAAATGGTACGTACAACCAAGGACATAAGTCAAGAACAACAGAGAAGACGGCAAATCTCGACTCTGGAGGTGTTGTGGCAAAACTTGTGTGACACGCTCAAGGGCACCAGAATGAAATGAATGGTGATTACCTACTAATTTGGGAAGGACAGTGACCTTACCAAGTATCACACCATTGTCCCACACAGTACATATCTTCTGTATCATCCAACATCGAAAAGTTTGGAACTTGAAAAAGAAGAATCTCAAAGTTGATAGCTTACGATATCTTTACCTTATAAAAACCTTAATCAGAATTTATATAAAATCCAAGTTTCGCCATATTTCTCTATCGCAGTCATTGTGGCACCATCATATCCCGAATTTGTCTAAATTGACGCTCCATTTCTTTTAACGGTCAGTTTTATCTATAATCACTGGGGATTCACGTTTGTGATGTGCAATAGTTGTTTGATATTATTGCGACATGGCCAACCCATTGCCATTTGTTTTTTCCCTTGGATTTTATGATATCTTTGACTTCTCTCCTTTCTCTATTATATTATACTGCCTTGTGATCTCTCTGTATGACCTCGAGCATAAATTCAACGCTTCTCCAACAAACGTACGCTTTTTGGTTACAACTGTTAAAAAAATTGTTTTTTTTACAGCTTCGAAAATGATAACTGTGTTCTCCGACTGAGTATACTTTGCAGACAATATATTATGTGTTAATTAAAATTTGACCACGAAACAAATTTTAATCTTTAAAAAATCCATCAATTAATTATAACTGTCGGTTTATTTGGCTGAACATTTCCATAAAATATCTTCGTCTTACTTGAAATACGTGTGTGTCTTGTAAACTTTCCATTTTTATACTTTCATTAGTTTTAATCGAAAAAGTTTTATATCGTCCAAAAGTGTCCACGGATACGTGCTTCTCAAGTTGTCTTTAATCCAATCATTGTTATTTTAAAGTGTTATGTCATGGCTATTTTATTATTTCAAGATCTCAGTGCGTATTTTATACATTACTCATATGAATATATGTATTCATCAGCTTTTTTTTTACCAAACCACTGTTTTGAAAGTATATATATATATATATATATATATATATATATATATATATATACATATATATATATATATACGTAGTTGTGTGCATGTGTAGTATGTACATGCATGTATTTGTCTAGAGGGAGATAGTTTTCCATACATACATACATACATACATACATACATACATACATACATACATACATATATACATACATACATACATATTCCACAAGGCTGGATCAATTCGTCCAAAGACTGACAAGGTTGGCAGCTGGAATATGATCTGATATTTCCAGTAGCCGGACATGTAAAAATGTCAGACAACTGCTGGGCATCAGGACTCATGAAAATTCTAACCTTTAGTAAATAAAAATACATTTTGATCAGTACTCACTTGGGCATCTCTTAGGATAACCAAGTACTGGAATCAATTTGTGACAAAAAATCACTTCAGCAGACGTTAACAGATAAATAATCGTCAATTTATCACTAGGCTACAGAGTTATTGACGAACTTATGTCAATGCATCTACCCACACCACCGTAAATCCATATCTGCAAACATATATTTGTGCACAAGAATATAATATACAATGGCGTATGTGTAACTGCACAATTTATAGTAATCACTGTTATATACAATGTAATAACCGTTACAAGAAGACACATTCTATGATAAATATTGTGGACGTTACGACACTTGGATTTAATAATTTAATATACAATTTTATAACCGTTGAAAGCATACATTATATTATTATTATATGATAAAATGGCTGTAAAAATAACCCACCTTTATAATAGATATGAGACGTTACAACACCTACATCCAGTAGTGAATATGTTAGAATGCTCACCAGACACCGACAATGTTTCAACGAATATGACGCACAACGTAATGAATGTCCTGGTAAAACATATTTCATATTATTTTGTCAGAACCTTTACCACTCATGCATTTCATAATTGAGATGATATGGAATGAAATAACCATTAGGAGATCATATATGTCATGAGAAATGTTAGTACAATTACAATATTCACATTTCATAAGGAACGTAATATATAATGTGATAACTATTACAAGGTATTATATGTCATGAGAAATGTTAGTACCATTAAAATACTCACATTTCATAATAAATATGATATACAATGTGATAACTATTAGGAGATCATATATGTTATGAAATGTACGTCAGTACCCTTACAATACCTACATTTCATAATGAATATAATACATGATGTCATAATTAGATGAACAGAAATTTCATGATCAATACAAAATTAGCGTCATAATAACATATTTTCATATGGAACAATACCAATATTTCATAACATAAATGTAATGTTGTAACAGTCACATTCTTCCATCATAGATATTTTAGAACGATCATGATCACAATACCTCCATTTGATGAACATAACTTAGCAAGAATGAAACGTTTTTTTTGTTTTTCTGCTCGTAACTATGGAAGCTCCAGCATAAAGGTATTTGCTGATAGAAATATTTCTATCATTCAAAATAATGAACTTTTTCGTCAAAACGGCCAGTAGTTTGTAAAACGATCATCTCATAAGATATCTGAATATATCCCTTCATTAAATGGTGATGCATCAACCATAATGTGTATCAATCATCTATTCAATATTGAAGTTTCATTGAAAAGAGCATTCAGTTCTTGTGAGCCCTAGGTTTTAATACGTACAACCAGTTGTGCAAATGCAGAAGAGCACTAATGTTTGTAAGAGAAAGGTGTTCATTATCTTAAACCTTCAGAAAAGTCATTAACATACCAACTTACGTTTGGGAAATCCAATCTTATCTTCCCACCTTTTATGTTGACAAAATGTTTTGGCCCATTCATACGACTCTCTTCAGGTGTAAATGTAATATACCTGGGGAAAGAGGGTCTTTTGTGTCAGTCTCTTTCTCTGATCAGGTAACATTTTTTTCTTGCTCTGCACCATAGGAGAAATAGACCAATACGAAAGTCACTCTTCCTTTAGATCTTTCATATTTACACCTGGGTCAGACCGTGAAATCAATCGATCGAGACGTTGTGTCAACTCCAAGAATGGGGAGAAGAGATAAGATTGTTTGGCAAGACTTTATTACTTTGTCTTTGATCTACAAGCAAATCTCGTATAATCAGGTTGATATTTGTTTTTGTTTGAATGAACTTTCAATGCTGTGCACTCAAAAACACTGTACAATGTGACAACCGTAACAGGAACACAAATTTCAGACATGAATACAATATAGAATATGATTACTTTTTCTCCGTTATCATACCAACAGCAGTTTTAACGTAAAGTTTTAGGATGGCAATTTTGACACTTCTTCAAATCTTGCGAAAGGTTGCAAACATGTAATTAACTTTGCGGAGCGCAATAATAACAACCAGCATCCTGGTATTTCTGGAAGAAAAAAATGCAGTTAATGGAAACACTGAATAATTTATTGCAACGCCTGTTCTCTCACCATGAATACTGCATTGTAACTTCTGATGAGATTCATTATTTGTTTTGACTAGTTCCTCGTTCAATCATGGAAATTGATTACGCTTAGTGGGAATACATTTCTGATGTGCAAGATGAATTGAAAAAAATCATTAGATTCCCAAAGAAAGCAAAATAAATCACAGCAATTTTTCTCCTTATATCGAGAGAGAATAGAAAGGAAGGTGAAAAGAAAAATCATGGCTTGTTTAGGTTTTCAGATCCATACGGTCATTATACATCCAGCTAAAAGATGAACAAATTTGAAAGGGTTCTTCTTGCATGTTTTGCTGTCCATCTATCTATCTTTCTATTTATAGATCTATCCACCCCAGTTGGTTTATATCGATATATCTGTCACCTTATATTTATCTATCAATCTCAGTTGGTTCATATGTATGTATGTATGTATGTATGTATGTATGTATGTATGTATATATGTATGTATGTATATATCCATCTATCTATCTATTCACCTATCTATCTACCTATTTAGTTGTTTTCTATATATTCATCAACTTATTTGATGTATATTCATCCTTCTATCTCTCTCTCTCTCTATCTATTTAGACAGTTAATATCTGTCTATCTATTTATTGGTTTATATCTATCTATCCATCTATCTATCTCCAACACTTATTCAACAATTATTTATCACACCTTCTATCTCAGTCACTGCATATATATCTATGACTCTCAGTTGGTTCATATCTATCTATCTATCTATCTATCTATCTATCTTTCTATCTATCTATCAATATATCTATCTATCTATCTATCTATCTCCGTCACTTCATATATATCTATTTATCTCTCAATGAATGCATGAGTATTTAGATTCATCTATACAGTCTACATATGTATCCATTTATCTCTACATTTCTCTTTACACTTCTCTATACACCTCTACAAGAAGATCAGTTTACTACCTATCTCTCTATCGATCTATTTATTTATCTATTTATGCCGTCAAGAGAGTACGTACATATGCTGCAAAGATCTCGGAGAAATTATGTCAGTTCTCAGCCGTTTTTCCAAATCTGAGCGTTATTTTGTGCGTTATATCGCTGTGAATAATGTCATTTTGTATTGTAAACTGCCTATTAGCAGGAACTTTGCGCTTCAAAAGAAAAAAATGAAAGATTGTAGGTCATTCCTATATTGGTCGGGCCAAGAACTTTTCAGCATTCCGTCGTAAATCTACACCATTATATTTATAATTATAGTTATTATCGATCAATAATTGCAGCAATATGAAAATCCATTCGAAAAATCTATACAGTTATTTATAAGCTTTCATTCATCCATCTATCCATGTATTTATCTATTAAAAAATATAACCAAAGCGGTAACAACATGGGTTTCTTCAGTTTTCAAGTTGGTCAGGCTGGTCTGTTCCGTATATATGAATGTATCACGGGTATAAGCCACACCGACGGAGCTAGAGGGCTGATAATTTGAATATTTACTCCTTATTATGTCTAACAAAAACGCTCGTTCTCTGACAATTACCGACTAGAATAGGGTTTCAGTCTGGGGCACAATTTACAATGTGAGTGTATGCTAAATTGGACCCTAATTTGTGCCTAGTTTTGTTTTAAGTCTTCCAACAAAAAACAAGAGAAGTAAATTATTCTTTGATCAACCCCTTTTCCAATTTTTCGATTGATCACTCCAAACACAGCATGCTGCCAAAAGACGTAAGTGAAGTAATCAGGTTGGTCTACAACTATTTCAATAATAGTTTATCTATAGCTATGTGCAAACATTTATTTATAACTTCTTCTTTATGTGGGCAATTAGGGTTCTCCACAGCTTCCTTTCCCTAATGCTCAGTAATTCCCTCTAATCTGAGCTTTTCAAGTAGGTTACTCGCCGCTTTCCTGAGCTCTCTTACATTTTCCCAACCTTTCTTCCTCATAATAGACTATTATCAAATATACAATAATATACCCGTCCAAAATGACGGGATTGTTAATAATATGGATCGGCACTAAGGAGCCTAAAGCTATTCTATTCGGTAATATAGTTTTGATAATTCAAGTATCCTAATTTTTGTTTTTTTTAAAAGGCTCAAGCTCTTTTGTTGTGTCATCAGACTTGAAGGCTTAACAGTGTTTACGACATGATAGTCATTGTTATGTCACAATACAAAAGTAAATCAACCAACCAACACATCCCCATTGAGCACAAACCAACTCATAAGTAGAAACAAAGAGAAAGAATTTCATGTAAGCTTAGTATATCATTCGATAACTACATTTATCTAACTATATAGCTATCTATGACTTGTTATATACCACTAACAATTTCAATATATTATCAAATAGGAAATACTTTATTGTCTAAATTGCATAGGAGCAGGTTTGGATTTCTTTAAGTTAGGCTAATAAGATTTCAAATTTGAAAAATAATGATCATACACCATGTGTTATTACGATTAAATACCAATCGATACCCCTTCTGTCCTGCAGATATTCATTGATTTTACCTTGGTACAGCATGAGGTCTAAAAAGGGGAAAAGAGGTTTATAAAGATTGTGTTACGTTAATTCCTCAACCGAGCAGAGCCCGCCCGTTTGCCTAGAAAATCAGTATTCTAGATCTTATGTTAGTTTATATATCGACCTGTGACACCAGTAGGAAAAAACGTAAGCATTTCAGGTATGGAGTAGGGAAGTATTTAAAAAGTTAAGCCAAGCTTTGCAAAAAGCCACAATTATCGGCCACACGGTGAAGATAAAATTGATTATAGAAATAATATTCTATGAAACAATCGTATTCACCGTTACTCGACGAAGAGGGGCCATGATCCCTTTTTAAGAGAAATTCATCCTTTTTTCATCTATTGTTTATTTGAATGTTGGTTTATGTTGCCGATATTTTAATAATTTTTGCTTTTTTTCAAATGAATTTCGCTACATGTTCATAGCGAATCGGAATTATTGATTGCAAAGTGTCGAACATTTCTGCTGCATAAGAATGCCCTGACCTACTGTTCTTCGTGTCTGACGTAGTCGAGGCTGAAACCCTGAAAAAGTAGAAGATATTCTCTAATCGTTTTTTCACTGGGTAAAGTGGATCCACATAGCAAGAGACAGACCTGCAAACTGAGAAGTATCTAACGTGTGTATGAGAGAATCATGCTCAACCTTACATGGAGACATCACAATACTGCACAGTATATAAGGAAGAAAACTGGTGTTCATGATATCATAGAAACTATTGAGAAACTCAAATGGCAATGGGCAGGCCATGTTGTAAGAATGAAAGACAACCGATGGACATCACGTCTAACAACATGGATCCCCAGAGATCAAATAAGAAACTGAGGCCGACAGAGCACAAGATGGAGAGATGAACTTGACAGATTCAGAAAATACTGGCCCTGCGATGCCCATGATAGGGAATTGTGGCAAATCCTGGGGGAGGTCTATGTCCAACGACGGATGTTAAAAGACTGATGATGATGATGATGACGACGACGACGACGACGACGATGATGATGATGATGATGATGATGATGATGAAAGTGAATCCATTCCTGCTTGGGTATCCAATGTCTTGTCAACCCGTATTTCCCACGCTCCTCTGTCTCGAGGCAGGTTATTTCTGGTTTGTTTTCATTTTTCTTCTTTTTTTTCTCTTCCTATTACGGCATCCATATCCCTGCATGTAATGGTAAAGTCTTCTTTGCGTTGTAGTATCAGCTGGTCCTAGATATGATCTACTTTTTTAGGGTCTTTTTGGGGGGGATTCGCCGTTTGTTAATGCGTTTGCAGGGATGCTTCGTGCATCTTTTGTAAAATAACGAACTTCTAAGAAAAGAAAATTGTTGGAATCGATATGCTAATGACAAAAGATACTGACTACTTCCTTTCTTATTTGTTGAGAAACAAAAACTCGGACTAAATAAATGCTAACAAATATTCTGGTGTTAATGTGTTTTTGTGTGTGTATATGTGTGTGTGTGTGTGTTTGTGTGTGTTTGTATGCGTGTGTATGTACGTGAAAGTGCATGTGTATGTAAACCAAGGGATAAAAGCTAAAGGTAGTTTGTAATTTGTTTCTTGAGAAAAGCAAAAAATAGCAAATCGCCTGTCGACTAAAACTGTTACTTCAACTTCACTGATTGTTTGGGAAAACAAAAATTACTTTTGTTTTGCACCCAAGCCGACTTCTTTTGAGCTTCTCTGTTGTGGGTTAATGGAAGCTGCACCTTTGAATCACAAGAGTTAAGCAGCCTCTTGCCAACCAACATATATCCTTACTTACCCACATCCCAACGAGAACTGATATACGTGGATCCCAAGAGATCACAGGGACAACTCAGGCCGTCAGAATATAAGATGGCATAACGAGTTAAGGAAGTATTGACACCGTGATACCCATGATAGAGAGGTTGACGGATCCTGGGAAAGGTCTATGTCTAACAGCGGACGTTAAAGCTGCTGCTGATAGTGATGACAATGATGATTCTTCATGATTGTTTTGAAAAACAAATTTACAGCTGAAGTGGATTTTAAGGGCAGTGTTCAATCTGCAATGCAAGAGTTTGCTAACTAGATCCCTATCCTTGCGTCCGGCAGAATTCGCACTTGTATCTTTAACCATCCACATTTTACAAATTTTTCCAATCGATCCGCCCCAACACAACTTATTATCAAAAGAAGTTGATCATGTGGTGGTTCCTATTGGGTTACTAACCAGACCTGTTTACAATTTCTCTCAAACAGTTTCATAATAATTCTTGGAAATTAGTTCAGCTAAAGTGAAATTCCTGTTTTGTGAGATAGATTGGTAGAAGTCGTATATACGATTTTGAAACCAATATATGTTACTTGCTCAGCATGATGAAATTATTCGTTTATTTTCTTCGAACTGATGGAAATTGCTTATTTGCTTCAGGAAAGTTCGGCTTACGAAAAATTTAATAGGAACGCTCTACTTTCGAAAAGTAGGATTTGGGGTCTAAACTCTATAGTGATATAAATCTTTGATCGTCACGAAAACTCACCATATACAACTATATGTTGAAATATATATTTATAAATATAGTCATAGCATATATGCCAAGAGGAAATGAGGCCACAAGCCTAAGACTGATGGTTAGCTATATAGTTTTGATCCCCTTAATCTAGGTCAATGAGAGACTAAGCTCTATTTAATAAATAGCTACATATCTCTGAAATGATCACATGGAAAAACGTTGGTTCTGATTGGGGGTCACGAAAACTCAAGGTTAAATCATCGTCCAACCATATATGATCACGTACTTGAGTATTTGATTTGCATTTTCTTGGTTTCTGATCGGCCAGATAAGACCTTCTTCGACTCGGTTCAGCTCCTTCTCTTCCGTAAAAAGCCAATTATGCTTGCGTGGCCAAAAACTATATCAGTATTCAATCCTCAAATAGTAAATCCCATCGAAACTCTCAGTGTGCAGAATAAGATAGTTTATACGTCTGTGTTATTTGAATTAATTACTGGATATCGAGTTCAACTAATGTTTACTTAATACCGTTTAACAAAAAGAACGAAAATTGGGTTCCTTGCCTGACAGGCAAAAAGTAACGGCCCAGTTTAGCATTATACTTAGATTGTTAATCAGAATCTTCACTAAAGGCTTTAAAATTGTAGGAATTTTAGAAGTCTACAATGCAAAAAATATGCTCAGAAAAATAGTCGCAATAGCTCTTTTTCTAACGAACAACTCCAAAGTTATTTAGGAGAATGTATTATATTGGCTGATTCCTGACAACGGAACACTGTGTTACTCTCCCCCTGACCTTATATTGAAACATTGTTCGAAAACAGTTGGTTTAAACATGCTTCTCAATCCATCGTAGCTGTACATATATATGATTCCATTGGTCGTTGGAAAACGTGGTACCCCCAATCGTCATTTCGTAACATACGATTGAAAACTAGTAAATTTAAATGCAACAATGTCATTGCTAATCAGTCCCATCCACAACAGACCAGCTTCATCATTAGTGCTGGGTTTAAGTTTTCCATGTGATCTAACTTTGATATTGATCCATCTCGTATTCGCCAAGTCCTTTTAAAATAAAATTTTAGTCTCTTAATCTGTGTTCAGCTGCATTCAGGCTAGTTTTTAGAAGAAAAAAAGTGTTTTTTTAGTGATTACAACGAAGAGAAGGCAAGCAAAGTTCCTTATTCATTGATCACTTCTTATTCAATTTACTCAATTGATCACCTGACTGAGTGGCTAATTAGATCTTTTTTTTTAGATCATAACTTTATGATTCAAACCACACTGACGGAATTTCCATGAAAGTAATTCAATTTACCACTACCACTGCTTTAATTAGAAGATATGAAGATATATATATATATATGTATATATATATATATATATATATATATATATATATATATATATATATATATATATATATATATATATATATGTATACCTGTTTTGTCTTTGTGTGCGGAAGAAGCGAATGATGAAAATAGCAAGTAAGTTGACTGCAAAAGTTTCAGCTGTCAGTGAAACGAAGTTATACGCTAATCACGTGGCTGGCAAATATGCCTGAAAAGTCTGATTAACAGTGTTTAATTGAATATTCATGTTAATCATAATCTAAATTCATTCTAATGTAATTTACCATAATTGAAATATTGCAAGAATAGGTAAGTCGATTCAAATATATGCACTGCATATTTTTGGAAGAAAAAAAACTCATGGAGAAAAAAGAATCTGATTATTTATAATTTCATATATGCTCTTAACAAGATTTATGATTCTTTCCCTCAATCGGTTACAAATGATATGTTTTATTCAGAATGGTCGAAAAGATCTTTTTTCTTTCTTGATTGGACGAAAAATATTTTTCTTCCCTTTGATTGGTTAGAAAAGCTGTTCTTGTTTCTGATTGGTTGGAATGTATGCTTTTTTGATATAGATTGGCTAGGAATTATAATTTATGTCTGGTTGGGTAGAAAAGATGACGAACGAAATTTTTTTTTGCATGCTTTTCAGTATCAAGTAAGCTTAAACTGAAGATGATGCCATGTTGTTCATTATAACCCTGATATCATCACTCAACCAAGATAGTAAATATGTACAGATATACATACCAAAAAAAAAAAATCGTTTCAATCATTTTACCTCTTATTTCTATTATCATTCGGACTATCCTCATCTTGGTTTTTTCTCATACAACGTTACGGCCGTTGTACTCTATGGCCTTCATCAGATATCATCTGGTAGGTGTGGGGAAGTAACGAACCTACCAGATGATACCTGATGATGGCTGTGGAGTAGAACGGCCGAAATGTTGTATGAAATACAACCAAGATGAGGATAGTCTGAATAATGATAGAAACAATAATAATACCTCATCTCAAAAATTCAGAGAAACATTTTACCTCTTGTGAAGATTTTTGGGAAGTATATATGTATTACTCTGTGTCTTTCGGTGTTTCGGTCCGTCAATCTGTCCACACGATATCTCCGTGGGTCCTCAATGATTTCAAATGGATATTCAAGGAAGTGTGGACAATAGGTTTCACAAGAAATTATTATATTTCTGGGTAAACCTATGCACAAATAACCTCCATTTCTATATCGTAGCTTTCTGTCCAACCCGCAAAATATCTACAAATATTCTCTGTCAGCCCACACGTTATCTCCCGAAGTTACAACTACATTATCTGTGAATGTAAGGGACTACTGAATAAATGATTTAGTTTTGGGGTGGATCCATACACATTCCCCTCTCCCATGTATCTCAGCATTGTAATTGAGTGACAATGGTGTCGGCAGAAGTATGTATTCTCTGGGTCCTTTCCTTTAGTTAATTGTGAATTCAAGTGATTTGATTCTCTGCTTTAGATTGGTCAAAGGCAAATTTCTCTATCACCATATATGGTCATGTGCTGAAATTCTCTTTATTTATCATGTCCTGCTGGACCGAAAATCACACTTTTCGCTGTGCACGGCGTTTTCACTTGTTTTCCGATTAATCACTTAATTTGACGAATAGAAAGACGCGTTACAATTTCCTTTAGTTGATTTTGGTGCAAAATAGTTTTCCGGATTGAAATTAAGCTATGTTTACACAACGCTATAAAGGAAAAGTGTAGTAAGGAAGGAAATGCTCTTGAACGACCAAAGATTGGATCATTATTGAACTCGTGATCGGTTAATCCTGGACTGTTCTTCATTAAACAGACTTAGACGGTTGATAGAAATTTGTTATTTAAAATCGATGACGAATACAAATGGAAAAAAGAACGATCCTAACTTAACGACGGTAATGTTTTCTATTCTTGATTCTCCTCTAACAAAAGTTTCATTCAGATTCTCTTTCCTCTTTTTTTATTTCTTGCACCCCCTGCCTCTGGTTATCTTCCTCCCCTTCTCTTTCTCTATGCATCTCAATTTCTACTTCCACTCCTACCGTTGTATTGTGTCTATCTTCATGTATGTATTTTAAGTACATATGATGGATAAATTCATAGCGATATAAAATATGTCTTTTGGAAGGTCAAAATTTAAGTAGATGGATAGTAAGACCGTAAATGATTTTGAGTATTAATGCCGTTTGTCAAAACTAATTCTGAAAACTCTTCTTGACTGATACTTCTCAAAAGAAAGTTCGTCCATGAAAAAACAGTCAGAAATAATTAAATGTATGAGTACACTAACTCTTCACACACTTCTGATTATTATATTTACAGTTACAGTAATAATTGAATATTTGCTTCAAGGACGGAAAGGTTCATATATATATATATATATACATATATATATATATATACATATATATATATATATATATATATATATATATATATATATATATATATATATATATATAATACTAAACTGAACAACCCGCACCACACAGAACACTAATACACACAACTCCTACCATTAATATCCTCACACCCACATCTTAGACACACTCAATAATGGAAGCTTCAAAGTCACCTAGACCCATAGGAAAAACTTCACCTTAGCCTGTTATAACCCCTGTCCAAATCATAGCCAAAACACTTTCAGCAACATTTTCAGTAACTTTTAAGGTTAATACCTATGTAGCTCCTTGACTCCACCACCCCTCCTTCTACACTATCCCAAACATACCAAAAAACCCACCTCCCCAACACTACCCCCTACCTTGACACACTCTGCCCTCCCCAAGTCCAACTGCTGCTGCTTTACCAAAATCCCAATACCTGCTGGCCATTCTTACATTCAGCATGAGGCCTCTAGTAGCCCTGACAACAAAACTTACCCACAATGCATAGCCGCTGGCAGTGGACTCTGGTTCCACATGGTACATTTTAATTCACACTCACACAACACGCACCACTGATGATGGGAGAAATCCCGAAACATGTATGGACTATTGACATATAAGGATTAATAAACCTTACCACCAAAAACTTCACTCCCGAGTCTGTCTCACTCTCTAAAATACACATTATATATATATATATATATATATATATATATATATATATATATATATATATATTGAACGGATGTATGGATCCAGTTTTGCATCTTAGTGACATTATAGATAGAGCCTCAACCTCAAAAAATTTGAAAATGCTTTTTATCCAAAAACTCTGAATTTAATTTCAATTTAGGGAAATTTCTACTTAATTGTGAATTTCTCACCATCCCCATTTTAAAACCCCAAAGAATTATTATAAATGTACATTTAAAGTAAAAAGATATTCACATGGGTTCAGCACGTTCAACTTTGGCATTAAAGTTACGTTAAAGAAAGATCTTCCATCTTTAAAACTCTCTAAAGCTTGTTTTATTTTGAAAACGTTTCATTTTATAATTTCCATAGTCAATTGAGTAGACCTTCCAAATTTGGTTAGGCTGCATCGATGTTCAAGTACTTTTATAGCGTGACAGAAACATACACAAACATCTCTCCTATATAAATCTATGATAGGTACCAAAGTTATTTCATTGATAAATTTGCAAAAATTCACTGTACATCCGTTACTTCGAAGGGAAATAAATCTGAAAATAGAGTCGAAATTTGAAATTTTGGCTGAGATTTCTTATATTCATTCCTTGCAAATATCCCTGGGAAATCACTTATTGCAACGTTTAAGATTTTAGCTGAATACCCGTTCCACACACGGTCGATTCGGCTGAATAGAGCACTATAGTAGATGAAGAATATATACGATGAATAATATATCGCCTAAATTCAACCTCACTGACCGTTCAGTTCCGTGGAGTAGAAGGCTCCAGGTCTGAAGCCGAGGTTTCGATCCTGCATCGTGTTACTTGATGGGATAATGGATAATCTATAGCTACACTAAAGAGTTGTAATACAACAAAACAGCTGTGGATGACAATATATATATATATATATATATATATATATATATATATATATATATATATATATATATATATATAATCAACGCTCCCTTCTTTATGGTTGAGCAAAGTTATGTACGGGCACCCGTCTATTACTGCTATAATACAATATTCTTCCATCTCTGGAATAGAGCACTTCGGGGAATTATAGGTAAGTAAATATATCGCTCAATTCGATCCTACTAACCGTCGAGTTCTGCGTAGGGCAGGCGTAGAATGCATCTTGGTCTGAACCAAAGCTTTCTATCCAACTTCGAGGTACTAGAAAGGATAGTCCACAGCCACACCAAAGAATTGTAATATAACGAAACAGCTGTCTATTGATGAAATAATCATTAATTATTATCATTTATGTTTATACATGTATTGAATGGAAAGTAAGGGTCCAGTATTGCATCATTGTTTCATTTCAAACAGAACCTCTCAACCACGTTTGAAAATGTTATTACAATGTTCCTGTCATGGCATGATTATTTGAAAAGAAGAAAGCAAGAAAATGATCGCGTGTATATATGTGTTTGCTTATGCATAGAGTAGATATACGGAACAATACGATCGTTGAGGAACAGCTTGGATCCATGGACAACAACTATAATAAACAATTTCTCCATTGGCCATCATTTTCACTGTTCACCATCTGAACAGAAGGGACTTTGCTTCTGACGAAAAAAGCCATAGGAGGGCCTGAAATCTGCATAAACGTAGTGGTCATAACGGGAGCAATTCAATTATATGAATCTACCTAAAAACTCTCGCCATTTGCACATTGAAAATTAGAAAAAAAAAAAAACAGGTCCGGTCAGTTACTCGATAGAAACCTACCTAACAACCCACAACACAAAAAATCCTCACTTCATTCCTTAAATCTCAAAGATAAAAATTGCATACGGTTTCAACAGCAGCGAGTTTCATGAAAAAATGCGGCTGGCAACCAACAAAATGCATCAGAACATGCCCCAGTGATAATAAGAAATTTTGAAATGTGAAATTTGTATTTCCTTTAAATTCATTCTCATAATCCGATTGTCATTTCACAAACACAAAAGCCTTTACTATGATAAATTCACTGAAAATGAAAAATATCTCATTACCATCGGCTAGGAGTTAATGAAAACATGAAATGAAAAATTTATAGAAAAGGGTTGTTCGGTCGCTCAATAGAAACCATGCTGCTGCCAATGTCCTTTTGCAAGATGCTGTGTTGGGTGTGATCAATGAAAAAAATCAGTTTAGGTGGTGATCAACAAATAAATAGCGTCTATTGCAACACAGTGATCACTGATGAATTTAAGCTTTCAAAAGTCAAGCGGGAATGCTGCTCCAGACAAATTGAGGGATCCATGTTGCATTGCTAATTGAACCTGCGACGAAGAACTCATTTTGGAAGAGAATTTTCATAGAGCAGAAAGGTTCTTTCTTTGAAACAAAATAAGGAATAAATATTAATTTTTTTCTATCCTGTGGCCCCATTGGAGTGGCCTACACGCGTAATACATAGATAGATAGATACATACAAACATACAATACAGTCAGCCTGACAAACAAACAGACAAATGTAAAATTTTAAAAAATGTCCTTAAACGTAAATTTTTTGATATTTTCAAGCTTATAGATGGTCACTTCTTCATCCTTGCTGAGTAATGAATAGATGTATACATGAACAGCCAGCAATGACGGATAGACAGACAGACAAACGTAAAAACTGTCCTTTAATATAACATTTTTTTGATTTGTTAAGCTCATAGATGGTCATTATTTATTGAATGGTTTGACTCTCCCCTGGTAAACAGATTTTCATTAGCCTTTTTAGAGAAATAACGGCGAGCAAAACTTTTTACAGGATATGAATATGTTCTAAAAATTGTTGATTGAATACAGGCTACGATAGCAGTGTGTCGATACACTAGCAGTGACACACACACACACACACATATATATGTATATATATATATGTATATATATATATATATATAAATAAATATATACATATCAATTGTCAGCTTGATCATGTACATATCGTCTAACGATGCTGTGCTGTCAGAAGTATGCATGATATCAATATCTTCCTTTAAATAAAATGGATTGAAAAGCAAGCTTAGATAGCAGTGAGTTTATGCACGAACAATGATAGTTATTTCACGATGTTTAAAATGGTCTACTATATCATTGCTGAGTCATTTAACGTTAGTGTGCAGTTAGACGTGTTCATGTCAGTTGATACATGATGTACGTGTATGATAAGCCAATAAGCCATGCTATTCTCATTCTCTTGCGAGATAGATCAATCTAGAAACGCAATATATCTTATCATCTATTCGATAATTACAAGAGCTTCTTCCTTCCCTTAACTGACTTCTCACGATCGCCCGGACTTGTTTTCAAGCGTTTCTTGTTTTCTTTTTATCGTTGTTATTTATCTCAACGTTCCATATTGAATTCTCTTTAACTGCTGGGTAGCATTGGTATATGAGAACTCTTCAGTTAAGGAGGGACAAAGGGATTTATTTGCCCAGAATTTTTCACGGATAAAGACACAAGTACTAATTTCCAATAAAAGGTATTCTCTCCAATCAAACGCACACAGAAAAATGAATTCAACACATGACTTAAAATGGATATGTTGTACTTTTCTCAAAAGCAAAAATATCGATTGACCGTATTTTCACAGCTGTTTTGCTCGAATCTGTTGAGACAGTTTCTCTCCTTGTTCTTTGACTTGTATGCTTAGGTTCGGTAGCGTACTGATAGCACTTGGTATAATTCTATCTTCATCCTATTGTTCAGCTTTATCACAACTTCGGGAAATCATTGCAATAACGCAACGGGGACGGCCATATTCTAATCGGTCATTTTAAATAGTTAAAATGGCTAGAATAACAGTATCCGAACAACCACTCTATACTGAATAGTCACAAACACATACGAGGGCACGCACAGACATGTGCACATAATCACATACACTCACACACACACACACACACACACACACACACACACATATATATATATATGAGTTTACTTGTGAGTTCATTTCAATATGGGTTCCTTTCAACGTGGGTGTCAAAATGATTTTTAGAGCGTTACGCGAGAATTGAATCCATCTAGTTACCTGGGAATTAAGTTCAGCCATTCTTTAAAAAATCTATCACTTCAAGGCATTCAAAATCTCTGATTCAAAATTTATTCCATATTATTGTGTTCCGTTTAAGTACTTAATTTTTATTCGACAATTGTTGAATCTAAAATCCCAACAGTTGCAATGTTTTAAAGACAAAATATGTGAAGAATTGATTGGTCAGAGGTGTACCTCTGTTGATCTGTATCAAAATAGATGGTTGGGGAAGGTTTTTGAATCAAGGAGGCCGAAAAACTTGTTGGGGGACTGTATAACAATACAAATCCAGCCAAATTAACTTGAATAGATACGTGAGTGAAAACGTACGATATTCTTGCGACTTGCAATTTGAATTAGCGTAATGATGAAAGAAGATATTCTGCCTTTGGCACTCATTGTATCAGGCTAATCAAATATCAGCCAGTAGGACCTAAGGGAAAATTTCTGCAAGAATACCTTATGGGTCATAAATTAGATGCTTTCTTACTGTCATCAATAGTTCTATTTGTGCATAAACAGGGTGCCTCCCTGTATACAAGACATATTATGCAATTAAGAATTGGCAGAAAATCAAACATCATTCGACATACGAGATTGGCTTACCAGTAATAAAATGTCTCTTAGTTCACTGAACATTAACCCACGTTGATGTTCCCCAGATGACTTTATATCTGTATACTGTACGTCAACAGTATATTCATATCAAGAAATCTATGAATCTATCCATCTATCTGTCTCTCTGTCTCTGTCTGTCTGTCTGTCTGTCCGTCTGTCTCTCTCTCTCTCTCTCTCTCTCTCTCTATATATATATATATATATATATATGTATATATATGTATATATATATATATATATATATATATATATATATAGAGAGAGAGAGAGAGAGAGAGAGAGAGAAAGAGTGTGAAAGAGAATTCTGCACATGCCAAAACCAATGATATATATGTATGGATATATATGATCAGACTGATTTAGTCTAATTGATACAACATATCTATCCATTTATTTCTCTGTTTGTCCGTCTCTCTCTCTCTCTATATATATATATACATATATATATACATATATATATGTGTGTGTGTGTTTATGTCTGTGTGTGTGTGTTTGTGCGTGTGTGCGTAAGAGTGTGTGACAATAGGTATTTTTAGGCTGTCCCTTTCATATAAAAAAGTTGAAATTAAGATGATTTCAAAAGTTTTTGGCCCAATCTTTCCATTGTATTTTTAGATATCTTCCACCTTGACTGGTTCACATACCTGACAGAAACTGATGGAAACAATAGATGTAATCCCCTTGTTCTGTTTTCTAATCAAGTTCAGTTTATAAGCAGTGTACTTCGAAAATACGTTGTCTGTGATGCAAGCACGACATTCGGTATGAGTTCGAATTGAGACCGAATGAAATTGAATTCGATGAAGCGGAATGAGATTGTGTAACAACGGACTTATACAACAGTGGTTCGTGAAAGTATATTTTACAGCTGCGAATATTAACCATTTAACTTGCAAATGACCAATTAGCGTCGTAACCGATGACGAATTGCGAAAAAAAATGGTGTTTCTTTAGTAACTGTTCCACATTATTTTGCTGCAGTAGGAAAGGTGAGAAAATGCGACGAATACCTATCACACATAATTGACATAGAATCAGAAACTACATTGTTTTGAAATGAGATCATTACTATTTACTCGTTCAATGATTACTATCTTTATAATTCATCATTACTTCTAATAAAAATATCTTGCAAGAACCTTAATTGAATGTTTTCATTTTCTATTGAAACTCTTGTTGACCTCTTGTTTTATAACTTTGTATCACTCAAAGTTCTGGATTTGCCATGATTTATGATTTAGTGCTGTTATGATTTATATAGCAATGTATCATTGGTTATTGTGCATTTGGCAATATTTCTGTTGTCGCTTACTTTTCAAATGGTCTGTTTATCATCCAAATACTTTCATCAACATCGAAAATACGTTGTCTGTGGAGCAAGCACGAATTTTTTCTATGATTTTTCAAATTTATGAAAAAGTTGGAGTTAATTTTGTTTCCACCCTGTAATAAACAAGAACAAGAACAAGAACTGATCGTCAACTTGTTCCAGTAGTCCTAACTGTTTGTCTATCGCTTCACGTTTAATCAAACCAATCTATAAAATTACCATTTTCCTACTGTGATTTGCAATCATCTCAAAATGATTTGTGAGCGTTTCTCTTACCAACTCAACAAAACTGACAAGTCTTAATTACTCACAAACTTATCTAATATATATACAATATGGAAATTGCAGTAATCATATCAAATAGGAATGAAAGGAAGAATGGAGTTTGACCATGTAGCAGCCAGGCTTGTTAAATAAAGACACAGAAGTTGAATAAAGAAGAAACACCAAATAGGCATTCAGAGATAGAAGTCGTGAGCTGTGAATTATATGACATTGGTTTCAGAAATATCGCTAAGGTGAAAAGAATAATCAATTTGAGCCTTTCCATAATAACGCTTTCATACTTTTGTTTTGATGAGCAAATTAATATAGCAGACGATTATTACTGTAGTGATTTTGATCCTCACCAGTGTGATAAAGACTGGGGGTATTGTGATAAATAAGGTTAGGCTTATTTAGAAGAATCCATTTGTTATCACGAATGATGACATGGGTCGTTATTATTTTGCGTAAGAAGTGATGAGCACGGTTCCAACCAATTCTGATAAATAGATAGATAGACCAGAATGAACTGAGGTAGATAGTGGACAGATCTGGATAGACTGATCTAGATGGAACAATAGATTGATCTGAATAGATTGAGAGATATATAGATCCGAATTGACGGATTGATGAATGGATTGATAGAAAGATATGAATAAGCTGAAATAGGTTGACTTGAAGATAGATAAATAGATAGATAGATAGATGGATAGATGGACGGATAATCTGCATAAATTAATCCCACTCGGCCTCCACTAGTCATGTGAATTCGATAGAAGGAATGCCTAATGATTGCTGTATTAGCACTCGTCAAATATATTATAGTGTGCGCATGCTCAGTCACAAACGATTAAAGCAAACAATCGCACGGAAAATAAGTGACGGATTTGCAGATTTTTCTAGGATCGAAATGTAAACACGATGTTTCGAATTAATTGTATTTGTTCCATTGCCAAAAATGGCACAGATTGTAATTTCTTTTTCGAGGCATGTTTAGTTTTGCGGACGAGGCTTCTCATAACTATACCTGGCCAGCAATTACGTTTAATCAATGAAAAAAAAAATGCTTCCGTTTCCGGATGAGATATTTTGCCAACAAAAGGGAGAGACACCTCCATTCACTTTCTGATGTATTGATTTTTCTAAGATAGACAGACAAACAGATAGATAGATGGATGGATAGAAAGATCGATCAATACGTGGCCATTCAAATATAAACATACAGTAACACAGAGCAATCGAGAGAGAGAGAGAGAGAGAGAGAGAAGGATACGGAGCCTTTCAGATATAAGCATACAGTGACAAAAATCAATTGAGATAGATAGATAGATAGATAGATAGATAGATAGATAGTTAGAAAGATGGGTGGATGGAGAGATAGAGATAGAGAGATCGAAGGATAGATTAATACGAGGCCTTTCAGATATAAACATGCAGTGACACAAAGTAATCGAGATAGATAGATAGATAGATAGATAGATATATAGATAGATAGATTGATAGACAGATAGATTGAAGGATGGGTGGAGAGATACAGAGAGAGATAGAAGGATATATTAATACGAAGCCTTTCAGATATAAGCATACAGTGACACAAAGTAATCCAGATGGATAGATAGATAGATAGATAGATAGATAGATAGATAGATAGATAGATAGATGTGGAGACAATCAGATATAAACATGTAACAAGTCAAATCATTCCTTGTAGATAGACGCATAGATATCTGGAGACTCTGGGACATTTAAAAAGATTTACTGAGACAATGGCGCACTTAAACAGAGACGCATCCGCACAACTTTCAATTGCCAACAGCATTAGTACCAAAAGTGCTAAATTCGTGTTTCGCTCTATCCCTAAGGCAAACACCTCATCAAAGAGAGTTGGAACAAAAAGAAACAGTTTGATGTAAAACAAAGAAAAAAAAAGCATTATTTTGTACAACACTTCAGCCTTTCCGTGTCATTTTCTTCTTAAAGTCCTTTTGTTTTGTCAAAAGTCCCCGAGTGAAGCTGATTGATTTTAAGCAAACCCTTTGTATAATTTGCTGGCTGTCAGAATGTCTACGACAACAAAGGGAAAGAGACTTAGGGAATATTGCAAATACACGAAAATAAAGAATAGAAAAGGCTTTTCTGTAGTGTTTGTAAGTTTGTTCGTTGGGCTGGGGGGCTGCCGATGATTTAAGTAAGATGTGACGACAATTAGAGAGAGAGATCAAAGTGTATTGCAAACACTGGAACACAAAATGCGCGTGTTAGTGCCTGGGTTCGTCAAGGTGTTGGTTGTTGATGTTATAACTTAAGCAAATACTATTATTGTTAACATTTCATTTTTTGTTTTTCACACTAAAATGGATACAAATTTTTTTGTTAACAATAACTTTAAATTACTGTCTGAACATCCTGACACGAATACAGCTTTAATTGGTTGTTCATTCATTTGAATGTTTGGTTGGTTGGTTTAACAATGTATCAACACCTAATGGGTTATTCAATGCAAAACGAGTTGAGAACTAGGGAGTTCGTAAAAATCTTTCAGAGTTTTTCCGCTTTACATAATATGAAATCGGGAATATAGTTTTTCTTTTTCGTAGAATGGAGATTAAAAAGCGCCTACTTGTTAGAAACGGGAAAGGGTGATGAGGAGGAAAGACAAGTAAAGGGTAATTAATATTATCAAAGATAGATTTTGGACTAATTAAATAGAAACTAAGATGGCCACAAATTAGGGCATTTAGCTTTGGGGTGTGAATGAGGTTTAGTCAAATCCCTTCCCTATGACCTCTCTGACTTGGTTGGACCTAATACGAACTGGATTCCCACCAAAATAGCCCTCCGGGTCATTGGAACATGCAAGTCACACCACAGCGACAGTTGACACAGCCTTGGGAATAAGGTTAGCAAAGCAATGGTTATCTAAAAACTAAGAATAGAAACTATCAAAATAAGTTTTTTAAATTTTCGAATTTCTGTTGGTCTGTCTAGCGAAGAATGGGTCACGCAAACAGACAAGAGAGAGCTAGAATTTAAACATTCAGTCTTTATTATATTTGGGAATATTTTTAACAAGACCTGGCGCTAAATGCTTACCGGTGTCAAAGCTTCTACAAGCTGCCCTTCAGATTGAATATGAAGTTACTTACTATTTATTTTGCATTCAATATCTATGGATTTAGTGGGAAATTACAATAACAGCATCAGTAATCTTTAATAGAATAGTAGCTGGAAGCAATGTTCTTACATTGAAGATAAACAATGTAAATAAATGTTGGTAACTCAACTTGTTTTTTTTGTGTTAATCTGGAAGTGATGCGTCAAGTCGGACAGGAATTTCCTAACTTCGAAACAAACTATTATTTTTCTGATTAAAGTTCAGACTGATTTCATTCAACTTGTCCTATCCCACAACCGCCTGATAGTATATATTTAACGAGACCTGGCACTATATGCCAATCCACTTCCAGGAGATCAAAGGGGAAGGAATGGCTCAAAATAGATTGAAGTAGCCTGAACTTTTGACTTTTAAAACAAGTTTGTTTCAAGCTAGCATTGTTAGAAACAGAATTTCTTCAACCAAGTCCACATGGAACTTAACCGAGAGACTGACCCTAAAACTGGCGACCATGCAACGGGCACAGGAGATCATCATGAACGACATCGTATGAAGAAATTATTAGATAGATCTGGAGTCAGAGATATCATAGAATCCATTGGAAAACTCAAAAGGCAATGTGCCGGTCTTGTTGCGAGAATGTCAAATAACCGTTTGACATCAAGACTTATTACATGGGTCCCAGGTGATCAGATGTAAAACTGCGACTCGCAGAATATAAGATGGTGAGACGAAACATACAAGTCCAGGAAAAACTGGCTCTGCAACAGCCACAATAGAAAAGTGTGGCTAATGTTTGAAGTTTTTAGTGATTACTGCGGACGAAAAGGCGGAAGAGGTAACTTATTCATTGATCACCCCTTTTTGAGAATTTCCATTGATCATTCCCAACATTCTGCAAAAGGACATTGATCACCTGACAGTTTCTATGAAGTGATTAACCAGACCTGTTCACTGGTTGTTTCTGATACATAATGAACATAGATATTCGTCAAATGACTGACGCGAATCCAAATAAGTATCTCTTGTATACAGGATATAAACACAGAAATTTGTATGTGTGTGTGTGTGTGTGTGCGTGTGTGTTTGTGTGTGTTCAAGCATGTAAATTTGTGTCTGGATATTTTTTGATACAATAGATTCTTATCAAAGTTGACAATTTATGTAAAAGCTTTTTGCTGCCATTGCCTTGACAATAGTATAGTTATAGGAGAAGGTGCTCTGTCCAAGAGCTGAATCGTAGTTTTTTTCCATCAGTCATAACACAGCATACGCATGCATATATATATAGAAATGTATGTATACATGTATATATGTATTTACGGATGATAGTAAAGTAAGTATATACATCCAAATGACAATGGATACACCAGCGTTCGTAAGATCATCGGGGGTAAGTGATATCAGGCCTGGTCATTAAGCATTTGGGTGACCGTTTTGGGAATACCAGGAGCTGTATATTTTCTTAATAGATTCAACTCCGTCACGTTGGAACTTGGTATTGCTTGGAGTCATCCAGTTACTTCTTGTCACTGGTCATTATCTATTTGTCACTTCGCTGGTAGTATGTGTGTAATTCAAGGAGGTATTATGTACTTATGTGCAGACAACTCAGAACAAATGACCATCTTCTGCCAAGGAGCGACACTCGCCACAATATATGTATGTGCTGTTGAGATTCACTTGAAACTAATATCCTCTGAAAATGCATCCCTAACATGTAAAGAGATAGAAAGATGAAATTATGAATATAAGGATTATGTTAAAAACAAAACTTTTTTTGGAGAATGCTATTTTCATTATAAGGCATATCGTCGAACACACACACACACACATATATATATATATATATCTATATATACATATATATATATATATATATATATATATATATATACATATATACATATATATATATATATATATATATATATATATAGAGAGAGAGAGAGAGAGAGAGAGAGAGAGAGTAGTATAGATAATTTCAGGGTGATATGTTTATTGAAAATTTCAATCTTTTTGCATTTTCCACATATTTTCCTCGTGATATTTATATTTTCCATTCAAAAGGGCAAATATTTATTGCTTCAGAGAAATTCCCATTTCACACTCGATTAAACGATTTATTGTGAAAAAATATAAGGATGATATTGAAAAAGCTCTAAGCTTCGATCAACAAACCGCCTGTAAAATAAGATTTTTTTTAGAGCAGAGATTTTGAACGTGGGCGAATTCTTTACAAACGGACATTTTATAATATTTTAGGTCAATTTGAAATTCGGGTGCAAAGATCAAAAACTGTCCCCTGGCTCAAAACTGCGTCGTAAAAAAAGAGAAGAAAATTATTGCAAAATATTGATACATGCGATTTAAGCTAATTAAACTACAGCCTAAATTAATTCCATTCGAAGTAAATATCTTGTGCAATGGGTTCACTCTAACCAAACTTGAAAGATTTAGAGTTGTTATACTTTTAGATGACATTGAAAATGTAAAATAGTATCGTCATAGCATGTTATTTTCAATGAAAAAATGCATTGGGTTTAAAAACATTTTTTTGTCGTTAAAATATTTCTTGTTAAATTGAATCTTCTGAATTGAACATTATATTACAAGTAAGGAGAATGTGTTCCTACTCAATGTGTTAATAAAATTGTAAAAACTTAGAACAAAACACCGGACAGGAATATTTCAACATGGAACAAAAAAGATTAATGCATCGGCACGAAATAGCTTTATATAGAGAGTAACGCGTGCCCACATGTAACTGAACTTTGCAAAAAAAGACTCTGCAATTTTGCCGCTGCATTAATATTCTTGTCAATTCTATGTTATAATATTCTTGTACAATGTTCGGAAATTTTTTACAATTATTTTAACACGTTGAGCAGGAACGCATTTTTACTGGTCCAGTTTTCTTTTATATTGACTTATTTGCACTACACTAATATTGATGAAAAAAAAAGTAGCACTTACATTATCACACACCAACTGCACCACGAAGACATGTCCAGTGAAGGCGATTAATTTTTTAAATATGAGTTATTTGTACCTGACTTTTGAAATATTTCTTATTTCCAACACTAAATCTCTATAATCACGAATTCAGGAATCATTTTGTCATTGGCGAAATCATATCTCTTAAACCGTCCAGGTTGAGCATTGAGCGAAGAAAAGGTTTTAGCAATAATGCTTTAAAGTCTTAGACAGTTACCAATTTTTTATTTTTTTTTCATTCAGCCAAAAACAGATACTCTGTCCACAGAGAAAGCACACAGCGACGTCATTATTTGTAGCTTCATGACCCCCTACAGTTGTTTGGGAAACTTGTATATTTTGAACAACATCTTTAAAAGTTATCTTTGTACCAGTTCTTACAACATCCCTACAATTCTCATTATCAACAAACGACATAGGGCGTCCATAATGGTCATTATCCAGACTCATATTTCCAGAACAAATTTGTGGAAACACCGTTGCACTGTCCTCTCCGAGCAAGTTCCCATCCAAATGCAAAATTAATGTACTCAAGAACTTAAACAGCATTTTTTCCCGAGATAGAACTCATACTAACACAATAGTTTGATTTCCTTTGAGGACAGCAACCGTGAGAGTTTTATAAATTGTGGAATATGTACAATAATATTTCCTGCTCCAGAAATTGTCAAATTTCCAATCATAAAGAGAAATGCAGAAAAATACTGTTTGTTTGTTTGGTAGGATATACTACTTTCATGCTATAAACTACTATAACCTATGCACAACAATAATGCTCATAATACTTATCTATTCGATTAGCCTAAATAGAGCAATGTAGCAAAATATTCATTGATTTGAGATATTTCTAAAACGCAGCCCAAAATCCAGTTGTAGTGACTTATTCCGCTCACAGAATCGCTGACTTCGTAGAGTGTTCCCTCATCATCTTAGCTCCCTCATTCCCTTAGCTGTATATCACCGAAAATAAGGCCGTGGCATCTATTTATGCACTGATACACCTTTAGAATTCCCCATTTTAACTACATCATGCAGCAAGATATATCCTAACTCGCTGTTTATATTAATATATTGCTTACACACCACACACACACACATATATATACATATATAGTATCCTCAGAGAGCCATGGCCGCGAGCATCGAAGCCATATTGCAAATGACCCATCTGCGATGGGCAGGCCGTGTGAGAGCCAAAGATACTCTCGTTCGGTAATCTAGCCCATAGCAAGTGGAAAAGTGATGATACAGAGAGGAGACTCAAATAAAAGGATTCTCATCTACGGTATCAACCTCCGTCAGTAGACAGAATAGGCAGCCGGAACTTATGCATGGCGATGCAAGGTCTACTAAGCAGCCCCTGTGCCAAATCCTCGTTCGCAAAGCAAAGCCATAACATGAAGACAGTGCCCTCTGCATCCTACCACACAGAAAAATCATTTTTCTGTTCATACTCAACAGTGTAGAAGAGATAAACCTTTCATAACTTACATACGTAACTCAAAAATATGTCTCCATAAAATATTATAATCTATGCACTGACCATCTCAATTTGCTGGGCATCGAAAAAATTACAGAATGGATTTGTTTAATGGAAAGTTTAAGACGTATCAATAATATCGTAAACATATTTGCTAAAGTTTTGATTCGGGCTTTAATTGCTAGAAGATAGCACGGTTAAGAAACTCCTAAAAAGAATGGTTATATATGTACTGAATTTACATTGAACAGATTGAGAACTTACCAAGCAAAATTACTTACTTGAATCCCTAGGAGAAAAAGTGCCAACAGACTCAGTCACCTAAAAGACTTAATAATAAATTGAGCCATTGAAATAATACTCACCTCCAACCCTAAATATAAACTGACCATAACAACCTAAAATAACATGCCATAATTTGAATCAACACATTGAACTAAACCTGCAAACTCAATGGTAAAATCAAGTGTACACACTAATAATATTCTCAACAAAAAACCCGAATACAACGATCCTGAAATTTCACGAAAAAGTCACAACAGAATCGCCTTCGAAGACTCCACTCAATATTGGTATGATAGAAAGAGTTCAAACAAGAGCTACTAAGATTGTCTCCCTAATTGAAAACCAGTCACATCAAGAGAAGTTGAGTGATCTAAATCTAGAAACACTTAAATACCGCTGAAACCGCAATGATCTGCTGCAGATTTACCGAATTCAAAGTATCAGCCAAAACTTAGATCAAAGCTATCTCTGCTCTCTATGTCTAGATAAGTAGATGCTTACAGCATCTGCATCTGCAAAAAATAAAACCCACAAAAACCGAGGACTCAGCCAGAATCTCTAGTACAGACTTTCACTGGCCTCGAGTGACAAAACCATGGATGCTTTCAGTAGATTGAGTAATTCTTCCTTACCGAAAAATAATTTTGGGGGGGATATAAGAGATTAACTTCAAATATAAATTTTCGTATTAGCACAGAGCCAATCTGCGTCTCTGGTTGGGCGAGACTAATTGGGTTGATGCTATTCATGGTTACGGCTATCACTAAAACCTATTTAAAGGCAATAATTAAAAGTAGCAATCGCCATAAGCTAAATAATTTGAATTAAATGAATTTGATTCAATTTCAAAATTCTAGTTCCAGAGGTTTTAATCTCAATTATAAGCCGAGTATATCGTCTACCATTGCACAATGGACGAAATTGCCAGGCTATATCAAAACTGCGAAAACATTTGATGATACGTGATGTTATTAAGAGTTGAGGTATTATTATTTGATGAGTTGTTTTGATAAGGTACTTCATTTTTTCATATCAAGTGTGAATCGTCAACAGGAATGATTTTTAAAAACAGTCAACTAAGATTGTTACCATCGACATATTCAATATCAATACAGTAATATAGGTTTCTGCAGTTTTTAAGTGGATCAGACTTGATTAATATGCATGCTTGTCTTGAGTGTACATATCTCATCAATGATGCCATATGACTAGAAATTCAAACTACTCCTAATTATGTCTAAGAATGTTCCTCAAAAGAATGCCTTTCCAAATACGTTTCTAGTTTGGGTTCAATTAACAATATAAATTGGTCGTTCACTTTATTCTTGGCAGAGTCCACATTTGTTCCCCAAACCCCAAAAAAGGCAAGGGGAATATTATTGATCACCATTTTTTACAATGTTTTTTTTCTAATTGTCAATCCCAACATGACATGCTTTTGAAATATGTTGGTCCCATGACGGTTTCTATTGATTGACTAACCAGACCAGTTCCTTCAATTTTCTATTCTTATGCAATAACTTGCAGCAATTTTAACAACTTCACAACGGTTGCAAAAATAAGTAGAAAATAGGAAGAATATCTCTTTTATGTCACATTCAATCTATACATAGATGAGACCAGTGTTTCCAAAGGAATTTCAATCTTCGATATAACGAGTTGGGGAGATGGCTTACAGCGTTTTTTAACAAATGGGTCACCTTCCCAAGCTTCTAAAGTTTGTAAAAGAATGGGAACATCTGGAAAGACCTCACATAACATACACGTGGCTGCAAAATCATTGTGCATTTCATATTTTCAACATTTTTCCTCTCATCTTCGACCCACAATCTTATGATCAGCCATCTCTTGTTTTCACCTAGGACAATTTTAACGGATGTGATCGGTCTCAGGAGATTCAAAATCCACGGTGACACCTCGCCGTTGTGGTAAAAATGGTAAAGTTGTGAGGTCACCCTGATGTCTTTGGCGCAAATGTCATGGTGGCTGAGCAAGTTTCGGGTGTGGGGCCCTACACTAAACCAGACACTGTGTCCGATTTCATTTCTGTGATTGCAAATATTTACTTAATTCTTATCACCATGATGCTTTGATTTTTTTTTAATGCAGATATAACATTCAAAAATTTTTTCCGAACTTCTTAGACGGAGCATTTGTATTCTTGATATTGGCCATTTTTTCATCTTTATAGTCATCTTTGTCATAACGCCGAGGCAATTTTACATTCTACGACCATTAAATATGCTGCATTTATTCAGAATAAATAAATGGTCCCCAATGAGATACACAGTAAGGTAAATGCTGATACGCTAATACTACAGCTAAGCGTATCAGCCAATCAGCTAACTGCAAATTGAAGGGATAGATCTCCAAATTTTCCTTTAATGGGTTTTGATTCCTTTTTTAAATGTTATATTTTTTAACATACACCCAATATATGTTTGCATATATATACGTATGGTTCCTCCCACACACATTTATAACACTCAATAACAATTTTTATCTTCAACTCCTGGCGTTCAAACTTTGAGATTAAACTTCAATGCGATGTATAGAATAAATGTTTAATAAATCGACAGAAATTTAATCTAAATGTCGAGGCTGTCGAGTGGAATTAGATATAGACGGATTGATATATAGAGATAGATTTTATTTACTGACGCGATTTGATATATGAAATTTATATTCATGTGTATCGATCTTAAATTGATGATATCGTATGAATTTTCTATGCATATGATTACACACAACCACATATCCTTGCAAAGCGCACGCGCGTTTAAATATTAGCGCATTGACACATTGTCGAGACACTTTCAAGAAGCGTGCATATGAGATAATCATGTTAAGCGTAACATTGAGAGTTCATAAGACGGCACAGTATATTAGAGGAGAACAGGAGTCTAGGATATTATAGAATCCATAACAAAACTTGAATGATGATGGGCTGGTAATATTGTGAGAAAGGCAGGTAAGGTGGATCCCCAGAAATCACACGTGGAACTGGGACTGGCAAATACGTAATGTATTGCAGAGTTATATAAGATCAGAAAGTACTAGCTCCGTGATAACCACGATAGATAGGTCGGATGAATCTTGGGAAAGGTCCATGTTCAACAACGGACGATTAAAGGCTGCTGCTGATAATGATGTTTAAGAAAAATGTTTGATTTTGCTTTCTTTTAATCCCTCCCCCATATGTTTTCGGTAGGAAGTTCAATTTGCAATGAAAGGTAATCATAAATTGATCGCCTAATAGTGCCTGAAGTTGTTTTTTTTAATCCAGAGTTTTTAATGATCACTGCCGAACAAAAGGCGAGAGAAGTTACGAATTCATTGATCACCTTTTTTCCCAAATCTTCATTAATCGTCCCCAACATGGCATGCTGTCAAGAGACCTTGGTCGAGTTACGGTTTCTATTGGGTGACTAACCAGACCTGTTTATCAGTTATTCCTGATTTGAGGCGAACATTGATAACCGTCTTCTGACCCACACTAATCTAGTTAAGGATGATGACGATGACGATGATGATGAATTGGATTCATGGTTCCATGAAGTGAGCATGAACCGTCTCGGCTAGTGTTTGAAACCGTCCTGTTTATTTCATTCCCTCTGCGTGATTTACCATTCGGCCACTCCACACCTAATTACCGAGTACTGACTGATTATACAAAGTAATTGCACACGCGATGCCTCTCTAATCTCCCCCTTTGCCATGTTCCAATAATAAGGCAACGTCTATTCCCATTAAAACCTCGTGTCTTTCATCTATTTTTTGCAATTGTCACGTTAGCCCTAGGCGAACAATAAAACTAATGAAGCGGCCATGTTTTGATTATATTGTATTTTTTTTCGGTTTGTATGTATGTCATTGTGCCTCAATGTGAATTCGTAAGTATGGGCCTGTATATTTGTGTTTATGCGTCTGTTTGCGTCTGTTTGTAAGAATGTTTGTGCGCGAGTGTCTGTGCGTGCATGCGTGTGATTTTGTCTATGTTTGTGTGTGTGCGTTTGTGTGTGCATGAGTTTATAAGTGTATGATTGTGAGTGTATGTTTATGTGTATTTGTGTGCTTGAATGCATGTGTTTGTGAGTAAGTTTATCTGTATTTGTAACCATGTATTTGTGTATGCATTTTCGTGTGTGTATGTGTGTATGAATCCGTTATTGTATGCATTTATAAGTCTCTGCATGTTTGAGTTCGAACTTTTAAGTATGTGCGTTTGTGAAAGTGTGTGTAGATGTATATTTCCATGTGTACGTGTGTGTGTATGCGTCATTATCAATGTTTGGCCATGGATTTTGGGCAGTCATGTATACAGTGGAAATTGTTTGGAAAACAATTGCAAAAATACTTGTCAGTTCACCTGATCGGAGATGCAGGAGAAATATAGGTAGGTAGTTGGACGGATAGGCCTTTTCCTCCTCACAAATACCCCTTAAGGATTATCTGTGTTTTGATTTGCTGGTTGCCACAAAATTGGAACAAAGAGTTGCAATAGTGTGTACACATTGAATTTGCCTTTCAATTCTACATATATTGCAGGCTCTCGTCTGCGACTTTTTTATCGCATTATTCGCCCAGTAAAGGTTTTTGCCAAACACAATGCATTTTCCATCGATGGTATTTATCGCCGAAGGCATTTCCTGGCGACTCAGCGACAAGAGCCACTGAAGTACCCACGGAATCGTTAAGGGCCCTGTCAAATTTGTGAATATCACTATCAGGACTCAATAAGATTCACAAGACCAATGATCACGCTTTTCTCAAGTGGTCAGAGAAAAAGCGTGTCTCATAATAGAACCTACATTTCTGCAAGCAACGCTAAATGAACATACACTACCTTTTATTGATTTCCAACCAAATTCAACCTAGTTTTATCAGAGCGATAGAAGTGTTTGAGCCTTTGTTATTCCCCTCTTAATTTGTCACAAAACTTTGCCAGCCACACGCGTCAAATGTAATTTAAGAAACTCTATTCCAAAAGCTGCTTCGACTGTTGGTCTTGTTATTATCGTTTCGAGGAACTCTTGATAATCTCTAGGAAAAGTATCATTCAAAAAGTTGTTCAGACTATCGATCTTATTCCTTTTGTTTAAAGATGTTCTTTAAATTTTGGGGAAATTATCAATCCAAAGTTTGTTTGTACCATCGATCTCATTCTTTTTGTTTCAAAGAACTTTTGAGAATTATAAAAAATATCCATTCGAAAAGTTGTCCAAAACTTTTGATCTCATTTCTTTTGTTATATGATACCTTTTATTATTTTGAAAGAGTCATGATCGTTCCCAAAATTTGCTTGACTATGGAACTATCTTTTGTTTTGCTTATACTATTAGCCCAACGTTTAAATCAATCTATTTTCCAGCTTGTATTCTTTCTAAAGAAAAAAAAAATGAATTAAGTCAGCCAGTCTGTATCAAGGGTACACAGAAACTGAACAAAAAAATATTCACCCTAACACCATGTTTCCTCCGAGTTAGTTTGATTACACAGCTAGCTCACAAAGGGTATTATCAACAAAATTTAAATAATTAAATTATAACGTATATAATTGCGGTTATTTATCATCGAGCATACATCTGCATATCCAAACTTAGAATAAGTGCTATTGATTGAACCTTAAGAATATTCACATTTTTGCCAACTAGAAACAAATCCATTTATTCTAGGGGCATGGAATTCTGAGGTTCCAGAAACAATGAATCCTTCAAGGCCTTTTTAAGCTGATACTTAGATGTTGAAAATTTTCCCTTCCAGGAAGTAGTAATCGGTCATAGAGTGGTCAGTTGATCATAGGGTTGATCCCCGAACATCAATTCTGGAAACCAGGCTGGCAGAATATAAGATCGCAGAGCAAACTGGACAGGTTCAGAAAATATTGGCTCCACGACGCCAAAGATAGAGAGATGCACTGAATCCTAGGAAAGATATATATCCAAGGACGGACGATGAAAGACTAATGAGGATGTTGAGTGTACAGTGACCGAGTTCATTAATGCTATCCGTGTAACGAGCAAGTTTTTTCTGCTCTTCATTTGTTCATCTTCAAGTTTTTTCTGCCTTTCCGATTTGGAGCAAATGTGGATAAACGGTTTAATGCTCAACGTTAATTTCTTCTGTGACCTCTCAAATTTTGTATGGGTCCACTTCAATAATGGCTCTCGATGTTGTCAGACACAAAAGAACATTCATGATTTCAAGGCTGTCGTCTCTGTTTCGGAATTTATTTAACCAATGTTGAGCTATAGCTCAAATTGGTTAAATAAATGAATAATGCGTCGACACTCCCTTAGCCAAACACTTCGTTAATATTCATGTCTCATTTTGAACTCATACAGGAATATTGCTCAAATTTTCAATCTTTGAATCGACTGCTTCACCAAGAACAAATAGCGGAAGTAAAACATTCAGCTGGGAGAAATCAAGCAGGATTCATGTATTAATATGGTGTATTCCATGGACATAGTTGAATGCTAGTTCATTCCAAAATATGCTCCAAAGTTTAACATAACAAAAAAAGCAATTATTTTTGCACGAACCAAATGTTTTAGGTTCATTTAAATTCCCCAAGAATTCGAATAACAACTCATTTAGTGATTGAATTCCTAAACAATCTCAATAACACCGAGTATCATGATAAATACACCTCATCCTAAAAACATCAGACGATACATGTTCGTTGCATGTAAACGAACTCGTTTGCATAGGGCCTCAAGAATAACTAGTCCTGCCCAGACACGTCGGTATTTTTGGAAATTCTTCCGTGTCAGTTTACAGCTTTTGATATCTTCCCAACATCTTGTCTTGTTAGAAAGACATAAATTTTTTTTCTAAAAAAGTCTGAAGTTTATCGTTAATAGATAAACACAGACACGCACACTATATATATATATATATATATATATATATATATATATATATATATATATATATATATATATATATATATATATATATATATATTGTATTTTCCTGAAATAAACCAAAATATACCTACAGACATGTCATACCCTATAGTTACAACCGTATGTGCGTGGAGGATAAAACGTGACTGTGAAAGCAACTTGATGAAATTAATCTAATCTACACTCATTTTAATGGAATACTTTTGCACGACATGAAAACAGAAAAAATACCAATAGCAAACATACATTGTACATAACCGAAATGAATTAAAACGTGAGACATCTTTGGCGTCCACACAGAAACAGAGACAATAAAACAGACATGTGCATAAACATTAAATCAGAGCTCCGTATAAATGTGCGTTTACTGATGAGAATCATAGTTCTTCACTGTCTTGCTCAGTATTCATCATCCTCATTGTCCCAAGGAGTCGTGAGACGTTTCGATCGTGAGCTCCATAGAACCAATACGTTTTAAACTTGTTAGTTCATCTTGCCTCCTTATTTTCTGTCGTCCTGTTTTGCATGTGATCTCTGGGGATTCATCTCAGGAGTCACGATATCAAGCAGTCGTCTAACATTCTTGCAACATGTCCAACCCATTGCCATTTGAATTTTTTCTAAAGGATTCTGTGATATATCAAAATTCCTCTTGTATTCTGTCCATTTGATGTTGAATATGATTCTCCCGGGGATCCACGTCATGAGTTGTGATGTCTAACATTCTTGTAGCATGTCCAACCCATTACCATTCGAGTTTTCTGAAGGATTCTATTATATCTCAGGATTACTTTTTGTGATCTGTCCATTTGATGTTGAGTATGATTTTCCCAGGGATTCACCTCATGAGTTGTGATGTCTAACATTCTTGCAGCATGTCCAACTCATTGCAATTTGAGTTCTATAATGGATTCAATGATATCCCAAGATTTTTCTTGCAATCTCCCCATGTTATGTTGAGTATTATTCATCCCTTTTGCACGTCGTATGGCCCTTTGAGGGTTATGATTTCTGTTT
>OY735233.1:6357983-6370483 GCA_963457665.1 Thysanoteuthis rhombus
AAGTAGATGTTGAAGGTTTCAGCTTCATAAGTACGCCTGATATTAGCCAGTCAGCCGGACAAACTTAGAAACAGAAGAAAACTGTGTGGACAGTTTTGGTTTACAGTTTCTTTATAGAATAGAGTAGATAAAGTGGCATTTGATAATGATCTCCTCTTACCGATATTACACGTGAAAAATGTAGCCAATTAAGTGGTAGAAATTTTTTGTTTTTCGACTTGTTTTGACCGTGAACCATCCGACCTTTGTTAGGTGTCTCTTCAAGAATGTTTACAACAATAAAACAACAAAGACCAGTAAATTTGGCCAACAAAGTTGAGACAAAAAGGATCAACTTGTTGCACACATTTTTGACAATAATTTGTGGTTATTTCAGCCTAGCCTGCAGCACCTATCGAGAATCGAATTTAATACACAAGGACAATGGTTTCCTAAATCAATTTTTTTAACCAAAATATAAACAAATAAAACTGAGAACCATACAATGCACACAAGAGAAAATCATGTTCAACATCACATGGAAATCACGAACAGTATATTAGAGGAAAAAGGAATGACCATAAAAATTCAGAAAATAATGTCTCCGCAAAGCCCATGATGGGGATGTGTGGCAAAACTTGGGGAAGGTCTTTATCCATTGACCGACACTGAAAGGCTACTGAGGATGATGATTCTATTTTCCCAATATCATCTCACGTCAAGGAGAAAAAATTCTTCATATAGGTATATATTGTGCCTAAATTTTGGTTGACGGTTCCTGATAATGCCTTGCAACTCAGCACAAGGACCAGGATTGAGGAACTGTTTCCCAAGGCTATGGCGTTTCGGCCAAACCATGTTTGATACACGGGTTCTCGTAATATAAACCAAGTTGAACAACGTCATGACAAGTCATTACTTAGATCATAAGGTCGTAAAGTTAGTCTTAGTACTTGTGACACCAACGATGAAGAGGTACACGGAGAACGGTGATATCCACAGAAACCAATGCAGAGGGCGTACCATTAAAATTTTGTACCACTCAAGACAAACCAACCGACAATATAATCATATTTTTTGTTGTTGTTAGCCAAGCAGTTAGCAGCACCTGAATGGGACTTGCGAGCCCAACTTGGACCGGCGTTATTCAAACTGTGTTCCCTGGAACCCTAAAGTTCTGTACAGTCTTTTCAGTAGTTCCTCGAAACAAACTGACATTTTTGTAATATACTTAAGACTTCTCCTAATTAAGTTGAATTAGTCCTTTCATGTTTTTTTACGTCTTTATTTCATTTCTTTGACTCTAAAAATGCTTTTTATATACGGTTCATAGACATTGTTCAGCCAATGCTTGTTCATATCTCTATTGTTACTCAGTGCGCTTTATATCACTTTTCAATTTGAATGTATATTTTCTATTTTCTATACAGATTATTCGACGACAAACAAAGCCCAAATCATTTAGTTACAAGCACATGTAAATATATATGAATATAGAAGAGAAATGTTTTTGGAGGGGCTACATAGAAAATTCAATAATTGAAAAAGGTTTGCAAGTAGTTGAAGTTTGAAGATCATGGTTCGATGCCTTTGGGAAAGATATGAATCATTCTTCCATCAGCTATGGGTAAATAGTAGACAAAGTAAGTGATACGAGTTCGAGTGCTTCTTGACCCTGAATCAACCGTTGCATATCATTTTTACAGAAATCTTATACGTAAAATATCAGATTATTGCAAATGAAATGTCGCTTTTGCAGTAATATGACATATGATGAAAAAAGGGCAAATGCGTTATCCAAGTATGACACATTTAAAGCAATAACCTCTTTTCAACGACCCTTTAATGATAATATGCCATCGATACGAAAAAATATTTTGGTTTAGTGGTTACTATTCGTTGAAAAAGATTTATACCTTCCCTATCATTTGAATTTCATCACAGATTTGGAGTTTTAGGTGTTTGAAACCATGATAATTCATGCAAACAATTTCAGATGAAGAGGCAGCAAAAACTTTATATCCCAAATGACAACGTCTTGACATAATAAGCTGAGAGGTACGTGGGATAAAACTATGAGAGAACATTTCATTCAGTTTAAGGGAACAATTTTTCAACTTCTTAACCTGTCCTATCACTCAAAATGGCCGTGATATGGTCACTCTCCCGAGGTGTCCACAAAATGTCCGAAAACGTATTTGATAAAGCTTCATCATTTGGAACAGGTTTGAGCCTCCCTAAAGGTTTATTATTAGTATTTAAAGGTGTAAACCTATTGAACCAGTACTGAACAGTCTATATCGTAGTAGTAAACATCTCGAATGCATTGTTGGTGTTATCAACAGCTTGAGTCGCATTATGTGCTAATTTGGAATTATACTAAATAATAGTATGATCAATCACTATTGCAGTTCATGGCTCAAAACCCCAATAGAAATGAGTTGTGTCTTTATTTTCAATCACTCTGCTAACAAACAGAATTTGTAAATCTTTCCTTTTCATTATTATTCTCTGTACAAAAAGATAGGTCGAATACCGATGGAATATATTTTTGGCAACGTATATTATCCTGTATTAGTACATTATTTAACCATCAACATTACAGGCAAAAAATTGTCGGGCAATAATTTCTCATTCCATGGACTTAATTTGATGAAATTAAGTTTATTTAGAAATTACAATAATTCATTATATTAATGTTTTCAAATTATTGTAAACGACCAAATTGCATTGAAAACACAAATACTCGTACGATTAAAGTTGAGCCACGTGCCCAGATGACTGACCATTTTGGAATAACTGGTGCCGTATGATAGAATAAGATTGTTCTGAGATCATCTCAGTCAATGATCTGCTGCTGATTAAGACAACATTGAAAAGTAAAATGTCTGTTGAAAGCAAACTGATATGCCGTATTTCGAATATGCCTATTTTCTGAAGATTTAAGCACGTAGCTATTGCACAACCATGATTTTGAAACCAATTATTTTCAAAACGTTGAACGCCTTAAATGTGAGAACGGTCAAATAAAAGATGAAAAAAAAAAAAAACAAACTTCCCAGATAATGCCAATTCCAAATATACGGTTTGATTATGAATCCGGTACTTACCCACGCACACGGTGCTCCATTAGGGACCCATGGCAGCTTGCTTTCGTGCGAGATACCATAATAAATTAGAGTATTACCGTTTAAGACATTCATTCTAACTAGTGTCTTCATCTTTTTTGTTATTTTCACAACTTTCTGGCAATCGTACTCTGGCCCTCTCCATAACGTTCTCAGATTTTCGAACAAATCATTTTATTTTATTTTTCTGCTGCCCACACATCACATATTAGTATATTTAATTAATTACGTATTAATTACATCATCGCTCTAATGAGACTATTTAGTCTTTTTGTGAGGTACACTGTCTGGTCTTGTGAAAATATTATTAATTCAAATATTGTACAAAAATCAGCTTGTGTCTCCTTATTAGGCAATGGTTAAGACCCAAATCTTGTTATAGTAAGTCTCTCTCTCTTCCTCCCTCTCTTTATCTCTCTATCTCTCTACATATATGTATATATATATATATATATATATATATATATATATATATATATATATATATATATATATATACATATATATCTATCAATCAAATACTACTACTCTCTATCTCTTTCTCTCTCTCTCTGTCTCTCTTTCTCTCTCTCTCTCTCTCTATATATATATATATATATATATATATATATATAGAGAGAGAGAGAGAGAGAGAGAAAGAGATAGAGAGTAGTAGTATTTGATTGACGGATTGGTGGATAGATGGAGAGAAACAGACGGATCAATTAGAGAATCGACGAGATGGATTGACAGTTTTCATAACAGATGGATGTAAACAAAATTGAGAAAAATAAATGCATATATATGGAGAGACAGAGAGACGGAGAGACAGAGAGACAGAGAGAGAGAAAAGAGAGAGAGAGAGAAAGAGAGAGAGACAGAATAGCTATAGAATAATTACCACGATAGAGGGATAGATTGATGAATAGGGTGTTCACTAGATAGATAATTTGTTACACATATAGATAGATATTGTTACAGTGAGGCAGATGGCTCAATATTGAGGAATACTAAATGATAGACATAGTAAGACTATAACAATGAGTGCGAAACCTTAAAAGAAGTTTAGGAATACTTTTAACTAGGTCGGGCAATAAAGCGAGAGAAAACTACGGTCATGAAATGATGACGCATAACACTTGGCTGGAAAGCATTTGATTGAAATGAAGCACACTGAAAAGCAAATCGCCCATAAGATTAAAATGTCAAATATATAATCAATGCATAGAGCAGGCTAAAGCGTACAAGTGCAAAAACTCTCGAAAACGAAATCAAAATTGTGTAGAGAACGATGGAAAGAGTAATGTTATTAGGAAAAACTCTTCACGATAGAAAACACAGATGTGGAGGTGGATCGGGTTAAAGATTAAAGTACAAGTAATTTCGCAGCAAAAATAGAAATGGGAAGGACAC
Organism: Thysanoteuthis rhombus; assembly: GCA_963457665.1. NCBI lineage: Eukaryota > Metazoa > Mollusca > Cephalopoda > Oegopsida > Thysanoteuthidae > Thysanoteuthis > Thysanoteuthis major. The sequence goes on from OY735233.1 coordinate 6,362,483, forward strand.
ATAGCGAGAAATGACAGCAGATGGTGCATAACTGATTGATACCTGTGAGACTCTAAATACAGAAGGAAAAGGCTAGAAACAATAGAAGTTTGCCAGTAAAATACAAAAGAGATTGGCACAATCACGCTCGTCGTTGAAGGGGGATTGTAAAAGCCTTTGACCAGCAGCGTACCTCAAATGCTAATGATATACATGGTCAAAAGTACCAGGAAGATAGATGATAAAGAAAATCTTTGATTTCTGAAAATGAAATAGGTATACATATGTAAATGTATGTGTGTGTGTGTGTGTTTGTGTGTGTTAACTGAGATACATTGGGTTGCCAGGTAAAAATTTCTAAAATGACAACACTGGGAAGCAAATGATATCTTTTACGGATTTCTTTACACGCCAGTCAGGCCTACTTAGCCCCTCTCAAAACTTCAAAAATAGATTTTTCTGAAAACTTGCGATTAATTCGATCACTTGGAGCGTTAGTATTTTGCGTATCAAAGCAGATTACCGGATTAAAATTCTGTCCACTTTTTTTATGTCTGGATTCAGATTAAAGTCAAATTAGGTTTATTGTTTTTGCTCAGAGAAAAACACACGTTTTATTGTCAGTTTCGGATTAAGGTTTGATTCAACAAATCGGGTATAAGAACTGATAGAATGAAAAATTCATCAATTCTATTTTCCTGAAGTCTCAACCGTTCGATTACTGAACCATCACGACTTTTAATCATTAAATCTCAGCCCAAAAAGGAAAATAGAAAACATAGGTGTCCAATTTTTTTTTTGACTGTACGAATCAAGACCCCACAGGGAACAAAGGAAATTCGACCGCAAAATGACTGCTGAGAGCAAACTGATATGCTGTATTCCGGATGTGCCTATTTTCTGAAGATTTAAGCACGTAACTATTGCAAAGCCATGGTTTTTGAAATCATGGAAAACTGGTCATAACCAAATTTTTAAAAACATTGAACTCTTTCATATATGAGAACTGGCAATTAAATGATGAAGAAAATAAATAAAAAACTTCCCAGATATTGCTGATTCAAAATATACATATATTTTTATTTCATGGATCTAAATCTAAGAGTTTGTAGAGAATTTTAAATGGAAAAAACAATGAAAATATATTTTCGTTAGATTTGCTTTCTGAGAGTGCAGTTGCAGATCCAATAGAAATTGACAGACTTGTTTGCATGGAGATCAACCTTAAAATGTGGGAAAATTATGGTCTCTGATTTTGGATGGGCCAAAACTGAAGGTCTAGTGTAGCATTATATATACATTTTGAATACCCCTCAATCATAATCTGGAAAAAATTATTTTATCAAAACGTGCAAATTTCTGTGAGGTTAAAAACTAAAATACTTTGTTAGTAAACAGTATCCTATTTTCCGTGGTCTTAACCACTTGGATACTAAAGAGACAAGGCTTTGGATCTTAAAAAAATCACTTCTCAGCGAGAAAATACAAAAATAGAATTGAACTGATTATTCATGCAAGTAGCTTCGAATAGATGATGAAAAACATCTTGGATGATGCTGATTCAAAATATACGTATAGTTTGATTTCATAAATCGAACTTACATAGTTTTTGTGATAACCCTAGATAAAAGAATCTCAAAGAAGAAATATTTTTCGACAGACTTTTTTTCTGAGAGCGTGAACGCAGACCTGATAAGATTATTTCTTTTTTTGAAAATTCGACCTAAAGCTGTGAGCTCTAGGTGACTATAGACCTGCTGATCCTTGTCATGTCTTTGCTTCTGTTCTGTGATACGTAGTTCTCGATATTTTGGAGCACACACTTTATATTTCCGTCTAAACATCTAACCAGTCCCTAGTATAATTATCTGCATTAAGAAAAAAATGTAGCTGGTATAAACAGTGAGTAAACTAAATGACGATTTGGAGATTAAGGGCCGTTGCATTACCTACGGCTTTTTAGCCCCGTCGTAAGAGAAATGTTACGTTGAAGCGGCTGACCTATCAGTCACAGGTCAGATTCTTACAAGAGCTTCATTTTATGTAATAGTTCATTCCATTCACATCAAACTGTACAATCACCGTGCAATAACAGGATATAATTTCTAATAGAGTTTCGGAATAATATACGCATTTATGATATATATATATAAATGAAATACAAATTAGAAATACAATACAATATGATATGATGCCATATCCAATGTATCCGAATATTTCGACCAATTATATTCCTATTTAAGATGTTTTTTTTTCTTGGGGTGTCTATTTTTGTAGGGTAGAGAACCTTCCTCTTGATCTATTCATATATATTTCCTTCAAATATATATATATATATATATATATATATATATATATATATATATATATATATATATATATATATATATATATATATAACTACATCAGGACACCTGACAAACTCTCTAAATAAATTAACAAAAAAAGTGTCCAAACCACTCATTAATACTATGAATCTATAGTAAAAGTGATCCGACCAACATATGGGTGTGTTGGAAGGGATGAAAGGGTTGGATGAACAAATGATATGAATAGATTTAGAAATGCAAATACAAACAAAGATTACCAGATATAGATATTATCATTTACGCATGACAGATCTTGCACTCACCCGATTAGCTTTTGTCAATATCTGCTCTAATAAACTCGATATTTTTAGCTGCAAGGGGGAAAATTATTGATTAAGTCCCATAGTTTGGGACTTAATTCACTTCCATTCTATCGTGTCCAAGAAGTAAACCTGTTTGATATCTTGATATTATTTATTGAACAAGTTTACATACGGTTTCTGATAATAACTTCTACTAATGATGATGATGATTGCTGGTTAGTCGATAAATGGAAGCCGACATGTGTCTGATGTGTTTTAGTTGCATGCTGTGTAGAGGGTGATCAATGAAAAAAAATGTTTTGATTAATGAATAGATACTTCTCTCCTTTTCTTTTGTTGGGGAAACTGGGAATTCGTGAAAGGACAGAGACGTATACCACAACTGCTAAAGACGGCAAGCATACTGTGGAGAGTTCAGTATCAGAAAAAACTTGCTGTCACTTGATCTCGAGTGAAAACCAGCTGGTGTGAAATCTCAATGTTGAAGAAGATGATGATATAAAAGCAAGATCTATAAATTTACGTCCACAATTCATTTTCGTAGCAGGGGTAAGAAGAAGAGTGAGTGAGAGGAAGAAAAGGGATGAAGAAGAAGAAAAAGGAGTGAGAGGAGAAAAGGGAGTAAGAGGAAGGAAAGGGAGTTCGAGGAAGAAGAGGGGGTAAGGGGGAAAAGAGAAGTGGGAGAAGAAAAGGGACTGAGACGAAAAAAGGGAGTAAGAGGAAGAAAAGGAAGCAGGAGGAACAAAAGCAAATAGGAGAAAGAAAAGGGAGTAAGGGGAAGGAAAGGGAATAGGAGGATGAAAAAAGAGCGGAGGAAGAAGAGGTAGTGAGAAAAAGGAGAGCGGAGAGGGAGAAGAAAGGGGTGTAGGGGGAAGAAAAAGTAAGAAGAAAAAGGTGTAAGATGAAGAATAGCAAGTAGTTTTCCTTTGAGAAAATAGATTCAGATACTTGTAAAATAATGCCATATGGAAATATTCCGCACATATTATTTCAAATGAAAATTTTAAAAGGCCATTTTCAGCTTTTTTAAAAATATCCAAAATCTATTTGGACATCATTAGTAGCTGATAAAAAAATTGATTAGACTGGTGTTTTTTTAATAACGTCGTATCTTACAATGGCGTAGAATCTCTTTATGACATCGAACCCCTTCCTTCTTACTTTTATTATTTAACATAACTGGGACCTACCAACTGACAGACAGATCCTACGGGAGACTGTCTAATAGAGATATGTTGAGACATCTAAAAATCAACTTTTATTGAGGGATCTTGTCCTAATTACGTTCTATTCAATACGTACGGTATCTCATAGTCAATCGATTGTAATTGATCATTTCCTACACAGAGAAAACAGACATATTCTCTTTAACAGCTTTGTCTTTTCAATCAGGAATTTCACTCTAACGACCTACGTTCCAATTAGATGGTAGGTCGTCGAACTGATTCTTCATCAAATGCTCACGTTGTCAATAAACCGACTACAAATTTACTGGTATTCTGCAGCGAATTAGACCTTATTCTGGGCTTTCAAACTAATCAAGCCTCTTCGGACGACCCTCCTTCTTTCACCTTCTCTAACTTTCTCCCCCCTCTCATTTTCTTCCCCTCTCTTTGTATTTCCCTCTTCTGTCTGTCTGTCTGTCTGTCTCTCTCTCTCCACAAGTCTGTTTGTCTCTCTCTGTATTCCCAATTTATATCTCATTACCCCTCCCCTAGTTCCTTTCCCTCTGTAATTACGCTTGCAAGCTTGATGACTAAGATAACTGAGTATCTCCCATTGGTGGTAGTGGACGGGATCGATACTACATTTAAATTTGGATATCGAATGCTGATTTTCAAGGGTATCAGACATGGTATTCCAATTTTCTTCTTCTTCATTTGAGCCTTTTCCCATACCTACGCTTAGTAATAGATAGACACATAGATGGATGGATAGATTGGAAGGAGTAAAACACCTTCATAGATCGATAGATAGATCGATGGATGGAGAGTTAGGAACGGATAACAGAAGATGAATAAGTAAATTCAGGAGCAAAATCCAAGGGTTTAGAGACTGATACATAACTTGGTTTATGACGCAGGTAGAATATTTCCAATTCAGTTCCAATGATGGGAGTTCGATTGTAAAGTCGGGATTTCGAAAAGTGATTTTTTAAAACAGGCTGCTATACTGTTTTGATTAAGATAAAACAATTCCCAATACCCGCTTCTGGTGTGCCTTCATGGCGTGTCGGTTAGCAGGCTGGTCTCCGTTGACTGACGAGCTGATGGGAGCAGGGAGAAGAGAGGGAAAAAAAAGCAATTAAAAAACAATAAAAAGTTTTTCCCTGTAAAAATACTCTATTTCTTTTGTTTGATGCCAAGTACCTATATAAGTTATACACATACAACGTACAAATTTGTTAGAATCCGTAGATTTACAACATCTCAAAATATAGTACATGAGAAAGAGAAACAAAATAATTTTGACTCAGAAAAATCAACCTATGAACATATCAAACTTGAGAGACATAGGACTCCCACAAAATATTTCAATATCCTGGTCATCGTTTTGCAGCTCTTTTTTGAAGAGTTGAGTTCTTGGTAGAATTCTTGGGCGTTTTCGACAATTCAGTCTTTTCTTTGCCATGTTTCAGTTTTCTTCGAGTATGCTAGTTATTTGTTTGTCCTACACTGAGAGCTTGGTTTATTGTTTTAAAGCCCTAATGTTTTTCGAGAGTGGTTCCCATGATTGCTGCCGTATACTTTCTTTTGCCCCCTGTTAATTTCTTTCTTATTGTTTTGTTTAGTTTGGTCTCTTCTATTTTGCCCTCGTTGTTGGTGGTTTGAGGTTTCTGCGCTTTGGAATGAGTTCCCTGGTTCCATCTGAGATTTTGCTAATGCTCTGTGTATTTCTTGATTTTTAACATAGTGGTAGCTTATATTGGAGAAGTTATTTTGCTGTGGAGTTCGTTGATGTAGGTGTCATCTCCCTCGGTAACGATTTTATATCTGTTTTCCAATTGTTGCTTGAAGGGTTCGGTGAGTTTATTTGGTACGTTTAGTGGTTGTGATTTGGTGTGGAACATTTCCCTGCTTTCTTTATTGGTGCTTATTTCCATCTTACATTTTACCATTCTATGATTGCTTTCTATATTTACTTGGTTTGGGAAATATTCCTTGCCAAATTATGAATATGTGTTGTACGCCAGTGCATTTTATATTGTGAAAAAATTGGTAACAATACTTAGGTTTATTTATGTTTGGGAAGAAATGCATGTGTTCGCTACTTAAATATCAAGAGCTTCTCTGAGAGAAATAACACTTGATTAGCTCTCTGCTCCTAGATAAATTATTCAGAATGTTTACACGAACATACTTTTATTCATAAGCTAAACACAAGTATCCTTAAAGGTATTATCAAACTCAAATGACAATATATTCGACTACCACGTCGAATCAGGTATCAAATCGCACGGATCAGGTTCGTTCTAGTGCTAAAAATGACTGGGGAAAGTCATTCTGGGCAATTTAAGGAATTTTATCAAAAATAGCTCCATAAATATCTTTACGTTCCTGGTGAAAATATGACAATTCAATAATCCAAAACATATCTTAATGATTTTCTCTGAGACCACATCGGTAAAAACGTCATTTTTTTATATATTTTCAACGTTAAGTTCCTCAAACTTTTAAAAAAATACTTTCCCAAGTATCTCAACAAAATGTGCCATATCTTTGCAACTGTGTAACCTATAATTATCTATTCGAAATTGTACTTGATACTAGATTCGACGTGTAGGGACACTTGCAACTTTACTAGCAACACACTCACATATAAATCTGATTCAAAAGCGTTTGAAAACCCCTTTAACCCTTTTTTCGTGGTTCAGGCTCACTTTGGCAAGAACAAATAAGAAGAGGTTGATAAATTAGAGGAATTCAGTGAAAGGCATGTTTTTTTCTTCATATACTCTACCATCAAATACAATAAGTATTTGCGAACTTCATGTAAGTCTGGTAAAAGGTCGGAATTATTGGTCACCCAGTGAGAAAATAACCCACAGCATTATTCTTGGTCTGCTAAATTCCCTTGCTAATCAAAATTTCGGATCAAGTATATTCTTACTTACAGGGTGTCTAAAAATTACTACGGATTCGAAACTGTCATGAAAACTGTCAACATAGGTTTCTTCAGTAATTAGGTTGGTTTGGCTGGCTTACTATATATGTATGTGTCACGTATATGGGTCACAACATTGGAGCAAGGGGACTGATAATTCAACCATTTACTCCTTATTATGTATCGGTAAGATAATTTTTTTGTTTTTTGAAAATTCCCCCCCCCCCACAAAGATTCTTAGAATGTATGTTTATGCTGAATTAAAACTCTAAATATTTAGATTTGTTTTTTGAGAACTTTAGTGGCCAGTGCGCAACAAACGTCATGAGAAGTGATTTATCGATTAATCATGCCTTCTTCTAATTTTTTCATTGAACACCCCCAACACAGCATGCTGCCAAAAGACGTTCTTTGAATGATGGTCTGTGCTCAGTTTTCTCTCTTTCTTCTTGACAGTTTTCAACCCAATCACCGTGAAATTAATTTAATTCGATAGTTTGATGTCTGCTAATTCCTTCGACAGTTAAGCTTTATATCTATCCGAGTTATTTTGGCGATGATTTTAACGTTACCATTCAAGTGCAAAATCGCAGCCTGACAAATGTTTGGATAAGAGATTTAATTTTGAGTGGCTACCTGAGGAACAGTGTTCCTACAACAAGATCAACATACCTTCTCGAACTTGTGCCAAGAATCAGAGGTTGTTGTGCAAACACCCCACTTAAAATCCTTGCTGATGTGAGGGAATACTTGTGTCAATCGTTGACTCGGCTGAAGTGCTATTAAAAGGGGTTGGCTCACGTTAAGATGTATGCAACTCAATCACTCATTATTTGACCCTGACAAATTTTTCCAACAACAAGTTTATGTGTACTGATTTGTAAATGTTTTAATCTGTTTGCTTTTAAGAATAAATAAGTGCATACCTACCTTTATACACCCTGTATATATCTGTGTATGAGTGTGCGTACGTGTGAATTTGTGTGAGATAGAGATAGAGAGAGGGGTTGTGAAAGGAAAAGAAATGGAGAGAGTGAGCATGCATTTGTGTAGCAGTGAAATCTGTTGACAGAAATTTATATTATTACAGTTGAGTTTGATATCACTCAAAAGGTTAAACGCCGATGGCAAGACAAATGTTAAGAATAAGTGTATATCACATATGAGACTATCAAATCCTGGTAAATAAGGTAATTCATGTGAGAGTTGAATGTTTACATTCCGTGTCTTATCATTATCTTGTGAATATTCAAAAAATAGATTTCTCTATAAAGTTATATTTCCGT
>OY735233.1:6375483-6397983 GCA_963457665.1 Thysanoteuthis rhombus
TGTGTGTGTGTGATTGTAAATTGCGTCATGTTATATAGATTCTTATGATCAACCACGATTACACAGTGAATGTACCATTTGACCTGGACAATATAAAAAGAATAAACAATCAAAGAAAACCAGACTTAATTTATATCATCCTGTCGGATCATATAAGACCTTTTTTTGAATAGCATGCATACATGCACACATGAACACACACACATACACACACAAATGTTTACACACACACACACACACACACACACACAAACATATATATATATTAATTTGTCTGTTTCTTTGCCACAATTTTGAACCATGAATGCTGAGCAATTGCTGCAAATATTGCACTCCATGTGACGTTGACCTCTGAAGTTATTCAAGGTCACCAGCGGCCATTCATGCACATTTTGATAAAAAAATTCATAGTTTTTGGCTACAATTCAGGACTTATGTAACAGGAAATTTAGCATAGGGGTTAATCTTTTCTTGGCAAAGGTCAAATGCAATGCGATATTGACTTCAAACATCATTTGAGCCTCCCTGAGATCATCTTTTATCCTTTATAACCTATCTTAGAAGTTGTTAGCAACAATTTTAGCACTCATGGAACTAAAATCTGGCAGAGAAGCAGATCTTCTCACAAACAAATAATCTATAACATGCAATTCTGACATCAGGATCATTAGAGGTCACTGTACGTTATTTCTGTTCATTTCAACCGAATTTTAAAAGTTTGTTGGCCACAATATTGCACCTAGGATGCAGACATTTTGCATATGGGTACATCTTCATACACCAGAAGTTATTAGCAAAGTGAAGTTGAAGCCGGGGGTCGCTTGTGTCAACTGAGGACGTTTTGGGAAATAGTAACAAGACACAATGACCAGCTCTTAACATTGTTTGCTTAACTTGGGTTTTTCCACACTTTTCAAATGAATCCTGGTACCCAATAGGAGAAAAACTTACGTTATATACACAGGAGCCCTGTCAAACTAAGTGACAGCATCATTTGTCCTTTTTTGCATCCGAATATTTCTTCTGTCACATCTTATCTTTTTATGTATATCTGTTATGAATAATTTTTTTTTTTTTAGTTGCTATGTTGTTCCAGGAAAAATATATCGGAGAACATATTTTTCTGTTTTGTCTTATTTTGGCTCCTCTTTGATAAACCTGCTGATATATATATATATATATATATATATATATATATATATATATATATATATATATATATATATATATATATATATATATATATATATATATATTTATATATATATATATATATATATACATATTTATTTATATATATATATATATATATATATGTATATATATATATATATATATATATATATATATATATTTATATATACATATATATATATATATATATATATATATTTGGATGTAAAACTAAGTGTTTTTTCACTAGAATAATGACCCAAAATCAGAAGGTCATTTGGCTTATGCTGAGTTCAATAAAAAGTGATATCGATATATGCTATGCATACAAGCGAGCTACAATGCCCGTTGTCTTAACATAATCTAATAACATGTTTCTCCTATCAAAAGCTGCGTTGGTAGTTTACATCGTGTATTCTGGTATATCCTTTTAAAAATCATTTCGATTTTTAACGATCTGGAAACAACGACTGGTACCTTGAAATAATAACGGAATCGGCTTAGATAATTAATTCCAATCGTAGAAGTAGTTTAAATGCAATTTGAAATTTAAGTTTTATTGAGTAAAAAGTATTATGTATTAGAAGATAAAAACAAAGTATTGAAAAATTAAATAACCATGAAACATGTCTTCCGCTCAAATATTCTGTAATTATATTAGCCAATGAATGGTTTTTATTTAACTAATATCTTAATGGCAGGTAAGATATTTTAACTCTTTAAATGTTTGCTTTATTAGTGTCAGCTGGAGTCAGTATTTTTTAACAGCTACGACTTTTGAACTACGTAGTGTACAAAGAAAAAAAGAATGGATAAAGATTGTCAGAGAGGACGATAGAAATTTAACCACCAGGAGTGATCATAACTTTCAGGCCGGCATGTTGTTTGACATATAAAGACATTGTATTGAAAAAATCACTCACGCCTTAAAGTGCCAATTCATAGAGTTACCACTGAGTAAAGTTGAATAAAAACAAACTTGATATTCTGAATACGACTTCGTCTTCAACAAAGCAGTTGGATTTCACACCAGTTTCTTCAGCAGAAAGACAGCCAAAGAAAATAGATTAAAAAAACAGTTCTCTCACTCTCTCTCTCTCTCTCTCTCTCTCTCTCTCTCTATCTATCTCTCTCTCTAACACCACCACGACACCAGTAGCCGTATCCCTCCTTGCAACAACGCTCATACTAGTTCCATCAACAGAAGAAAAAAAAAAAAAACAGAAACCAGTTGTCTAACGCCATTCGTTGAAAACGTCCATCATCCAACCTCATGTTGCGTAACACTTTCAGTTTTTAAAACACTGCTTTAGAACAGTGTTTTTCCAAAGATGGTTCCATGAAAAAAACTTCGGAGATCCGCGAGGTGAAGTTTTGTTTCTTGGTTTTAAAAACGAAAGACATTAATCTTATTTCGATATTTTTTCCTACAACAATTATACATTTACGATAATTCCAAACAGTTTTTTCAAATAATTATAATCATTCATCATATGTTATATTTAATGTAATATCTTTGCTTCATTCAATGTCTCATAAAAATTATGTTGGCATTGGTTGTCCGTAAAATATAGGTATGGGTTCTGTATTTTCATGAAAACACATTCTAATGCATTTGTCTCGCAGATGTTCATTTTTCATCTGACTTGGGATTTTGGGGCCATTCGATAAATCCTCGAAAAAGCCGTTAATTCTAACGAATTACACATTTTCCAATCAACTTCCCTGAGAAAATTATCCGAACGCAAGGCAGTTAACATGATATCAGCTGAAATGATGAAACGACCTCTTAAACCAACTACGACTCTCCCGATATTTTCAACAATCAACGTCGATTTCTGCATTTTCGTGAAAGTACCTCTCTGCGAGTATCCTTCGGTTTTGCGATTAATTTTACGGGTGTGGTTGCCGAAATTTTATTGGCTGTTTCGTAACATCATATATCGTGGCCCTGCCTATTGATTGATAACGTGAATTCTGAATACATAAACCAACTTCAAGAGGAATCTGATTCAGTTAAAAAAACAAATCCAAGGACCACAAAATTAATAATCCCTGATATAGTATCATTAGATATTTTCAATGTTCACTTTTCTGCTTAAAAAAAATTCAGTATTTTGAAGCAAAGCCCAAATAACAAAATGAGAGGTCTGGTTGGTCGCTCTATAGAAACCTTCATTTGATAAATATTTTCTGGCAGTATACAGTGTTGGGCTGATGAATTGAAAAGATTGGAAAATGGGGATCAAATGATAGATACGATACTTTTTTTTCGTATTTTGTTGAACTGAGATCACTGAACATTCTATTGGAAAAAAAGCGTTAATTCTGCAGGATGCAAGAACAGAGATAGATCTAGCATGAAATTAGATTTCAAGTTGACCCTGTGGAAACCTATGCAGAGGGAATATAAAAAAGAAAATGTTTTTGTAGATGTAATGTAGAGTAAATGATCAATTTTTCGACCCTGTAGTTTCATAGGTGCGACCAAAACGTGGAACTTGCATCTCTAGCCATCCAGCAAGACCTGATTGAAACTGAAGAAACCTATGTTAGCAGTTTTGGTCGTAGGTTCCTCCAAAACTTGGATCAAAATCCGATTTTTATTGGATATTATCTTAATTCACGTTCACCAGTGGTTACTTAACTTCTTATCCTTAAATCGTATGAGGTGACTGGCATTTTTAAAGTTAAACACGTGCAGTAACAGCAGTTGCTCCTTTTCTATTAGTCATAACAACATGCAGGTAATTGGACATTTTGTCAAGATAACAGTCGATGACAGAGTGCACATGGAGAGTCAACACGTTTCTCCAAATCATAATACAATGATACTTTTCGTAGAAGAGGATTTTTAAAACAACTTTCACTTAAAGATCCGCACTGCATGAATGAAAAAATCTCTAAGCGGAATATTTTCAATTTGCAAGAAAAGAAAAACTATTGATTTTCATAAGATTATCCAGAAACATCTAGATTTCATTTCTGATTATCTAAATTGATTATTAGTATCCAAGCATTTATTTTGGATAGACAAACGCACGGGCATCTGATGAATTATACTTTACATTATTTACATGTTTATTCGTATTGATACATTATTTACGGTAATAAATAGAACGTGATACATCATTTACAAGATTATTATTAAGACTGAAACTAAAATACTTTAATTTAGATTGGGTTACTAAAATCTCATTGGTTCAATCTTTCACTTGACGAATTTTCTTCTGACGAGAAGTTTTGTGGAACGGATTGTCCTTGATTGGAGAGGTACCACTGTGTGAGTTTCAAACGCTATCCAAAAGTACAGAATTCCTATAGAACTTTATGCATGCCGAAATGGCGTGACGCGAAGAACTAATTTCCTTTGAAGTTCCCTGGGCGTTTCGAGATACCAAAATAACATTGCATAAGATGTACAGTACTGCAATAGTTGAGAGAACTATGACTTTGGTTTTGAAAGGGCACGTCGTTTTAGGATGAGTTTGCAAAATGTTTTTCGAGATGTTTCGAGTGCCTACAAACATTTGTATGATAGGAAATGCTCGAGGCTAAGCAGTCAGAAATATTGTTGTATTAAAAGCTTTCAATAGCAGCCATAGCAGACGACAAGCGTCGACATTGAGTCATACACATAAAAATCTTTTTTTCGGTGGGTGTCCCGAAACGCTGAAAATGTTGTACATAGATTAATGATAACTACTTCAACATATTTAGGCCATATCAGCATGCAGGAAAAATGTGTAGTAGAAGCGAGGCAGTGACATATACCTATATTCTAGGTGAGCATTATAATTTCAACTTGAATTCGACTTAATTTTGTCGATTCTGTTGTCCATGATTACCAACGAAAGACAATTTTTCAAATCAAAAATCCAAGATTTATTCATATATATATATATATATATATATATACATATATATATATATATATATATATATATATATATATATATATATATATATATATATATATATATATATATATATATATATATATATATTCTTATTTTTGATGAGTCTCTTCAAGCTAACTAATGAGAAAATTATATAAATTAAATTCCAATGACTGGATGATTACTCCGTCACTTCAGAATTTCGTAGATCAATTTATGAAGAAACTTTTGCGATTTAAAAGATTCTATCATTATAATCTGAACTCATCCACTTAGTCTGTCAAACTACGTTTCTTCAGTTTTCAAATATATGTGGCTGGCTTGCTATTTATGTATGTATGTATGTATGTATGTATGTATCACGTATATAAACCCCCCAAATTGAGCTAGAGGGCTAACATTCTCAACATTTACTCTTTATTATGTCTCAAAAACTGTCAATCAGAACTGTCAACATAGTTTTGTTCCGTTTTCAAGTTGATGCAGCTAACTTGCTGGCTATGTATGTGCGTATGTATGTGTGTGTATGTATGTATCACACGTATGAGTTGGACCAATTGAGCAAAAGAGCTCAGCTTTCCAGCATCCAATCCAATCCTCATTATGTCGGTAGAAACGATTTTTAGAAATTTTTATAAAAAAAGCATGCCTCCATGAAAGATGAAAAAGACAGTATCTATTTGAGTTAAATTTTCCAGATTATATTTAAAAAAAAAAATTTCCAGATTGATTAAATATTATAAAACCGACTATCGTGATATACACATATATATATATATATATATATATATATATATATATATATATATATATATAAATATATATATATCATAAAATAATTTCAAAAAGAAAAAGTTCTCGCAAAATGATTCAATGGTTGATTTTTTGGGAATTTCAACTTAGCAATCGAAATTCTCGGTGAGATTCTATTTTCAAAACTGGTCGTAAGTATGCAATATGTCGACGTTTTTCTGGTCGAAAATACTTGTATTTTTTTTTTGTATCTAAGTCCTGATGACTTCAGAAGCAGGATATACATAATATGACAATTTCTTGCATGTATCACTTGGGTGAGGTCGTCCAAATGAGATAAGATGAGAAATAAATAACCTCAGGAATTGAACAAGAACAGGAAAAATATCATTAAATATTTCCTCGTCCTCCTCGTCCTCCTCCTCCTCCTCCTCCTCCTCCTCATCATCATCATCATCATCAACAACAATTACGAGTGCACTGCTGGACAAAGGCCGGTTGTGCTACCTTTCATCATGTCTTGCCGTCAAATTTTTCAATTTCATCCCTCAGTCTTTTGCCCGGTCTTTTTTTTAATGGTGTTTACTGCCTTATTGACACCAATCGATAAGCCTATGGTCCGTATTGTAGTCACACCTTTGTGCTACACCTATTTCATTTCTTGTTGCTCGACTATTTTGATGAAACCCATCAACTGAGACCTCCCTTGGATCCAATGTTGATATTTTTCTATCTTCCAGAGTTGTCCCTTGCCATGCTCTTCCCTTAGCTCTCCGTACGATTCCATAATTTTTTTTCTCCAAAAAGACCGACTCAAAAATGTTACAGATATACTACTATTGATCTTGTCAGGTAGTTTAATTGTATTGATTTGGTATATAAAACTAAAAAAAGAATATTGTAATTTGGAGATTAACAATTGTATAATCTTTTCAGATAGCGTAATGGTTCTCTCGTGTGACTCACATAGGGTTTGATCACTGGAGCTGAAACATGGAACTTAACCAAGAGACAGACCCGTAAGCTGAGAACCATGCAACGTGCACATGGAAGAATAATGCTGGGCCTCACATGGAGAGATCACAAAACAGCACAGTACATCCAGGAAAGGACAAGAGTTAGAGACATCATAGAATCCATAAAAAATCTCAAATGGCGGTGGGCTGGCCATGTTGCAAGAAAGGCAGACAATCGATCGACATCACGACTCACAACATGGATTCCCCGAGACCACATGCGCAACCGAGGCCGGCTAAATGTTAGATGGAGAGATGAGCTAGACAAATTCAGGAAGTACTGGCTCCGTGACGCCCATGATAGAGAAGTGTGGCAAATCCTAGGGAAGGTCTATGTCAAACGACGTACGCTAAAAGACTGATGATGATGATGATGATGACGATGATGATGATAAGCAGACAGAATTGAAAACAGTTCATTTTGACAGATTTCTCTGAACACTCAACAGATGATTGAGTTCACTATAAACTGTTGGATTGACTCGTTGGTCCTGGTCTCGACCATACTTGATATTTACAAGGGTCACTAAGTTGATACATTCCTAAGGTATCCTGAATATCGTCATTGGCCGTTTATAATCCAACATGAGTTGTTTCTTGAAACAAGAACACCTCTACTTTTATAACCATGTGATATCTTATACAATAACTTTAGATAATTCTGATCCTTGTGTCGTCTCATAGTTAACCAGCAGACTTTAACACACTATTATCAGATGGTTCAGACCTCCTGAACGTCAGAAATAAAACGGTGAAGCATGTTTTTGTTTTCTTGAATTTTCTTCTGCAAATACGTCCATATTAGGGTACACTGAGTCACAATACTTGAAATTAGAGAGGATGATAGACGGTATGAAATATTCTTTTTCTTTTTCGTCTCTTTTATTCGTCTCCATCTCTATCTTCTTCATTACGTCTTTCTTTGTTTCTTCTTCTATTCTCTCCTCATCAAGTATTTTTGCAGATTGCTTCCCTTTTATTTTATTTTTCATTTCTCTCGTGTATTCTGTATTCATTTTGACTCCATCCACCGGGACTTCTTCTTCTTCTTCTTCTTCTTCTTCTTCTTCTTCTTCTTCTTCTTCTTCTTCTTCCTCCTCTTCCTCCTTCTTCTTCTTCTTCTTCTTCTTCTTCTTCTTCTTCTTCTTCTTCTTCTTCTTCTTCTTCTTCTTCTTCTTCTTCTTCTTCCCAATTACGCTTCTGTCCCAATAATCAGCAAACGATTGACTGAATGCTGCTGGCTCGGCATTCCCTTCGATGGAAAATAGAATGGGCGTGGTCACCTTTATGAGACTATTATTTTATAATGATTCTTTTGTACTAAACGAGTTTGGGAGATTCCTTTGCGAGCAACGTAGTGCATCGGTCATGGTCTAAAAACAAGGTAATAACCACAACAACAGAAAATTATTGAAAGACTTGAAATAACAGATTATTTCTGATGTGTGCCGGCGTACACCCTCAAGATGTTTTTTATATAATACAAAGTTCCAATTCTTTTCGAAGATTTCAGAGTTGATGTGAAGGAATTCTTAATGTGCAAACAAAGTCCGTATTAGAAAACTGAATAGGGCTAGAACAAAATAGCTTTCAACGCTTTCACTACCACCTTGGAAATGACCGTATGGGAACACATTGGTTGAGGTATGCAAAGATATCGATTTATCTGGAAATTTGCCGTTTTCCCCGAAAAAAAAGAGTTTTTAACAACTTCAGCGGATCCAGGACCATCTCTATGAGTACAGATGAACGAATTTTTATTACTATCCGAACTGATTGTTACAATATTATGCTCCCTATTCTTTCTAAATCATGATTTGCCTGAAACAATACATTGCTTCTCCTAGAAATTAGGGATGCATGAGCTCCCCTTTCCCCCCTTGCTGGTACGTCGTCCATAGTAACATTTTAATGAATGCATGAAATTCAGAAAATCCAATTTGATTGTTGTATGCATGCTGAAAGGGATTACTTCGAAGGAGATGGTGGAAAATAGGTACTCAAATTCTTTTCGTAGCCCCCTGCATAAACTCTCGATACTTACATGATGCTACGGTCATAATTTCTACCGTGTTCATTTCATCGGGGCGAAGTAAAGATCTAAAGAATCCATTTGGCAGGGGGTTTTGGCACGATTGCAGTTTCTTCCAACGAAGTTGCCTTATAGATTGTTGGATTGAGTTGAATTTTGGTATTGAGGGCTTTTGGATCAAGACACAAAATACGTGCATCGAAATCAAGAAGCATTCTTACGCTATTCCTGGCTCCAGCCACTCTTGGACTGTTCAAGTTATTTTCGGACTGGCAGTCAGTGATTCGATCTAGGTCGTACTTTCTTTCTTCTTTCCAGCCACAGCCAACCCTGCCTCTTTCTTGTGGTCCCTCAGCAACGAGAAAACTGGTTTATTTATACACCTTGGTCCAGAGAATCTGGGTGGCGCTGGGGTCCAGGAAATCCAAGGATCGAAAATCCTCCCGCCGTTCTCTTAGGTTCTATGTGGCATCGTCAACGAATCAGAACATTCCAAGTAACCACTCGAACTCACTTGGATCTACCCATGCATCTCTGAAAATGAAAATCTCCTACACGTACCGAAAGCTAAGTTCCCAGTTTCTCTCCGATGGATGACCCCAAAGGTCAACCAGCTCCGAAGCTCCGATTATCATGCCGTTCTGATTCACAACAGCATATTACAACCAAACTAGTGTAATGACTCTGAGGCTGACTTGCAAGGTCAATCTTCCCCAGCGCTACAATGGGTTTTCTATCAACTTGTTTTCTTTGTTTGAAAAAATATTTTCATTTTGATTTCTGTAAGAAATTCGTTTTTTTGCATCGTTTGATATAATACTAAGTGCTGAAAATAGCTACTGCAGAACATTATTAGCAATTTTTGTATTTTATTAAAAAAGGCTTCATGAATGTAATATCTAGCTATTCCCCTCGAACAAAGCTAATTTCAACGTCAATTTTCTCAAAACAATTTTTTATAAGAAATGTTCAAGTAACGGAAACTATATGTTTCGTATCTTCGTAACCACATAAGCTACCAAGATGGGATGAGTACTGAGATTGAGCTTTTGATGGACATAATAAGTATCCAGCCTAATCCAAAATCAATATGAAGTGTACTTAATTGAATCGACATGTGGGGTCATATTGCTCAGCGAACGATACATCGATAATTTTTCAGTCCATCGCATTTTGAGTGACTGTTAAGCCTCGATCTTTTTCAGATACCTTCATGAACCCCCCAAACTCACTTCGTAGATCACCAGGTAACGAATGTAATAAAATTTGACAGTGATAGAATGAACGAACACTGAAGAATTGCACTGAAAAATTACGTTTATAAGCTTGGGATTATAGATTAAAAATTGTTTATATATCACTAGATGAGAAACCGTGGATAAAGACGACCACTTGAAGGAGAAGTGTGGTTAAGGGGGGGGGTTCTGAAAAGTAAATAGAAGATTATAGATTGAAATGGCATTATAAATCGTGTATAATACATACTTTCCATTCTAGGGATCCCCAATATATTTCAGTGATAGGCAGAAGCATCTTTAGAAATCCGCTCTTGTTAACTTTCAATGTTTCCCAACCGTACAGCATTGGCAGTAAGACGGTGATGCCGATAAGTTCTTGATCACTCTCATGTAAAAATCATCCTGGAACATTTATTTAATACCAATGCTTAATTGCATATGTTTTCAAGTCTAGGGTATTTATTACCACTCTGTGCCAACAAATGTTAAACAATGTATTTCTTTTTAGTTTTAGCTATCCATATGGATTTTAACACAACTGATCCCTGGATATTTGCCCCCAGATAATTGACATCCTGATCATTGCCTCTTGGCGGGGAACATTGTCCAGGGGCCATTGTCAAGAGTAATTTAGTTTTGAAATAGTTGTCAGAAGAGCAGTTGTCCTAAATAGCAATTATTTCGGGCGCAGTTGTCATGATACCGATGGGATACAACATAAAGTAACTGGTCTATCGAGAATTGTCAAATTCTTTTGGCTATTATTTGGTGTGTCAAATCTAATACTCAATGCAATAGGAGAGCACTATCTTAAATAGACTGCAGCCAGACTTCAGTTAAGTATTTTGGACCTTTAACTCCATAATTCCCTCTGATTGATGATGAGGGCATGGAGGTTTCAAATTCTGTAAATGACTTTCTAGGTTTTATTGGAGAAAAAAATGATTCCAACGGTCGAGTTCAAAAGTGTGTGCACATTTTTGTCACCGTTCAAGCGCATTGAATATATATATATATATATATATATATATATATATATATATATATATATATATATATATATATATATATATATATATATATATATATATATATATATATATATATATATATATATGTATATATATATATAAGAAAGATGGTTCCGCTTCAAAGAACCAGAAACCAGGGATTGGGGATTCAATTACTACTGCCGATATTCGATGAATTCTTGCTTAAAAATCATGAAAAATTACTATTAGATGAAAATGTAGACGCATTGAGAGTAATTTGTAGATGCGTAAAATTAATTGGCCAGGATATGACTGGATAATGAGAAAACTGATTCGACTCATTTTTTCCTTTAATATGATTATATCCAGAAAAAAATCTTATTTACCGAAAAGATTACATCACCCGGGAAGCCAGTTTTGCGGGAAAAATGGTTGGCTGGCATAGAACTAGATTCTTTCTTTTGAACTTGGTATTTTCTGCATTGGAATGTATTTTATTCAAGAAAAAACAAAACAAAAAACCTTGTTTTTCATTGAAAGTCGAACTCCAGGCTACTCAACACTT
The DNA here is from genome assembly GCA_963457665.1 of Thysanoteuthis rhombus. Lineage (NCBI taxonomy): Eukaryota > Metazoa > Mollusca > Cephalopoda > Oegopsida > Thysanoteuthidae > Thysanoteuthis > Thysanoteuthis major. The sequence goes on from OY735233.1 coordinate 6,387,152, forward strand.
GGTCTAGTGCTACATTCCCCTGCCAAAAACTCTAAAAAATTCCATATATTGCCAAGTTAGAATGTAGAAACAAACATAATATTCTTGGGTTGGCGCTAGTCTTTCCACAGAAAAATCAATACGAAAAGAGAAATGAACTGAACATAAGCACACTCACACACACACACACACACAAACGCACACACACACACACACACACATATATATATATATATATATATGTGTGTGTGTGTGTGTGTGTGTGTGCTTATGCTCAGTTCATTTCTCTTTCGCATTGAGTTTTCTGTGTGGATAACACACACACACACACACACACACAAACACAAACGCACGCACACACACACAAACGCACGCACACACACACACACACATATATATATATATATATATGTGTGTGTGAGTGTGTGTGCGTGTGTTTGTGTTATCCAATCTATTTTTCTTTCCTGTTTCTTTGTGTATATCCAGACCTTATTTCAAATCTTATACTATCTACTATATATATATAGGGAGAGAATGAAAATTAAAAGTATATCTACATTGATGTCAATATATAAAGATGAGGATATATGGATCAACAAACTCAAAACTCTTTCTTCTAATTGTCTTGACACCAAACTCAACAACCCTAATCGCACAGATCTCAAAGTCATAATCCTCCCACTAATAAAAAAATCACATCCACACTCTACCCTCTCTCAGGTGTATGTAATATTGGGAACTTCACAGTCACTCAGGCCCATATCAACTAAAACTTTTGTAGAGGCATACCACTTGTGCGAATTAGAGTCAACAAATTTCAATGACCTTTTAGGTTAATACATATGAAGTTCTTTAATGTCATCATCCCACCATACTATTCCGTAACTTACTCACACAATCCAACACTAAACCATTTCCCTTCTACCAAGACACCTTATGTCTTCTCCAAGACGTACTACTGCTGCTAACACCACAGATTTCATCACAGACTGAACCAAGTCCCACACAACGGGATGACCCGAATAGATGCGACCCCATTTTTTGCTCACAAAGCAAAGCTCCTGATGGTGGACTTATGTTCCATAGTAAACTTAAATGGTACACACACACACAGTACACGCTTCTGAAGATGGGAATACCTCCTGGAAAATATGTAGCTCATCAATGAAAGCATTTACGGATCAATAAACTTAGTTTCCATACATTTTCACTCCTGGGTCTGCCTCACTTCCTACAGTTCAAGTTATTTGTATATAATCTAAGCTCTGTAAATATATTTCTGCTAATCTTTTATCCCCATGATCCTCAGCAGCATTATTTTCCTCAGCAGTAGCAATTGCTTTTTAGCATTCATCGTTGGAGATAAACCTCTCAAAAATTCGCCTGTCCTCTCTATCAGGGGCGTCACAGAGCAAGCTTTTTCTGAATTTTCGTCACTCCATCCTATTTTTTGCCAGCCTCAATGTTGCACGTGATCCATTGGGATCCATGTTGAAAAATCGTGATATTCAGCGTTTGTATGACCCTCTTGCAATTTGATCAGCCGACTGCTAGTTGAGTTTCCAAATTGATTCTGTGATATCCTTGACTCACATTTGTTTCCTATTATAAAGTTATTTCGTTTGATCTCTGTATGTGATATTGAGAATTATTTTCTCCTGTGCCTGTTGCATTGATCTCAGTTTACTATTTAGTAATGAATTTGATCTTCACTTGGTGCCTCATACTTATGGCCTCGTTCTAGGCTTATATGATAGCCAGCAGGAAATATGAATTATGCCTAACGAGTCAACGTGACCTTTTGCTCAGTTCTTGCCGGAATTGTTTTTGACAGGTTGTTTTAATCTCATTGTTTCGGATTAGTTTACTTGTCTTTGATGTTTGAACAAGATTCCAGAACGAACACCCGAATAAGGCTGATACGATGTGGGGGAAACAAACAGCAAAGAGACTGGAGAAAAAGTACAAATATACATCTAGAATTCTCCACATGATTGACTATATTTTTGTCAAGATAGGCGATTAATGTTAGTCAGCGCATAATTTATTTTTACGTATTTTTGATTTCTAAAATGTATAAAAAAATTCGGGTTCATTTTGATTGTATATAAGGGAGAAAATGTCAGGCAATATGATTTTGAAATCTAAAATACCTACATGAGTGACCATTTGGGAATACCAGGTGCAGCTTGAAAACATGTAGAAAGCGTCTTGCAACGATCCCCTTGATCTACTCAAGTTGACTGATCTTGATATGCTTTTGATGTACCCCTTCAACTACAGAGCAACAGTAAAATTATTCAAATACTGCTGTCATATTTTTGACGGCACGGGTAAGTTAGTACAGTACAGTACAGTTTTTCTGTTGAAAAGAAATAGAAATAAATGTTCTTCAAAAGTTTTTTCAGTGCTTGAAGTGGCAAAAAGCGCTCGATGGAATGGACGGTTTTATTTCTTTAGCGCAGACTGGCACTCTTTACAATCAGCGGGGAGTTGCAATAGTTGGAGGCAATATTCGGAATGCACAGATTTTTAGCTGAGAAGAAACAACAAAATGCAATTATTTTTTGCTATGGGAAGTTTGAACAACAAAAGTTCCATTATTTTTTTCAGTGTCTGGCGGAATATCAAAGGATCACCTGATCCTACGAGGATCAATTTTGAGCAGACAAGACTTCATGGTATGGCACACATTTAAAACAATGGCCTTTTCTCAAAAGTTCTGTCGCAGAATGAAAAATAAAAATTGAGACTGTGAAGGCTACATACGTGTGTGAAGTCATGATACCAGCCAAACTGCATTAGACACAACGGTTGAGCAACAACAAGTGAGGTTTGTACCTAGGTAAGTGACCATTTAGGAAAACCAGGTACCATGTTGTGGGTCATGAAGAACGCCTTTCGTGGTCATCTTTTCAATTTTCTCGAGAGGTGACCGATCTCTACATTATACTCACTGACACAAGCCAAAGAACCTCCACCTTGAAATATCTGACTGGTCTGACAGTGAGTGAATAAAACGAATGGATTTAGAACTTACTGAATGATTTGACTTTAGTCTTTGAAAAGTATCTGGATAGCTCAAGTCTGTATTATTCGAACATGGAAAGAAAAGCAATACCAGTTTGCACCGCTTCTCGAAAGTAGTGTTTTCCTGTAAAACCTTTCCTGAGCCGGAACCGCTTCAAGCGTGAGAGAAGTTGGCATTAATTTCTGTGGATAAATCTTTTGAGTGATGCCAAATCCCAAAACAACGTTGTGTAACATTTTTGCTAAGACTGCATAATTTCAAAATGACAAAACTTGAATTGTTAGATTGCTCAACGATATCAAATGTCAATTTTTTGTATATTTGATGATTTAAAAAAGAACTCGTTGGATATTAAATATTTGCATAAACGGCGAAGTATTTTCAAAATTTTAAGGACGTTGCTTCGCACAAATTGCAGAACCCACGCAGCTGCACCTTCATCAACCATCGATTGAGCACATGGCCTCGCCTTCAACGTTCAGAATCTGCTCAGGTTAATCCTGTACTTAATTTTTAAAGAGCATTTTGTTGCTCTTTCGTATGTACTATGTGTGCTAGTATGGTGCGCTATAGCAGATTTTCTTCCTCTATTTGAAAGTAGAACACATCTGAAAAACTAACTTATATCAACTTAAATGGCGTGAAACAATGAGGCAATTACCATTGATTTTTTACGCAAAATCTCTTTAGTGTTCCCAGATCCTTAAATGACCTTGATTGTGATTTTCACAATGATTTTCAATGATTGCAGTGTGAATGAATGTAATTTTGAAAGGATTTGTAGTTTTAACGGAGGGCTTACAGGATGTGTTGAGTGCTCTTGGAGAACTCTATAATTGAAAAAAAAAGAAGCTAAATAGCATGCGATCACATTTTGAGTCCCCCAAATCAGTCACAGCTGGCAATGGGCCTCTACCTTCGACATCAAGACAGGCAAACAGAGAAGGTTACTTTTGGTTTCCAAGAACGATCAACATGTTTTCAAATGAAATAATAGTAATTGCTCCTTCACTATATGCCTCTTTGGATAGTTGGTAAACCTGTGTCAATGTAGTTTTTCGTAATAACGAAGTAGCGTAAAGCAAGCTTTCACCAAGCAGGTAACAGTTTCATTCTGATTGATCAGAATTGTTAAAACGTACCACAATTAAGCTTGAAAAGTGTTTGTCTTTATTCATTCAAAGAACAAGATAAAACATATAAGAAATATTCCGTCGCCTAACTGCGGAGTAATTTTCAACGAACCACTTAAGCAAACCATCACTACTTTAGTGATATGGTCCTCTATTGGTGGCCTAAACATAGAGCCCATACACGTTATAGCTAAGCCTCGTGAATATCTATTTATATATATATATATTTGCACTCCTTGCTACTGGGCAATGATTTGTGTGTTATTTTAGCAGACTTTTACTATTAGCGTAGGAAAGTTCGGTGATATTTCCTCGGTCGGTTTCTATTGTAAGTCCTCTTCTCGAGATCCCTATAATCATTTCAGATTTTCATATGATTTCCAAATGCTTATTGTTAACCGGTAGTTGTATAGAATATCTTTTTTATCCCGATATTTATCAAGTCTGTTTTTGTAGAATTCAAATTGTCAGAACACATTATTTCATTATGCAGACATTGAAAATACATTTCCTGGTGCCCCCTCCATTTCCTGTTTTTATGTATTTCCTTACTACTTCTTGATATTGTTTACTTTATTCGAGCTCCATAAGCTGGTCTACATATTTCTCTCTATGCCATGCGTGTGAGCGTGTGTGCGCGCGTACACATTCACACAGCTTGCAAGCAGCGCCCACAAGGAATTCAATGTCACTATATCGAATCCTTTTATCGCAGGGGAGAAAATTGCACAAAACAAGATATCTGTGCACACGGGATACTAAAAATCTGTGGGGATGTTTCTCATTAGCATATATGACTTTGTGCCTCACTAAGCTAGAAGTTTTCCAAATCGTACTAAATGTATTGTTGATTGAAGCATAACATAGTCAGCTATCTGAGCGATTGGTCAAGGTATGAGTGAACCATTTCCAAAAAATAGCTGGGAACAATTCATCAGTTTGGGAACAACAGACACAGTCCCCTATTTCTGGTGTACTCCCCTCCTCATTACCATTGCCAACGAAGTTAGAGAGGTATATGTATTCGATTGTATCCGTCTGCCTATCTCCGTGTCCCTTGTTCTGTCTTCCCGTGGGTCTGCTCACCTGATGTCTCCAACGTTCTCGGTAAATTTGAAAGAAGTTTTGTGAAAGAGTGTGCAATGGTGTATGTATAAGCAGGTTGAATTTTTGGGTGGTTCCAGGGATGTTTCTATTGTGGGATATTTTTCAAGTTTTCCTCCTTACATTTGTGTATAGGCTAGCAACTGTCCACACGATATCCCTGAAAGCGAAAGAGCGATAATTGGTAATGGTAGGAGTTATGAAATTTTTAAAAAGTCCCATGCACTTCTATTTCCCCTGGAAATGACATTCACCGGGCGTATGCGCTCCTTGGGTGCTTTCCATTCTAAAAAGGTATTAGTTAGTGATTATCTGTAATTATAAATACGAACATGATAAATAATCATCCACAATTTTGATATAATTATTTATCAGGAAATAGTGCAGGACTTACAATTACATTTATTTTTCAATATATTCCTTTAGCTTCGAGACGAGACAAACTTGGTGCAGTGCCACAATAGTTTGAATAAGCCGCATATCCCACATAATGGTCCGTGGCTAATTGATGACCCCTTGAGGCGTTTTTGAGAAAACAGACGTATGCCAATCCAAGGGAATGGGGTTAGAACTATAAAGAGGATTCTCCAATAACTCAGGTCCTAATTTCTGAAGTGCTTGGAAAGTGTTGACAGTATATGGTTGGGCGTCTTCATACAAGTGCAAAACATCAGACAATAGACATCGGTGTTTGCTTCGAATCTTAGCCTCATTTTTGAATTTTGCAATCCATTCATACACACTCCACTGAATTATCATTCAGCTCGTAAAACACACTTTGTTGTCTTTCCCCTGTGGATACCAAGGGCTGAGAAGCCATGTTTACTCTGTGGTAGTACACAGGCAACTGACTGATCAGTGACAAATGTTCATCGTAGCGACAACAGAAACACTGACAATTTTACATGCACACGCACAGCCCATAATGGTGAACCCGAAAGAAAATATAACGAAACGGATAATTATTGATGGATTTTGTATGTCGTGTTTTAATCAAGAATGTTCCGTTTTATTTTTTTTCTAAAAATAAGCAACGTGCTTTAAGAGAAAAGAAAAGACTCAAGAGAGATGTGATTGCTTTGTGCATCTGCATTTGAAAGTTATTCATATGTCCTCTCCTGGAAGATCTGGCAAATACAACAGAATCAGTCACCTTGTGGTCAGTCTAATGCAGTAAACCCAATCATGTTTGGCTCAGATCCAGAAGAAAGAAATCAGTTTGGATTATAGTGCGTTATTTCTGTATTACAGATCAACAAACTTAGACAAATATTGGGAGAAAAAATAAACAGAATCTTCCAAAGAAGCCGTTATCGGGACTCAAAAAAAGACATCTTGATGTTTGCTTACAGATCGCTGAAAAATAAACAAACTATGGGTTGAAAAAGTTTTGATGCTACCTCGGTTAAAATCACATAACATTGTATAGTTGTAACTCGCCTACTAAAGGACTTCAATATCGAAATTTGACCCTGCAAATATTTTCAGTGTGCAAGAAAAAAGACTACTAAACTTTTAAACATTTTCAGAATCTTAGAGATTTCATTTATAATTATTTCGATTTATATCTAGTATCTAAGCGCTCATTCTCAGACAGACTGACAGACAGACTCTTGGTCAATTATGATAAGAATATTTATTACATCATTTACATGTTCTTTTTTTATCCATACATCATTTTGAACTAATTATTTCGATATGCACGATTTACAAGGTTATTATTGATGTTTTGGGAGTCATATATTTTATTTGGAAATAATTACTTAAGCCCAATTGATTTAATTATTCACCAAACGAATTTTCATTTAATGAAACGTGAGGTTTTGTGTAACAGATTGTCCTGCTAAAGTGATCTCCTTACTTAGGCACGAGGGCAATATAGTGAGGATCCAATTTGAAATAACAGCGAACTGGCTTGCTAGACAAACTTGTAGGCCATTATGCTACAGTCATTTTCTTCATGTGCCACGTCCCTTCAGGGAGTGGGCAATCACGACCCTCCATATCTTCCTTTTTTTTTGATACTCCCAGTAACCTGCTCTCATCTACGCGTAGACAAACTTTTAGGTCATAATGCTACAGTCTTTTTCTATATATGCCATGTCCTTTTAGAACGTTGATAATCACTGCTCTCTACAGCTTCCTTCCCTCTATCGCTCTATTCTACGCCGTTCAATTATTTTTGTTACTGCTCAGCCCCTTCAAGTAGGTTAACCATTGCCTACTTTTTGCACTCTGTGATCCCTGCAAGAAATTATTATAACTTTTCTTCCCCTCTATGTGTCCAAAGAATTACCACCGTCCCTTCCCTTTTTAACGTGTTTGCTCGTAGTTTGTAATTTCCTTAAAACTTCATTTCTTACATATTACGTCACATACAGTAGTAATCTTTATTTTTACAAAGTTTATCACAGTCTGACACAAGGTCAAAGTAGAAGATAATCAAGTTATAAACCAGTTTGCAACATGAGCAATTAGCTTGGTAGACGAACTTTTAGCAGTAAAGGCAATTATCCACTAAGCTCATCTTAATCAGGCACAAGGACATGGTAACAGGGAGCACAGTCACAATTCAACCTACTAAACAAGTGACTTAGCCTGCTGAAAGAATTTGCGAACGACTGTTCTGCAGTAGGCGCGTTTATATACTGTATCTCCCGAAAAACAAGTTCATCCCTGACACTTTTTAATGGAAGGTTACTTTTCTCCTATACCAAACTTAATAGACTTTTATTTCTTGTAGAATATTACATAATCGACACTGATAGTATCAGGTATCATTTATGACCAAACTGTGCATTAATTTTCTCGCAGGGGTGTACTCATTTCTGGAAAAAATCATATTCTGATTTTTACCAATCTATGGTATAGGTTTTTGTCTTAAATAATTGTTGAAAGTATGTTTTGATTGTGTGATTTCCTTAATTAATTAACTTCTTAATAAATCTTCTATAAAAAGTAATCAAGGGTGTATTTCCTTCATGGGTGATCGTGTACCGACTATAAATTAGTCTGGGCCGCGACCAATTGACCTGTTAGACGAATGACGCTATGATAAGCATCATCGTTTAGGGTTGTTATAAAATATTCTATATATGGCTACGAAAACATCTCAGCTCAAAATAGAATCACTAAAAATGAAAGCCTCCAATAAAGGTATTTCAATCATCTATATCTATGAAAAAAACATTTAAAAAATCGGGTTGGGGTTGACCAGATATGAGGAGAGACGAATAGAAAAATTGCCAAAATATTATTTGTGAATATAACCAACTAAGGTTTGATTTATGGCAAAAGTTGCCCCGAGAACAAAAGGTTGGGAATATAAAAGATACTATCCATTTGTAGAGGGAAACTAAAATAGAAAGAAATTCTATGGAGGAATTATGGCTTGTCCAGATAATAATCTGAAGACAATGAGATATAATCAAAACTCGCATGTAGTTTTGTTTTTATTTGGTTGTCTTAGTCACATCAGACACCTAATATTTTGATATACGTATACCATTAGCATTCTACAAGTCTGGAATAGAACATGGAATTTCAGAAAATATACTGATTTGAATAGAAGCTGAGTGACAGCAGTTATCTCCCCTTTATGAATTCACTGTTTTTTGCAGTTGTTCGGCTATTACTTAAACATGAGTTTCTCTCATCTTTAACATGTTAATCGTTGTTCTCGACTTGTGAATAAGCAATGACAAATATACTTGAAAAATGATTTTGAAGGACAATACACACCATATGCTACCAACATAGCATTTCATTCAAAACCATAGATTTGAATTGAGCTGAAACAATAAACATTTTTACTCACTGCGCCTTGGGCAAAAGTATTTATCAATTGGCCATTTTTGATTGACTTGAGTATACGTCAAACAGTTCATTTTTAATAAAAATGACCTTCTCTTATATAATCAAAAATATCATCATCAGCATCATCAGCATAAGCAGCAACCTTTTAACATCCATCGTTGGACCTTTTCGGGATTCAGTCGACCCCTCTATCGTGAGCGCTGCGGTGCCAATATCTATCTGAACTTATCAAGTTCACGCCATCTTATATTTTGCCGGCTACAGTTTTGCATATAATCTATTGGAGTCATGATGCCAAGAAGTTGTCTGAGATTCTTGCAACACGAAAAGCCAATTGTCATTTGCGCTTTTTAATGGCTCCTATGATATCTGTGAACCTTAACTTTAGTCTACTGCACTGTACTGTCGTGTGATCTCTCCATATAATATTGATTCCACCCTGTACACGTTGCATGGTTCTCAGTCAATCGTTTGGTTATATTCTATGTTCCAGCTTTGTTGCCGACTACCAGAAGAATGTATTGGTTGCGTACCATTCTTTTCTTTAGGACTAATAGGATTTCTTTGAACGTTAAGCTTGTTCAAACGAAAGCTTGCCAACCTAGAGTGTTTCTTCGCTTGACGGTACGTTATTTTATATAATCCTTTTTGGATCAGTTTCCTCTACTTGATTGTTACAGTCAAATCAAATTCATTATTGTCCATTACCTTATTCAATCTATTGGCCCCATCGTGGTTGACATGATCAAAATTGATTCGCACAAGATATTTTCTAGTGTCGGGAGCGAATGGAGAACACTCTTATCTTGCAGATTGTCTAAAAGGTTCAGTGTAAAGTCGAATTCCATTCATTCAATATCTGCATAAGCCCTAAAAGTTTCACCACACGTATTCATCCACACAAGGCTTCCATTCTGTCCTATCGATTGCCAGCCATTCTTTGGTTTGGTTTTGGCACTTCGCAAAGTAAATTATACGACAATGTTATAACATTGAGAATTACAAAAAAGAAACAACAAAAAACACATTACTTTGAATACATTCGTTACAAAGATGAACATACTTGGTTTACGCTTAGTTTGGTTGGATCTGTCACTTTGAAAAATCCATCGATTAGAAATGCATTCAAAATTACGAGGAAACCTAATCTGAAAATCTTTGTTCCAGTGCGAAATGATCTGCTTACTTGATTTTGTTTTGAAACTTTGCAACATCCATTATACAGCAGAACTATAGCAAATAACGAAAACATTTGGAAACGTTGGTTGTGGCAAACAAAAAATGCTCTGTATATACCTATTAGGCTCGGTTCTGACTCTTTGAAAATCTATCGTACAATCTTTGTTTGTATTAGTTAGTGTCCATTTTTTATTGAATCATTCCATCGCTTCGATGATCGTCTTCCTGGTCTATTGTAGGTATTATAATTCTTTCATGAAAGATTGAACGAACAGGAATTGTCTTTATGCACCACTTGACCGAACCATTTCAATCTTTGGAAAGATTCATAGAAATTAACAAATGTGACAGTCCTTGAAAGAGGCTAAAACAGCCGAAACCTTGTGACTCTAACGCCAATATTCCTGAAATATGTGTTAATCCTCACGTCATCTCATTCCTGCTGGCCACAGTATCATTTATGATTTCTGGGAATTAGCGTTGCAAGGTGTGATGTCCAGTAGTTGTTTGACATTCTTGCAATATGGCGCAACCAATTTTATGATATTTTTGACTCCTGCTCCTTTCTCTAATATTCTGTGATAATTGCA
>OY735233.1:6402983-6425483 GCA_963457665.1 Thysanoteuthis rhombus
TGAGATAATTGATTACAGAACACCTATAGTATTTATCGGAACAATTCTTCATTCATTCCTTTTTCTTCTTCCCCCTGTATTTTTTTTTCTTCCTGTGTTCTTTTCTTTCTACCTTCTTTCTCCCTCTTTCTTAATTGATTTTTTTTTGTCTTCTCTAACTGTCCATATACTTTACTATTCTTCTTTCTTTTTCCTTTCTTTCACTTATTTTTCCTTACATTTATTTCTTCTTCTCGTTCCTTCCTTTCTGCTTTCTTTCTTTCTTTTTTTTCTGTCTTTTTTCTTTATTACCTTCTTCTTTTTTCTTTACTTTTGTCTTTCTTGCCTTCTTACGATCAACATTGGGAATTCCATATTCATGGACTAAACTAAGTTTAGCAAGTGTCTCTGATGGCGCCTCGAGAATCATTACTACAGAAAGGTGAGCTTTATTCTCACTGAATAAGCTCCTTTCCTTCCTTCTTTTCCTTCTTTTCCCATTATTCTCTCATTTCGTTCTATCTTTCTTCGTTTCTCTCCTACTTTTTCTTTCCTTCAGTTTCTCTCTATGTTTCCTTTCTTCGTTTCTTCCTCTTACTGACACCTAAACCAGTGCAAATTAGGTACAAATATGGCTTCATAACAATTGGCACCTGATGTAACTGATTTCTTCCCATCAACAGTTGCTGATATTTTAATGAATCAATTATGGAGATTACTTTCTCTAACTGTTATGTCATTCATTCCCTAAACTTCTCCTAATTAACCAGACAATTGATTACGATATCTTCGCTAAAACTTTTCACTGTTTTTGTCAGTTTCCAAAATCAGTTTGTATATCAACGATTGCTTAGTGGTGAAATTAATCACCATCATCCATTTAGCCTCTTCTATTGGGTATAGACCTCCTCAAAGATTCGTCTAACCTCTGTATCTTGGGTATCACGTAGCCAATGCTTTCTGGACGTGCATAATTCATCAAACCATTTTATTTTTGCCAGCAACGGTTTTTCATATTATCTGTTGGGATCCACGTTATTAGTCGTGGTGTCCTGCAGGTGTCTGTGATTCTTGCAACATGACCAGCCGATCACAACGTGAGTTTTACTTGACAAATTTATCAGCTGTGAAATCAAAATTCCAAGGAGTTGATCAACCGTATGGTGAGTTCGATCCTCGCCAGGTTTGCAGCCATTTATCATAGAATCAATGAGCAAATTGAATAGCAATGGGATGACAATGTTGTAAGAATGGCCGACAACCAATGGACATCATGACTCGCAACATGTATCCCCAGAGATCACAAGTGAAATTAGGACTGACAAAATATAAGATAGCGTGACGAACAAGATAAACCAGAAAGTATTGACTCCATGATAAAGAGGTGTAGCAAATCTTGGGGAAGGTCGACGGACGCTAAAAGGTCCATGATGATGATGATGATGATGATATTTTGAAATAGGTATGGTCAGCCACTCGATAGAAACAGTAATGTGGTAATCATTCAATACATTTGATGAAGTTTCTTCTTACGCCTTCTTTTAGGCAGTGATCTCATGTACACGCAAAACAAGGGATCAATTTGGTATGGATTTAATTGCATACCAAACCTCATCTAAAAAGGTTCTTAGGGAAGGATTTTGAAAAACGAAATGAAAAAATCGTTTCTAGACATAATGAAGACTAACTGCTTGAAATTTCCGCGCTCTGGCTCCATTGATGCACTTTACGAGTGATACTTACAAAGATAGCAAGCTTGATCAACTTGATTACTGAAAAAGGCTATTTCCACAGTTTGGCCGTCAGTTTTGTTTTACGCTTTCTAAATAATTTTTGGAGTCTTCCAGTAAAAAATGTCAAACGTGATAACCAAACGGATTATTGCTAATCTGTGGAGTTCGATCCCCGCTTGGAGCTATCATTTGTAGACTAAACTAAGCTTATTAGGGCCTCACAAATCATTTTTACCGAATAATGTTCTTCAATCTAACTCAGGACTTTATGTTTTTTGCCTCATTTCTTTCTTTCTCCTTTTACTTCCTTTCATACTTCTTTTTTTTTCCTTTTCCTTATTTCTTTTGTACCTTTATTTCTTTTATTTCCTCTTGTTTTTTTCGTTATCTTCTGATCATCATTTGGAACCCTACATTTGTAGACTAAAGTGAGTTTAGTAAGTTCCTGAATGGGCGCCTCGCATGTCATCATTACCGAAGAATGAGCCTTACGTGGAATAACGAATCCCAATGACATCTTCACAACAAGAAATCAAGCGAAAAATCACTCTAGGATGGTAAGCCTTCCGATTAGCAAGCTCAGTCTCTAAGAGCACACAGAATCTCAATACTTCTAAAAGAAGAGTATACAACCATTGCATCCTCCCGATAGTCGTATATGGAAGTGAAACAAGGAACCTAAACAAAACACTGATTAGCAAACTGAGAACCAAGCAACGTACACGTGAGAAATCATGCTCAAGAACACACAGAGAGACCATATGACAGCACAGCATATAATGAGAAAACAGAAGTCTGAAACATCATAGAAACCATTACAAAACTCAGATGACAAGATTCATTGCTTTTTTGTTGTTTATATTATGCTTCATCTTACTATATAAATTGCAATCTTTCTGATTCATGTTTCATAAGAGCTGTCATGTTTGACAGCGTGGGTAAACTAGCATTTAAAATCTAGAATTGTGCTTCTTTGTGTCTCATGATTATGTTTCCTATCAGTTTAACATGTAGATAGAAACCAGTGATTGTGAGATCTTAGTTCATTATAGAAGCTGTGTATAGGTAAATAGTCAAACTGAGAGAGAAGACTGAGTTCCATGTACTTTTAAAATGTTTTATCGTACTTCTGTTTTGTGTTTTTTTAGGTTTATTCTAAAGCTTCATATGTGACAGCAAGTGTAACACATAAGGATAAACGAGTTATGAATCAAAACAGTATTCAAAATTCACTGATCATTGACTCCAAACAGAGCTTGTATCAAGTCCGTACAGAAAATATCCAGTCATTTAATATCAACAAGAAAATGACTTCCATAGAGTTCTCACATCTTCGAACCCCTGCCCAACCATACCTCTTCTTGGACCTTACACATATAATTCAGACTCACCCCACCTTTTTCAAAAGAGTTACCAAGCTGTCTTTCAATATTGTTATGGTGGCATTCATCCTAGTCACGACAATGAATCTCGATTTAGACAGAGGAAATCCATAGAACAGTTTCTGTCCGTGCATGAACAAATTCTTTTTGACCCGTAACAATTGTATATCTAGCGATTGAACATATTTGATCCTCAAAATACTAAATTGATAAAATATTACTGATATTAGTTTGCCTCCACTGAACAGAGACGACCCGACGGCTTCACCTAATTTCGCAATCTATGTTTGAGTTGGCTTAATGATGGGCGGGAGGAACTGATCAGTTGTCGTCAGATTGACTCCTAAAATGGGTTGGAAACTGTCCTCTCGCTCTATTTCTTCAATTATCTCTTTGAACTCTCTCCCTATCTCACTCTTCTACTCACTCAATCAAAATGAACCTATGTTGACCCTATGAAAATATTAGCGACAATAGTGCTGCTTTTAGGAACAAATCAACCGATGTCGGATGTCTTGGATAAATTGTTAGGTTGAAGTTACCTTTTTCTTTCTCCCTATCTATTTCGCATTTATTCTTTCATTTTTCTTCTCTCTCCCTACACACAATACAAACTCATAATGAGTTCCAGTCAAACCTATGGTAATATTAGTACTGATTCTGTCACTTCACTTCTCGTCCCTTGTCATAGCTCCGACTTAATAGTGCCGCAGAAATATCTTCTTCATTTCAAAGCTGTATTCAAATAACAAAGACTGAATCGATATGAATCAATTTCACCGAATGATCCTAATTATTTTTATACATGAGATACTTATAGTGTCAAATAATAACTATACATAGCCTCTGCTCGGAGTCGTGGCTCACTGACCATTACTAATGTAATAAGTGTTGATCGTCAGTATGAGTTAAAATGATTCATGTTGACGTCGACATTCTTATCGAGTATCGTGGTAAGTAGCGTAGAGCTGGGTTGAGGCAAAACAGCCCACTAGTTATTGAGTTGCATAATATCATGTTGACGGGGAGAAATTTCTTCAGAAATAATTCTGATTTAGTTAAGCTCTCTTTCACGACGTTTTTCACCGAGAGTTAAGTTTTACATAGAATAATAACGATTGCTGGCTTTACTGAATTTATTCTTGATGGATTTAGATAATAATACCCAGATACTTTCAGGATCTCTGGAACAAATAAAAGCATTCGTAAGACATTTAGAATTTGAAATATTGGAGACTAAAACGGCTGAAATGTTATAATTATTCTGTTTACATAACTAAAACTAAGCATAATTAAATTATTGTTCAACCATTTCAAATATTCAATTTATATTCACTGAAGGGGTTCAGTTTTGTGTTCTGTATTGAAATAATATTGCATAAAACCAGAATTTAAAAAAAATCTACGAGAACTGTGATGTAAACTAAACCAAGCCGTAAGGCAGATAATTTCAGATAGCACTGATTAACCAAGATTCATGAGATTTTATTCATAGTCTTGAGATAGATTCCAGGAACGAGTCTGGTTTATTCATTTTTATCGGCTGAATCATTTTGCTTGGTTTTTGCTGATCGGTCTGGACGTATTAGAAACCACCAACTAAAACTACCAATTAAACTTGCACTGTACCTTTTTTATCTTCAGTTTACAAATAGGTCTGGCTGGCGATGTATGTGTACAGCACGTCTACAGGCTGTACAAGTGGTGCTAAAAGGTTTAGAATACAACATTCTTTCTTTGTCGACAAGAACGAACAAAGTTTTCAGTGATCTAACAAAAGGCATGAGACTTGACTTATTCATTGATCGATCTTTATCCAAATTTTCTGATTGATCACCCCCAACATATGATACCAGGAAAACTTTAGTCACGTGAGTTTTCTATTGATTGACTAACCAGACCAGTTATGTCTACGGCTGTATTGTTCTGATCCTACGAATTTTACGAAAGTATTTTTTAATTATTTGCACATTCGAAAAGGTCGTTTCCTCTTCTGTTGGATTGCGTTTTCTTTGTCGATTCATATAGAAAATGCATCAGAATAATGATTGTATAATGAAGAATAGATTGATGTCTTATGACGCGCACACACACACACACATATATATACACACACACACACACATATATATATATATATATATAAAGAGTGCTGATGTAGGAATCGTATTTGCCACCACTATGGTAGATGCAATCTTGAATTGCCTTCTATAGAACATAGATCTTCTCCAGAATTCGCAAGACTCCTCCAACAAGGGTGTTGCAGAACCAATATTTTCTAAACTTGTCTAGTTCGTCTCTCCATCTTGTATCCTGCTAGCCTTTGTCACACATTCGATCTTAAGGGATTCAGGCTGTGAGTTGTGATGTCATTCAGTTGTCTAGGAACGTGACCAACCCATTGAGCTTGCTCTACCGGAGGCTTGCCATCGTAGAATGAATCTTTACTTATTTTTTCTTGTCTTGAGGATTTCACTTGAGATCTTTTGTCCAAGGTAGATGATCTGGTGTGCATTATCCTCCTCTACTTTTTCATTTTTTATCATTATGTGTTTATTACCGACGTGATTGTTGCACATGATCTTCATTTTGCTAAAATTCATGTTGTGGCCGTTCTTCTTTTTCATTAAGCTCACCTTGCATTTTTTTAGGGGCGTGTGGGTTTTCTGCAAGAAGGAAAACGGTCTGTAGTTTGGGTATCTCAGGTTTCTTTTTTTATATAAAAATATATGTGGTCCCAGGGCCTTTCATTTCTTTGTTTGTTTGATGGCTTGTTTTGCGTCCAATTGCGTAACACGTGGGATATCTTCAAACCGATTGCTTGCATCTTGCCTATCCAGTTCGTTGTCATTTAGTCTTTGTCTGGGGGAGTAGAATGTTTGGTAGGATTCTTGGGCACATATGACCACCCTGTCTCTGTCTGTTTTCAAGTCTCCATTTTTCTCGAGTATACTGGGTATTTGTTCCTGTCCTGTATTGACAGCTCTGTTTATGACTTTGAAGCACTGGCTTTTTTCGAGAATTGTGTCAATGATTGCTGTCGTGTATTTTCGCTTGTCTTTTGTTCGTTTCTTTTGGACTGCTGTATTCTGTTCGGTTGCTCCAAATTTCTATCTTGAGTTGTCGGTGGCTGGAGGTTATTGTGTTTTTCCATCCAATTCTTGGTTTCCTCTGAGATTTTACAAATGTTTTGTGTACTCTTTGGTTTGAATATAGTGACGACTTCAATTACAGAGTGTATTTTATCGTTGAATTCATTGATGTTAGCATCGTTTCATATCTTTTTCTTCAGTTAAAACTTAAAGGATCAGATGAACTCGTTTGGTACGTTTAGTGGTTGCGGTTCGGTGTGTAACATTCTTTTCGTTTTCGTTGGTTTCAATTTGCATTTCACATTTTATAATTACTGCTTCCTACGCTGAATTGATATAGGACTTGAATGTTTTTGTCGGTGTTGTTTTCGTCCGCTTTGATGTAGTCTATTTCGTTCCCGGTTCTCTGGTTGGACCGCCAGTAATATAAAGGCAAAAATAACTATCTCAACTGGAAATTCCCATATAATTTGTTTACGATATATATCCGCTCTATTCGTTTCTTTCAAAACGACGATTACAATATCACAAATTGGATATGAGGATCCAAAAGAATGATTATAAATTGCTTAATAACATATAGAAACAATTATTTGAAATGATCATCCGTTACTACGCAGTAAATGTACTATTTCGACCATGATAATCATGCTCAACCTCACATGGAGAGATCATAAGACAGCTTATTATCTTAGAGTAAAAACAGGAGTCAAGAGCATCATAGAACCCATTAAAAAAACTCAAATAGATTCGAGCTGGCCATGTTGCAAGAATATCAGATGAACTATGGATATCACGACAAAAATACTGGTTCCCTTGAGATAATATGTGAAACTGCGATCGGCATAATATAAACTATTGTGAAGATTTAGACGGATTCAGGAGATGTTGGCCACAACAACTGTAAGCAAGAGATCTGGTGAATCTTTGGAAACAATGATCATGGACGCACTTTTCTCAGTTTCTGTCCCTTGCTTTGTCAAAAAAATCAAAGAAAAGAAAAGCCCCTGGACCAGATAACATCACCATGGATTTTCTCAAAAAAGGGTGGAAAGATTGTCGACAAAAAAAAAAAACAAGCTATTCTATTCAACTTATGTTTAAAACAGAGTAAAGTCACAAAAGACCAGGACACAGCAACCATAATGTTCTCAATAGAAAAGGAAACCCCAAAGACCTCAACAACTGCAAGCCTATAAGCCTGCTAAATTGCATCTATAAACTTTTCACAAAAAAATATCACCATCCAGTTCACTAAAACACTACATGAAAACAAATAACGGGAACAGGCTTGATTCGGAAGAAACCTCTTGACCATTGACCATCACTATTTAAAAAATCAAAAAGAGAAAGCACAGGATGTAAAATACCACTTGCCGTAACATTTATAGACTTTAAGAAAGAATTTGACTTCGTAGAAATTCTCATGATCATGGAGGCCATCACTTTTCAAGGTATACACCTTGTATACGTCAAAATACTACAACATATATACAATCACGGCAACTCCTATATCAGGCTAATAAGGATTCTGAACTCGTTCAGCTCCGAAAAGAAGTTAGTCAAGGTGATACTAGTTTAACCAAACTCTCCACAGCCTGCGTCGAGATGATCTTCCGAAACATGGACTTGGACAATAGAGGAATTCAAATATACAGCCAACATCTAGGCAACCTTAGATTTGCATTTGACATCATCCTTTTTTTAAGAGAACCTACTCAACCACCAACTAACGCTAGATTAACTAAATGGAGAAAGCAAAAAAAAAAATGGCGTATACATGAACTTCAGTGAAACGGAAATCATGTGCAACAATCCAATTGACAATAAGGACGTAACTGTCAAAATCGGGGAAGTAAACTACTGCATCTAACTACGACAACGAATCTCCATGAAACTCTCAAAGTAGGGAGTGATCAAGCGAAGAATCACCAAGGATGGCAAGCCTATGATGAAGCAAGCTCAACCTTCAAAAACAAGTCGATCCCAATAATCCTAAGAAGAAGAGTATACAACCAATGCATCCTACCGATAGTCACTAATGGAGCTGAAACATGGAACTTAACGAAGAGATGGACTCACAAACTGAGAAGCATGCAACATGCACATAAGAGAATCATGCTTAATCTCATATGGTGGGATCACAAGACAGCACAGTATATAAGGAATAAAACGTGAGTCTGGGACATCGTAAAATCTAAATCTAAAACTTAAATGGCAATGAGCAGGCCATGTTGCAAGAATGACAAACAACCGAATGACATCACGACTCACAACGTGGACAAATTCAGGAAATACTGGCTCTGCAACGCCCATGATAGAGAATTGTGGCGAATCCAGACGTTAAAAGACTGATGATAATGATGACGATGATGATGATGATGATGATGATGATCTGGTAAATCCTTGGGGAGGTGTATATCCATGGACAGACACCAGAAGATTGTAGCTGCTGCTGCTACTGCTGCTGATGACACTGATAATGATGATGATGCTGATGATGATGGTAGATTCTATTGATATAATCAGGTTTGTGACCACTGCCATGTTGATGGCCCGTTACTATTCAAATGAACCACAGTCTCCACATGGCGGTTTTTGAATTTCTTTTAGTTTTATATAAATAAAAGAGACAACGTAGGTTTTTCCAGTTTCAAGCTGGTCTCACTGGCTGGCTGACTGGGCTAGCTGGCGATGGATGTACCCTGCGTACAACTATCATAATGAAGTTCGATAACTGAAACCAATATTTACCCCTCGATATGTCTATTTCAAAATTTACCCACGGAATAGGTTTTTAGCAAGGGTGGGGATCCAATTTACAAAATGAATCGATCAATCAGTCTGTGTCAGATAGTGTTGACGCTCGCCTTTAGATAATTCAATCTTTTTTCCTGCCCAATTAAATGCATCTCATTCATTGATCACTTCTTTTACAAAAGTTTTTCTTACATAACCCATAATACAACCTGCTAACAAAAGCTGTTATCGATGTGACGGTTCCTACTGAGTGAATAAACGATCGTTTTTATCTTATGTTTTTATACGTGCTAGCTCCGAGCTTTCTTGTTTAGGAGTCTCTAGTATGATTCATGCCATTATTATGGATACTGTATACAGGAGAACAAGAATAGTGATTAGTTTCATTTGAAAAGGAAGACGTCAAACTTAAATTTCATTAAGCATTTCGAGATCTTAGAGAAATTGCCCAATTGAAAACAGAGTGATATTGACACAAGTATCAAAACTTGAAATCCGGAGACAAGTGCCTTCTCGAAGCTGTCTAACTTCCTTCTCAAGTTCTACAAAAATGACTAATTTTTCATTAGTTTTACGACGTCTCTCCGAAAAAAAAATAATCAAAACAATATCAATAACCAACGGACTTGAAGCTGCCCAATTTTTTTAGTTTAAATTTTACAAAAAATGATTGATATTTCTTTAGGTTCACGACGTTTCTCCGAAAAAATAACAAGAAGAATTTTGAAGAACGCACAGACTTGAAGCTGCATTTTTTAAAACTATATAAAAAATGATTGATTTTCTATAAAGTATACAACGTCCTTCAAAAAAAAATCCAGACATTCAAAATAACTCACAGACTTGAGGCTGCTCAAATTATTTTTGAATTTTTACAAAAAATGAATCATTTTTCATTAGGTTTACACCGTCTCTTGGGAAAAAAATCCAGACATTTTGAATCACTCACACACTTCGATGAAACTTGGAAATTAGTCGGAGAGGCTTTAGCGTGAATGCATTTATAGTAACTCTCCTGTTTGGTTACTCAGTTGGAAAGATAAGCAGACATTGGATGCAATTGTGAACTCAACCTTCAGTACGGATTGTACACGTGAGAACAATCGGATGAAGGATCGTAAAAACGAGATCAATAGTTTGAATCGCTCTTCAAAAGATATTCGTTTGTACTTCGTTTGTTTTCGTATCACTGTTTCTTTTCATTGCAACGTACTCAGTCGAATGTTCTCAAACCGATAAAGCATATACTGTAGGATTTGACTTAAAGAAGTAGCTGTTAACGCTATCTTAACTTGTATCATCGAAGCTGGTCTTTTTAAAACAATGTCTAGAACATTCATGTCGCGTTTACACTTTTATAAGGCCGAGAGTCCACTCAAAATCTCTGATGATTTTATTGATTGGTTGTCGATCATGAGAACTTCGTATGTCTTTCTCAGTTTCTCAACAACATATTCAACGATTAGATGTTCCTAAAAACTCTGACTTCAGGACAGACAATGATATTATTTTGACTTATTTTATGGTTTCATTTATCATTTTTCACATTTTTCCATTCGTATTTCGAGAATCCTTCCTGTTTTAGAAACTATACAGCCGCCTGATTTGAGGGTCGGCTGTGCCAAGTATGAATTGTTTCTATGAAGCAGAATGAAGAAACAATCATCCCTGTATCAAATGTCAAATACTCATCTTCTGGCAGGCAATTAATCCGTCAGTGACTCGAAGATATACGTGACATATGATATGAACAAAGAGAGCAGACACTGTCCGATTTATAATTAAGGACCAATCACAGGCTCTGTTTCTTCCTCGATGAGCAACTCAGCTGCAGTTGCATTTCCGGGACGTTCGACAGGACGGATTTGATGACTCAGCTATATTCGAATTTGTTGTGACACACGTAATCAATTCCCGCACCTGGCTTCCTATATAGACTGTACGAAGATACTTGAAACAAGATTATACAATCACTGAATGGCTTACACTTGACTGTCAGAAACTTGGAGAGTATTTCAACGCGGCTAGAATGGGTGACAAAGCTGCAAAATCTCATTCAAATCGGACTGAATGATCAATTTGCAAACGTTGATATAACGCACAACCTGTCACTTTCCCGCTTCTTAATATTCAATATTCTGCCATGACAGTTTCATTTAAAGACATTGTCTTTTCGAAAACGTGACCGATGTTTCCTATAAGTTTTTGGAGTGATTGAACTTGTTTTTTTGTTGGTTACGGTCGTACGTGCCGGGGGAAATCCTTGCTGAAATTCGGGAAAATCAAACCTTTGTTTCCCCCAGCTCCTAATAAAATAGTTCTCATACATCTATGATTATGTTGTTCCCTCAATATATCGACGGAAATATTCTGAAGCTTTCATCGAGTGAAGCCCCCCCCCCATCCTTACCCCCTATTTTCCACTTTCGTACAGAACCAATTAACGAATGAAGGCACTGCTGCCATTTTTGCAGCAGTAGTTATATGAATATATTATATATTATCCTAAATATACATATATATATAAACATAAACGAATGCGCACACATATATGTGGACGTATCAATGTATCCCTCTCTCCCTTTCTGTCTCTCTCAATATATCTATCTATCTATCTATCTATGTATCCATCTATATATATATATATATATATATATATATATATATATATATATATATATATGTGTGTGTGTGTGTGTGTGTGTGTGCGTGTGTTTGTGTGTGTGAATATTTATATATCGGTAAGTGAACCTTATCGATATATCAGCAGCTAGTTATAATGACAGTAAAACGATTCCTTAGTCCTAATGGGAAGTTGAAGTGTTATTGTTCCCTCCACAGCTGATTTATGTGGAACTACTGGATATATATAATTCCTGAAAAGTCCCAACGTGAATCGATCTCCTTGTAATTTTTACGTTATAACCTTTGCTTGGGTCTAGCATATATTCATAGCAAAATTGATAGCTGTGTATCGAACTGTTCGACCGTCTACAGAGACGGACAAACAAACTGTTCCAAACTTTTTATCATGTTCATTTTTAGAACCCAATGAACCAACTGTCATAGATTTCTACATATTTTTTTAAGTTGTCTGGCTGCTGGCTATTTATGCACGATTGAATCACGCCAGCGGCTCGCACCATCAGAACTAGACAGCTTTTTGAAAAGCTGGTCTTTCAAAATCCCCCATTCCTAAATAGGTTTTTATTTGGGGTCGATTTACAATGTAAGCTTATGGTAAAATAGCCCTTTAGTTCGTGTTAAGCAACGCTCAAATTTGTATGCTCCTTTTGAAAAAAATCAGATCATCATCATATTAATTGTGAGAGAAGTAACTTATCCATTGATCACCCTTTTTTTACGGCGTTTTTTTTTCTTTTACTGATCACCCTTAACACTGCAACCGAAGATCCATACCTGCTTCCTTAGCAATGTCGAAAATGAACAATTACTACATGGTCAGGTGTGACTGCAAACAAACGCAGATTAATTTGAGGTCTGTAGACGATCAGAAGCCAAAATAAGAAACAGCGAAATATAAAAAGAAACCCTCAAAGTGACTTTCTTTCCCAAAATGGAAACCAATTAGGATTGATTCCCTTGCGTATATATTTTAACCCGGGGAAAAAAATTGCCTCCGAATTATCGGCTTGAAATTTGTAGGTGGATATCGGAAGAATAAAAATAGCCCTAAAATGTCCTAACATTTTATCGATAGTATACATATATATACATATATATATATGTATATATATATACATATATATATATATATATATATATATATATATATATATATATATACATATATATATATATATATATATATATATATATATATATATATACCCCAAAAGGGCCAATTATTTCAGAATTGGTTTTCAGTCGTTTTAATCGAGTCTGGCAGCAAACTATTCATACAATAGACGATGTCGATTCCAAAAGTGCATCTTTGAAAGCAGCTAAACATTATAGGATGTTGAGCAGTCCGTCGTAATAATCAAGTTAATACTGAAGAGTAAAAAAATTTGCCAGTTGTACAATGATGGTTTTGTTGTAATCGACTCTACACTCCTAGACTTCTGCAAAACAACCTATCCATACAATGAATAGAGTCCATTTCTAATTCCCATGTTTAGAAGGAACCGGGCCTTATCGGATGTGAGACAACTCGTCACAGCTTTTTTCCACTGTTAAATTTCTCTTTAGCATTTTTTCTTTATTGTACCACACAATGTAACTCATGTATAGTTACTTTCTTTCGCTTACGTTTTTTTAAAACAGTTTTTCGCCAATATCTGAGCCTGTAATTCAATCCGTTAATCTCTCTATAAAACTTTCCCGCTGATTCTTCTCTTTTTGTGTGTGAGCGTGTGTGTTGCCAGGCGCCTTTAGTTACATTTTGGGGTCTACAGCCTTGAAGAGTTGCATTGATATACCATTTGTCACCATCTAAAAACAATTTTTCTTTTTTTCTAAGCACTTTTAGCATGTGTCTATGGTTATGCAAAAAGTTGACCGACAGAAAGTAAAATTGCGTGTCGAGCTAGTAAGTACTGGCTCCGTACCGCCCATTATATATAAAGTCTAATGAATTTGTCCAACAAAGTACACTAAAATGCTGGTTGGAGCATTTCGGACCAAAAATGCCCAAATCTTCTCTGTATTTTCAATTTTTGATGGAAGTTTTATTTTTACATAGTATTTTAGATAATTACTTCAGATATGATACATTCTTGAGACCAGCAGATATCTTGGAATATTTTCAGAAATTCAAACATTTATTGGTGATCAGTGCCAAATAAACTGCAAGAAAAGTAACTTTTCCTTGATTTCACCTTTTTCAATCGATCACCACAACACGGCCTACTGTTGAAAGACGTTGGTCACATGAAAGTTCCTACTGTGTGATTAAGTGAACCTTTGAATAGTTTTCACAAAAAAATCCGTACGATTGCAACTAAGTGATCAGACGATGACCCCCAGGACTTAAACATATTTTTGGAGCTTGAACATGATTACCATTAACTCTATAAAATCAGACTCTATCATAAAACTTTGCTGGTTTTTGGTAACAGTGTGTGTATGCCTAAACCATCAAAATAATTTTGTCTTTTTTTTTTTCATTTTCGTTTCATGGGTATAACTTCATTTATGCTTTTGCTATATTAAGGATTGCAGAATTATCCCTGTTTGTACCGAGCTAAAACATATCACCTTCCCCAGTTTCATCCTTGCTGTGATAGAGAAAAATCAGTTTTGACCCTTTATTACTCAGAGGATAACTTGCTCCTTTCTCTCTTCCAAGAACCAACCAAAAATTTTATATACCTTATTCTCCAGACAGGTAAACAACTGGATTTTTGCGACAGTTTCTCTGCATCGTTCATTGCTTCTTTGAAGACGCCGACGAAATTTTGGCAAAATGCATCAAGCATACCTTTATGAAAGTTAGAATTTTTCCCTCGGATTACTAACGCAAGAAATCTTTGTGAAACATAGATATAGTCTCATGTATGATAGATATATAGTAAGCGTCCAGGTCTCATGTCAACTCTCTCTCTCTCTCTCTTTATCTCATGCAAAGACAACGCACACACACATGCACACACATACGTGTACACACACACACACATGCACACACGCACATATATTTATTTGGATTCGCTACACAAACTAGCTCTTGTTTCTGCCCTCTCTGGGCCTCGTCAGTTATACTGCTAACCTGATCGGTACCACAAGTTATATATATATATATATATATATATATATATATATATATATATATATATATATATATATATATATATGTATATATATATATATATATATATATATATTCATGTGTGTGTATATGTATATATATATATGTATGTATACATATATATATATGTATATATTTATATATATATACATATATATATATATATATATATATATATATATATATATATATATATATATATATATATATATATATATATATATATATATGAATCGAACGAGATGTTTTGTGATCTTTAAAGCCGGACAACTCGAAATGTTTACCACCAGGGTAAATAAAATAGAGTTTAATCTTTAAGTAATTCCAATCTTATGAACAAAATACTCCAGAAAAAAAATTGTTTGTAAGATTTGTGTAGTTGCGTAAATATCACAGTCAGACAAAAACATAGATTTTTATATGCAATTATATTCATATATATATATATATATATATATATATATATATATTTATATACATATATAAAGATATATGTATATATGATATATATATATATATATATATATATATATATATATATATATATATAAATATATATATATATATATATATATATATATATATATATATATATATATATATATATATATATATAAAGGCTGAATGTGCTTTTCCCCTCTGAATTCATATATAACTAGGGAAACTCAGTAATTTGAAGCCAAAAATATGTAACTATCAAACAAATTTTTTGAGAAAATGAAGGAAAACTCCATGCTTGAGGCATGTAAGAAAGATAAAAAAGATTCATTATAATTATTCTGAAAGCATCCAAGTAATGTACGGACGGATTTCGTGCATCTCAAAGCAGGCAATCCTTTTAATTCGTTTTTTCTTTAATTTCTTTTTTTCAAAATCTTGAAGAGCTATCTCAATATTCACTTATCGATCGTAATTCCGCCCAGAACGCTGTGCAGGGAAGACTGGTACAGTTCAGGTGAAGACCTAGCAGTAAGTGGGGAGCACGTAATAGCATGGTATATTTTCTTAGCTTCGTTGTCTTTTTGTGGTTACCTGTCGAAACGACAATGACGTTCAGTTTTCTCTATAAATGCTTTGTAGATTTTAATCATCAGTACCAAGAACACACCTGCTTAACCTCTGTTGCTGTGCTTATGTTGATCTTGTGTGCTTACATTTTTGCCTATCAAACTATCTATCTATTTTGATTTAACGTTCATGGCACAAACTTGATATTTTGCACACATCTTCATCTCTATGAGTAAAAAACGTTTTTTTAAATTGGTTTTTAGCATCGTGTTTAATATTCAAAGTAAGTTTTTGCTAAATTGGTCGTTGCTTTGTGTCCTCTATTTTAAAACTACAAACCTTTTTGGTGATCATATCCACACAAAAGTCAAGCAAAATAACTTATCATTGATCACCCTTTATTCGAAGTTTTTTTTTATCATCCAAACACAGCTTATATGAGCGATGGCGATTCATAATTTCTTTTGGAACACTAGTTGTCATTGTTGATGGCTCTTATGGTGACTTCAGCATGTCCTGTTGGATTTGAAAAAATATTATACGTTATCCGTCGCAAAAAAAAGCATAGTAGCTAACACGTGTATCAGAACTAATTGTCGCGAGTAATATCTAAAATTGAATAAATAAAATAATTAGATAAAAAGAAATTAGAACTCTTATCTCAATTTATCTATAAAATACAGAGAATAATTGAATGTTGTTGGTCCAAAATGACCGTACCAACGTTTTAGCGTCCTTCGTTGGACAAACACATTCCCATAATTTCATCAGACCTTTCTATTATGGGCGTCTAAATTAAATAGATATTTTGTCAAATATTATATTTTAAAAAAAAGAATAGGATTTGGGTGTTTTTGGTCAAAATTTACCATCAAGATCACCATAAAAGCACTTTTTTGGAAAAAAAAAAATCAGGAAGATTTGTTCTCAGATGGTGCTGAGTGAGGTCCTAGATACCATCTGAAGACGATGTTTTTATTTTGTGATCACTGTCCATCAAAAGGTGAGAGAAGTGACTTGGAATGTTGTTGTTTTTCCATCAATGGTTCCTTCGGAGCTAGAACTCCGCGGAGTAGCGTCTTCAACGCCTGTGAAAACATTCTACATTTTCTTTTACTGACAATAAGTAATAATCCTTTAGTCGAAAGCAGACGTAACAATGAAATAATTTTTAAATTTTCAGCCCTGTAGCTCCATTCATGCAGCCAGTACACTTGATATATACATACATACATACATACGTATATAAATACATAGATAGATAGATAGATACATACATACATACATACATACATACATACATATATATCCAGCCAGACCAACTTGAAGACTGAAAAAAAAGTTTGTTCACAGTTTTAGTCGATGTTTTGTTTTTTGTAAAAATGAAACTATTTCATCTGTTATTGGATAACGGCAAAAAAAAAATATTGGCAAAAACATTTATGCTAGAAATGTCCGGTGATTTAGAAGATGAAATATCAAACACATTACTTTGCTGTCGAGAAACGTCTACGCGAGCTGTGTGCTGTACAATGCACCACAGCGTGCAGTAGCCAGTATCAAAACAAATGTGTTTTGCATGTACCATTGACTGCACGTACAAGCATGGCGTGCGATTCCAAGCTTTCCTGTATACACGTTTATCAGAAAATTAGACACTATCAACCGAAACTGTCAACATAGGTTTCTTCAGTTTTAAAGGTAGACTGGCTGGCTAATTATGTATCACGTGTACAGGCCACACTAATTTGAATAAGACGACATAATTCCTTAACATTTATTCCTAACCATGTTTATAAAAAGAAGAGAAAAAGTTTTTTCCAACTCTTGCAATACTTTTTTTTCCTTACGTGGGGGTTGATTTTGAATCGTGAATTTATGTTAAATTGGTCAAAAGTTTGAACTGAGTTTTTTCAATGGAAACTTTTCAGAGATCCAACAAAAGGAGAGAAAAATTTAATTATTCATTAATCACCTCGTATTTAATTTATTTGATTGAGATTGGTCTTTGATTGTATTTTTGCCCTGCAGAAATAAAATAAATTTTCATTTATTCATGAAAAAACCCTGACTTTTTTCAAATGGAAAAAAGAAAAGATCTCCGATAGAGTTGCTCTCCAATGGCTGAAATTTTATATGCAACACAGGGATGTTATATTGAGGAATGTCAAATGCCCCTTGTAAGATCGACATGATTTTATATATGATAGAACCATATTGCATGTTCACATCCTATCATATATATATATATATATAAATATAGATATATAGTGTCCTCCACGGACAGCCGTTTTGTTGTATTACAACTGTTCCGAGTGGCTAAGGAGTATCCATTTTACCATCCAGTACCACGAGGAAGGATTGAAACTTTAGCTTCAGACCTAGAAGCTGGTATCCTACGATCAATCAGTAAGGTTGTATTTAAGTGATATGTTTATTAACACATAGATTCCACATCCACCATATTGCTCCATTCCATGTTTGGAGAGCATTACATATATATATATATATATATATATATATATATATATATATATATATATATATATATCGAGAGGGACAGATGGAGAGAGTGAGAGAGAGACAGAGAGAGAGTGAGAGAGAGAGAGAGAGAGGGGGAAGAAGAGCGAGTGGGGTCGTACTGTAAAAAATTGAAACAGAACCGGAGTTTGCTGTATGCATAGAGTTGTTACTTATATAGTTATTCCAAGACTTGGTCTCCAGCAGAAAGACCTAACAGCTTCAGAAGCAGTAGATCAGTAGACAGTAATAAATGTCTTGGATGATTATATATATATATATATATATATATATATATATATATATATATATATATATATATATATATATATATATATATATATATATATATATATATATTCATATGAATATATACACATATATGTATATATATAGTTATATAAATATTTACATATATATATATATATATATATATATATATATATATATATATATATATATGTATGTATGTATGTATATGTGTGTCTGTGTGTGAGAGAGGGAGAGAGAGAGAGCGAAAGAGAGAAGGGGGTGTATAACTTTACTTTTCCTGTTATAAAATGCCTGAAAAATTTCCAAATGGAAAAAAAAATTCCCAATATCTTTTGATTGCTTTTTCGCCCCTTAGAAATAGACTGGACGTTCGTTTATTCAACTGTCTTTTCCGTAAGAATAAAATAGATATTTTATAATGTAATATAATTTTCTCACACACCAATATATGCAAGCAAAAAAAAATAAGGCAATCTTTGGATCTTGGTGTATACAGTTTAAATCATTGATGAGATGGACTACGGATACAAAATGGACAAGATTCAATCGGACAAATGATTAAATGAATTAATTTTTGCAGACTCCTTTTAATAGTAGATATAAACAAATGACTGATAATGTCTTCTTCATCTTCATCTTCATCAGTCTTTTAACATCCGTTGTTGGACATAGACCTTCCCCAGGATTTGCTACACTTCCCTATCATGAGCGTCATGGAGCCAGTACTTCCCGAACTTGTCTAGCTTGTCTATCCATCTAATATTTTGCCGGCCTCGGTTGCGCATGTGGTCTTGGGGAATCCATGTTGTGAGTCGCGATGTCCATCGATTAAATAAAAAAAACTAATATAAATCATTGGAGAAAACTTTTTTGTGTTATTTGATTCATTTTATATAAATATTTGGGCAAATATTTTGACATGATTGTGAAAAGAATATTCAAATCAGTCAATGCATGGGCTTTTGGATGATGTCAAAATATTAATAAATAGTAATAATGATATGATATGAATATAACAAAAGTAAATTAAAAAATGCTATTGAATAATACATCTTCGAAATCACTCGATCTGTATTCTGTTCGAGTAATTGCTGGTGGTGAGGCTATCCCAGGGTCAAATTTTTTAATCGAAGTTCAATTTCTGAAATCTCATCTTTATGAAGCGAAAGATGTGCAGTTTTGCATAGTGACAGTTTGTAAAGATTCTAGTAATGGTTGATAAAGAAATCTGTCTGAATTTCACCGAAGGTTTTTTCCCCAGCATTTTCCGTTGATGTGAAATTGTTGAGGGAATTCCAGGATCTAACCACGATTACTCCGTTTTCTAATTCAGTGATAAATCAATTCTTTATCGTCAATGGCTATCTTCACCCAAAACGATCCTCACTGTCTTTCCCAGCATTCGGGTTGGCATCAGAATCAAGCATTTGGTCTTCAATCTTTCAGTATCGAACGAGCCTAGTCCCGGGGAAACTAACCCTGTAGAAGCTCCTCCCTATTGCAATAATAGAGGAAAGTCAAAATTAATCTTGACACCTTCGTGACTCATCGCAGGGACAGGGAAATCGTTGTCCCTGGCCACAAATACTTGTATGGGACACCTACGATTAACATGACCTCGTAAGATCTGAATAACATTATTTCCCTCCTGTGCCAATGAGAAAAATACGTTTTTAAACACTGATTGATATTCGTTTCAATAAGTTCTTGTAGACAACATATTACATTTGATTGATTGTACGAGCAAGAATTAGCAGAGCAACCTTCAAATATACTGTTAAGTGTTCCCTAGCATTGTACAAAATGTACTGTTGAAAACTTTGACACCAACCTAATATATTCATAGAAACATTGTATCAATCTGAATTCCATTCTCACTGGTAATACAATAAGCTTGCTAGCTACGGACAATCAGAACTATAAGGTTTGTAGTAAGGAGAGCACTTTAAGTAACTGAAAACCAAAGCTGTCACCTAAGTTGTGAGCTTAGGTTATATCAGTTGTGAAGTGAGTCTGGCTGAGTACCAGCTATATATCTATCTATGTATATATGTTGTTTTTTTGCAAACAGACTGCAAAAATAGAGCTAGGAGGATGAAAATTCAAACATTTACCGCTTATTATGTCTAGGAATATTATTGGGTTTTTCAAACTTTCAAGTTTTTATTTGAGTGTACAATTTACGATGTAATTTTATGCGTAGTTAGTCTCTTGGCTTTTTCAAAGCAGTGCTCGAAAGCAAGAGATTTAATCTATCCATTGATCACACTTTGTTCCAATTTTAGATCACCTTCAACGTGGTATGCAGCCAAAAGATATTGGTCACTTGACAGTTTTTATTGAGTGACTAATCACACCTGTGCACATAATGATCTTGTGAATTTCTTTACACGCCTTGGCTGGTGTAAGGACATGTGTTTGGAGTGCTTAGATAGGATTGGGCTCACTATACAAGAGAAACAGTCCGTACGACTAATTGTCTTTAGTGGTTAACAGTTGCGCTAAACCAAGCCCCTTCTCTTTTCCTCAAACGTCATATTTTCTAATACATCCTTTCGGGACTCGCTTACTGTCGATACGCTGAAATGATTAATGACTAAAACACATAGAGTTACAGTGAACACTCGATTAATAGGAATCTGTTTGATATTGTTTATTGGTTTGTTTGGCAAGGAGATTATTTAAACATAATTTCTAAAATACATTTCTAAGTATCGCGTTAATGATGGCTTTTTTGACATCGTATACCATGACAAAATATAGTTAGAGCGAACCCTTGATTAATGCGATTGTGTTCAAAACGATTGTAGATTCTTTGTAATTGATCTTTAGCACAAGAAATCCTCGCCTCTTAATGTTCGATACTTTATAGCTGTTTGGTTATAACAGGAATCGGAAAAACTAGACAACCAACCGATTGTACAAAAGAAAGGCTCCACGACGAATCACTTAATGAAATATATTGACATGAAAAAAAAAATGAAGTATTTATTCTGTATTATGCATTCTTCCGTAAAATGCATTTTTTTAATCCACGTGAACGATTAAAATGTGTTTTGTGGCAGAAGTTAGGCAAATATCGATAGATCCCACTCTTGAGAGGCAAGTAAGGATCTAACACATTTTTTTCTTTCAAATTTGTCATTTAACGCGTTTTGCTGTAAAATCCTTCAATTGTACTCATCACTTTTGCATATTGGTTCTCACAAGGATAGATAGGTTATACATGTCTCAAACCTGATTAATTTCGGTACATGATTCACATTACTGTTTGTTTCGGTAATGTCAGTAATGTTTGTAAAGTAAATCGTTGAAGCACATACTGTTTGACTTTACAGAACAATGGATACTATCTTGTTCACACATTGTAAGAATTGGGTGGAGAGCTTAGAACAAGTTCGAGCAAAGGACCAATTAAGTCGGCACCCATTCGACCAATGTCCATAAACAAAACTCTGTCAATTCAGAGGACGCAGCTGTTTGTATGCTGACAGTTGAAATGTGTGGGTGTGAAGATCTAAAACTGTAACAAAAACAATGATAATAGAGGAATTTTATAAAGTACGAAATTTAAGATGTATAACCGTTATGACAAGACTATCTGATTTTTTCATTAAAAACGATCATTATTGGAAAATGAAAAAAAAATCCTTCAGAAATTCCCAACTGAAGATTGAAACAATGTTAAGTTAATTTAACATGTAGATATAAAAGTGAATCAGAAATAAAAAAAAAAGCTGTTCATGGTTTTGATATGTCGACGCTATTATCACATGTACAAAAAACAGTCTGAAAATACCAAGTATCTGATGATGATGATGATGATGATAGGCAAACAGTCTACTTCTTTTAGCTTTTCGTTTTTGAAATAGATTGGGATGTCTCGATTCTCAAGATGTTGAAAACCAAGACTAAACCGACGAAAGCTTTCTTCAAATACTGTTATAAACGTTACTTCTAATCGAGAAAAAATATGAACCTGAGTC
>OY735233.1:6430483-6449332 GCA_963457665.1 Thysanoteuthis rhombus
TACTTTTCTATCGCAAAAACTTCTTACAAAAAATGTATAAAATCTCATGTGTGTACCGATATGATGCCTGGGAAAGATACTTAGAAGATCAATTTTTGAAAAAAAACTCCCCGTAATAAGTTTTCGGGGGAGGGGTTAAATGAGGAGGGGGTCTATTCACATGATCATTCATCAATGGTAAAAATGCATTTTCATGACGTAGCACAGAAATTTAATGTTTAATTTTTCTCGACTCATCCTCGGATATAAAAGTGAGTTCGTTATTATAAGAAAAAAAAACAATTTTTCGACATATCTAGTATCTTGAGGTTTATTGATTGTACATGTATACCTCGGATAGTGATGTGTTCATTACTGCATGATTCGATGTAGTAGGGTTAAGGTACATTTTTCTATATGGAGATTCCAGTTGACCAATGACGAGAGAGAATTATTTTATTGATAAAATATATTTGTACTCTTAAGGGGGTCAAAATACATTACTTTTGTGGATCAGAATCAAATGTTGTTTATTTTTTTTAATTTTAAGGGGCAGAATCAAAGGGGAATTTCTCGATTTCACTTCCAGGGGTTAAAATTGGGTGGAGGAAGGTAACTTCTGTCATTTTCTATAATTTTAGGGGTCCAAAATCAAAGCTAATTTCTTCCATGTTGAGGGGTCAGAATAGAGGTGGGGAGATGTTTTTCACTTTTAGGATGTACATTTTTTTTAACCTAAAAGAGTCAAAATCAAGTGGGGGTTCACTTTAGGAAGTTAACATCGTGCAGAGGATTTCCCCCTACTTTTAGAGGGATTTCTTTTTACATTTAAGGGTCAAAAACGAAGGAAAAGATTTTTCCCCTTCAGCGTTTGAAATTCAAACGATCTTTTTTTAATTATTTTTTAGGTGGGGGGGGATTAAATTTATGAGGGGAATTTTTTTCTTTCATTTTTAGGTGTAAATTTAGAGAGGATGTTCTCTCCTTCACTTTTAGGGGTCCAAATCAAATGTAATTTCTTCTTTATATCCAGAGAGTGAAATTGAAGGGGAAAAATATAGCACAGAAATAGGTGCAAGAATTGACAGGACTGTGATACACCGGGAACTGTTCAAGGGAATGAGGTCTGGTTATGCGGACAAATAGTACCAGCACAAACCAATGACTGTCATAAAGTACTGTTTGACTTTGACATCTAACCAGATAACCAAATGCAAGTAAAACGATTGGATCTGGTATTTACGGAGAAGTGAAAGAAATCCTGTCAGGTCTTAGACGTAATTGTTCCTGTAGACCAAATGGTCAATGTGAAAGAAAATGAAAATTTTGGAAAGTACCAGAACCTAGCCCAGAAGCTATAAAAAGGCGTGGAAAATGGTAGTCAGTGCATTAAAAATAATCTTAAGCTCGGAGGCAGGGCCGTGCAAGAGACATTAGTCAAGATTAGAGAAACGGGAGATAAATGGAAGGGTCGAGACCATCGAGACCATGTAGATGCCATAATACTTAGAAAAGTACTCAATAACTGAGAATAACCAACTCCCCAGTCTTCAGCAGAGGCCAAGTATCTATTATAAAGATGACAGAATGGTTAGAGCATCAAGTAAATACCGGATAGTACAAACAACAGCACGTCTGTGACGTGCAATGGCGCTGTCATTTGTTTTCTTGCAGAGACCATCAATCACGACTCATTGAATAACAACAGTACTTCGACTTAATCTTATGTGGTTTTAATAAAAACAAAGAATTATTTGCCAAAATATTTTCACCGTTTAAAATTTAAAAAAACTTGCTCGTAACAAAAACAATTAATAATTGTTGAACTCTTTGTTTGTCTGCAAAGGTAACATTGTTGTAATGAAGGAATAGTTCGGCTCACAGTAAACAGATGTTGAATGACAACGCTCCACAAGTATTTATAAAAGACGACAGAACGTTCGCTTCGAAATCATGATTTGCCTTGAGGAGTTGTCGCTTCATGACAAAATAAACACCAGAATCGAGGGAGGCATTATTAGATTACGAAGTGCATGTAGGACAATAATTATGATGCCCTCAAATCAGATTCTCAGAAAATCTAATCAGCTCACACCTTGGAGGATTTAAACTCACATTGGATATCTATAGCTATTATGACTCACCGTATTTTTGTTTGTTAAATGTAAAGAAAAAGAAAAAGCCAGAAATATCCTGAGAACTCAACTGGCATTAATCTTTATCTAAATAATAACCTAGTGTTACTGTCAAAGCTAATCAGTCTGTTAAGACAAAGGATAGTGTTGTTGACTTTACTCTCATTTTGCTGACAAAAATACTGCAAGCTACAGTAGCTATAATTTCGGTGATCAGGGGTAATTAAAAGGACCTAAGCATGCTCAGACATATACAATAACATAAATAGAGCAAATAATTAAAAAAAAAACTCAAATGGTAATGGGCAGGTCCTGTTCCAAGAACGTCAGACAACTGCTGACATCGGGGTTCCCAACATGGATCCCAAAATATAATATGCAAAACCATTGCCGCCAGAAAATTACATGGTGGGACAATTCACTCGGCTTCATGAGATATTAGTGCTGCAACACCCATGTTAAATAAATAAGGCGAATATTGAAGAAGGTCAACGGATGCTGATAAGCTCTTGACAATGATGATTTTCTTTAATCTATTCTTTCTTGTTCGATTTAGAAGCTAACTCAGACCATTAGCGCCGAATGACGAGAAAGGATGACAGCTAACTGTGTGGGTTTGTTTCAATATCGAGCCACTCATATGGGTCCTCGTGACCCGGTTGGTAGAGCAGCGCTGTACACTGATAGTTTGCCAAAGTGAAATGCAATGCAAGTTCTCACCCCTAGAGCTTATTCAATTTTTGAACTGAGACACAATTTGAGTAAGTTACCTTAAAAATCAACCGAGAAAATTGAAGATGGAAAATAGATGCAAATCAAAAAATGGTTATTGGTTGTAAATGCTTTATTTCATGAAGAATAATTGAGGTTAATAAATTTTACCATACTTTTGCTAACGTTTTGTGGCATTTCTTCATTGAGACAAATAGAATACAAAAGAGTCTAACTCCACTTCAACCTCTAATCCGACTTGAGAGAACTTCAGTAACGAATCGTACATATATCAAATAAATTCCTCAATGTATAAAGTTTGTCTATTTGGCTCAGTTGGAAAAAGACCCGCATACTAATCACTTGTTCGTGATTCAATATAAAAATATTCTTTTATGAACTCAATTATTAAAAATGAAATGAGCTGTCGGTTATCTTTTTAAATATATTTTCCTCGATATGTATTACATATCAATAGTCTCAGTCGGTAGGAAAAGACGTCTAATGATCAGTTGGTCACGAATTCAAATCAGGGTAAGGGAATGATAATTTTAATTATCATGATGTTACATGACGGCACAGAGAAGTGATTATTCTCCAAGATTTTGTAAGGAATGTTCTTGTTGTTTTTGTTACGATGAGATTAGGAAAGTTTTCTCCAGATTTGAACTGGAGTTTGACGATTAATGAACAAACAAACACCCAGTTCACTCCGAATTCTTACAGTGACAGTTCTCAGAAAAAGAGGAAAATTCATGTTAATATCCCTTCTGAATAGGTCAACGGCATCTGTAATAAATTGGAAGATACGATGACAAAGTGATCAAAGAGGAATAGACAGCGTTCTTTTTTCAATCGGTCATAAGCCTTCGTAACGATAGAGAGATACGGGAAAGACAGTGAACAAAGAGAGAACATTCATTCTTTTTACATCACACTACTATTCCTTTATTTTAGATCCATTTTCAAGATAATAAGAGAAGTGTGTGAGTGTGAGAGAGAGAGAGAGAGGAAGAGAGAGAGAAGAAGAAGAAACAGAGATAGGGAATATTCGACAGAAAGAGAGAAAACAGACTATACAGTGTTCATGTAAAGTCCATATATATATATATATATATATATATATATATATATATATATATATATTATAAGCTGGCTTCACCTTAAAATCCCATTGCTCTGGCTGGAAAGATAAAGATATTCTGTACACAGGCCCCACCGTCTATGATCCTCATAATGCAGCTGCTCTGAAAAACTCTGACAACAATCTTCGCTCGCGAAGCCAGGTCACTCATCTATACATACATACATATCAAAACTGTTAGGCACAATATTTTTCTGTTTTCGTTGCAATCAATATTTCGTTTCAGACGCCGCACCAAGTATTAGCTTGAAAACTCATTTAGAAACATAACGTCTCATTACAGACGTAGACAAATGCTCTCAAAAACATATGAACACCGTTGCAGTTTTTCCGCAGAGTTTGTTCTTTTTCTTGCTCAAGGCGTAAACAGCTGGCATTTCTCTCCAGTTTGCATCATCATAATTGGCGAATTAGTCCTGAGATACTGGGCTAAATGCACTCTCGGAATATAGTCCGAAATTGGGTCTAGGTATCATCTGGTGTTTATAGCATAATGTGAGAGTTGAAGTATTGTTGCACCTGGTGCATATGTACAGAAACACGTGAGTAGTGGGAGTACTGCAGCCCGTTTCTTTCGATACCCCTACCTTGAAAGCTGACCATTTAACACATCTGCGTCTGCAATCCAAATAAAGAATAGTATCAATTTGAGGCTTTCGTTTCTTGTTTTTGAATGCAATAAAAATCGACGGTTCTATGAATGCCCCAAACCTTTTTGTTCAAACTCAGATTGAATGAGGACAACGGAAATTAAAGATAGAGAGAGCTTGCAACGTAGGAGGATTACTTATTTTACGACGCATTACGTAATATAATTCTTTTTTTTTCTTTTAATTGGTTCTTGAAATTGAAAAAAAAAGTGTTACGTAAGGAGAGGCGTCCGTAATTTGAGAAGCTGAAGCATTTTGGAACCTTAGACTTGTGACCTTCAACGTATGAGAGAAACAAATTATTAACGCACTCTCCTAGGATAGAAACGGAAATGTTACAACCCCAGAGAGAACCAGTAAATGTCCATTCTCAAAGAGTGTGTTTTTTTTGTTTTTTTTAGGCGAATCTCTCGATAACTTTACATTAATCTTCGTTCATCAAAATTGAAACGAATTGTTTTTATTACCAAAAGAAATGATGCAAAAATGCTTTCAAAATATTTGTTCTGTTTCTTGGTTTTGTGGGGTTAGACAACAGATGGCAGAGAGGGAATATTTAATTTAGTTTCACTCGGCTTCACTAAATTCAACGAGAAAAAGAATAGACTCTTTTCAAAACCTGTGACGTTGTGTATACATTTTTGATAGCATTTGTAAACATTTGTTTCTGTGAGAAAAATATTGATATTACTAAAAAATATCCGTTTGAAATAGATTTTAATTTTTTGCACGGAACAAAAATATAAATCATTGCATAAGGCAATAAAAGGAAGTATATCATCCTTAATCTAATATCATTCATTCGAAGAGGGAAAATTATACATAAACACCCACAGAAACAAACGTATATATATATATATATATATATATATATATATATATATATATATATATATATATATATATATATGAAGTGTTTATATTTGATATATATATAAGTGATTATATTATTCATAACCATTGTATTTGATGCTTTTTTTTTTTCATTATTTCTTACTTTCCTGCTTTTTTTTCTGTATTCTCTTACCTACAGAGAGGTGAAAAAAGAATTGATTCCTTTTCCTTCCTCCTCTTTTTTCATTCCTCCCATCTTTTTAAGATATGAGCTTTTATTCTTTGTATGTAATACTGTCTATCTCTCTTTACCCACTCTCCCTTTAGGTCACTCAATTCCTTACAAATGCTGTTGATCGATTTGGAAATTGATCTCAACGTAGAATCTTCCGTATTCAAAGAAGCACCGACTTCAAGTTAATCAATTATTCCTCGTCTTCAAAAGGTTGTTCATTCCATGTTTCTTTATATCTATCTCAGGATTGTTTCGCCGTTTCCAAAATTTGAGATTTGGTTCTTTAAGGCTCTTTTCCGATAATTCCAGTCCGTTTCATGAAAATTTTCTGAACAATCTATTTCAAGCATTTTGTTCACATCTATAAAACCAAACATTTCTTTTTAGGCCTGCCCACTGGGGAATTAGTTGAGTGTTTCCAACTGCTTTAATCGTCGGTGTCCACACCCATAAAGAAACAGTATTTTAAGACTTGCTTCGTAGAGAAATAGTGGCGTATTTGCCATAGGCACCAATAGTTGATTTATCAAGATCTGCTGACAACTATATATATATATATATATATATATATATATATATATATATATATATATACACACATATACATATATATATATACACACACACACATATATATATATATATATATATATATATATATATATATATATATATATATATATATATACGTGTGTGTCTGTGTCTGAGTGTGTTTGAGTGTGTGTATGTATGTGTCTATGTATTAAGAGTGCACGATTGTTCCCAGCATCCTTCTTGAAAACTAAAGCTCGAAAACAGTTGGCAAATGGTTTTCCACAAAGAATAAAAGTACACACATACACACACACACACACACAAGCATACACACACACACATGTAATCAGGAAAAATGTAAAATGCTTCAGTGGAATATATTAGTAGAAATTGAAGGTTTTCTGTTTAATGAGTATTTGTAAAGAAATCATAAGTTTTTAGGGTTTGAATGATTCTTGCTATTAGAATTGATACACCAGATTTGATATTCACATGAGTGAATCAATACAAGGGATAAAAAAATGAATCACATCCGTTGTTAAACCAAGTGATCCTTCATCTCTAGACACATTTTTTGGTAAGCCTTATGTTTCAAACGTTGCTACGATAAAGCAGGTACGCTATCGTTTGCAAACTTGAATCCTCTAGCAGTCACATTCTCTTTAATTGTTCATTTCATTCACGTTGTGTACGCCAAGTGATACATATATATATAGAGAGAGAGATAGATAGATATGGATATAGATATGGATATTGATCCCAAGACACGATGAGCGCCATCAAAAAAAATCAAATGTCAATTCTTTCGTTTCATTTTTTTACAATGCTTTCATTTATATATATATATATATATATACACACACACACACACACATATATATATATATATATATATACATATATATATATATATATTTATGTATGTATGTATGTATATATATATATATATACATATATATATATATATATATATATATATATATATATATATATATATATTATGTATGTATGTATGTATATATATACATATATATATATATATATATATATATATATATATATATATATATATATATATATATATATATATATATATATATATATAAGGTTTTGATAAGATAAAAAGTTGAATCCAGGATTTCATCTTTAATTCAATTACAATTTTTTTAATAGTGTTTATCGCGTATTGGAAAAACACTCTTCACCCATACTGACACACATAAACGTGCCAGCACACAAACACACACACACACACACACACACATACCGAATCATAGAATCAGTGTACGACGAATGGAAACAAAAAGTACTCAGGTGTGTACAAAAAGATCCAATGGGTGAAATGCTTTAAACACCTCCAAAGGACGAATTTTCAAGTATTGACAGATCTTTTGGAAATTTGAAATAAATTTATTATAGTCCCGGTTGATAAAGCGGCAAATGATGTTGAATTCATATATGAAAATATATATTCAAAGGATATTGTCCAAGGTAAGTTTAGTAAGAACACCCTCACCAACTTATAAAGTATCTTCTTGTGAACCAAATATCATATTTGATAACATTGTAATATGTGAAAAGTTAGGACTTGAAATCGATGAAAAAATACATAACTTACCAATTATGTATTTGATATCTAAAAGGCATAAAAATCCAATAACTTTATTGTAGCCTCTAGAGTTTGCAGCACTAAGCTTCTTGGCGAATTTAATTCTAAAGTCTTTAATTCAATATGCAATCAAATACATAAATTACCAAATAAAAGTAAATACTATTGTCGTTTGAATATAGCTTAAGTGGTAAATAATTCTATGCCTGTTAAAGAAAGAAATGGATATCATGAAACACGTCGAGTGGCTAAATCTATCTCAACCTAAAAAAATCCTCATGAAGATCTTATTGGAAAATTAGAAAAAATAATTGACTTTGCTTTTACAACAGTGAATAGTATATATGTTTACTCTACAAACTTCAATGTTTTCTGTAAAACCAAAAAAAAAAAAGAAGACAAGACTTTCTTTACGTGCTATTGTAATCCAACTTTTGTGGAATGTTACTTTAAAATAGATATCATAATACTCGGTTAGATCAGACGTGTCCTATGTGAATTGATCCTAGGCCTTACTGGGCAAATTTGTATTCATTTAGGCATTGTCATGTCATCTTTGATTAGAACGAAAACGAAGTGAACACGTTCATTTTTATGTTGTACCCGATTTATCGACGACATTTTCTCACCGGGATGAAGGGGAATTCTGAAAATGTTATAGTAATATATACCCGAAGGATCTTGAAACAAAGTGTCATAATAACAGAATGCAAGAACAATTGATCAATTTAGATATCAAAATCGAAGATGGAACGTTCGATTCCTTTCCGTTCCGTATCGTACGTATGTCATTTAGAGCAATCAGTATTCCATATGATATATTTCACAGAACTATATTAGAATACTCGAGAATTGCTTCAGCTTCTCTTGGATTTTTGATTTTATACCGAAAATTGTTTCTCTTGTTGTAAAAATGGTCAATCAAGGCGGCGAAATTGGTTAGATTTTTAGACTATTCAATAAAGCCAAGACTAGACATCCTAAAAAAAGAATAAATGAATAATGTATATTAAGATAAATGAATTTGTATTAATGTTAGGAGAATTACGTAACCAAAAAGAGAAGAACCAGGTCTTAATCAGGGTGAAAGATCAGCTTATTGACTGGAAACCATGGAAAATATTTTTCTTTGGCTCATTTGTCTATTTTGAATGTCAAGTAACAAAATGTCAAAGTATACTAATTGAATAGTCTATTGAGGTATTACTACCTGCTAGAAATTGGTTTGGTTCTGTTTCAAGGATGTATATAACGATACTTTCTTTGATGATTTAAAGGAAAACAAATTGATGGAAACAAAATCGTATTCGATGTGGGATAATTAACCTCAAGGTTGGCGGAAAAAATGTCAAATTCTTCGGTCGAATATGTTGGTCGAGAATGATCTTGAAGAGGGTTATCTGTGTAGTTAATATTCTTAAAGATGATATTAAAATTAATCCATTAGTTTGTGTCCGGTTGCATTTACGCTTGTTTGTTGAAAACCTGGACTCTTTTAAGTGATCCCTGCGCAATAAAAGAGCAAAAGAATGGACGCATTTATTGATTGCCCCTTTTCCAAATTTGTAATTGATCAACCCCAACATGGCATGATGCAAAAAGACGGTTGTCTCGCAACAGTTTTTATTGACTGACTGTCCAGACCTGGCAGAAAATAATCTAATTCTCATTTTTTATAATGGCAAACAATCTTTGAAAAATAAATGAATTTCATTTAAGATTTAAATGGATTTTGATAGCAGGTGTCAATTCTAAAAAAGAAAATATTGTTGACTCAAACAGAAGAATCGATTTTCAAGTTAAAAGCATTTCCCTATATTGCGAGCATCGTCATCATCATCATCATCATCATCAGTCTTTTAGCGACCGTCGTTGGACATAGACCTTCCCCAGGATTTGCCACACTTCCCTATCATGGGCGTCGCGGAGCCAGTACTTCCTGAACCTGTCTAGCTCGTCTCTCTGTATAATATTTTTCCGGCTTCGGTTGTGCATGTGGTCTTGGGGGATCCA
The DNA here is from genome assembly GCA_963457665.1 of Thysanoteuthis rhombus. Classification (NCBI taxonomy): domain Eukaryota; kingdom Metazoa; phylum Mollusca; class Cephalopoda; order Oegopsida; family Thysanoteuthidae; genus Thysanoteuthis; species Thysanoteuthis major. Next base: position 6,440,328 of record OY735233.1, read on the forward strand.
TGTTGTGAGTCATGATGTCCATCGATTGTCTGCCATTCTTGCGTTATGACCAGCCCACCGCCATTTGAGATTTTTAATGGATTCTATGATGTCCATAACTCTTGTCTTTTCTCGGATATACTGTGCTATCTTGTGGTCTCTCCATGTGAGGCCCAGCATTATTCTCTCATGTGCACGTAGCATGGTTCTCAATTTACGGGTCTGTCTCTTGGTTAGGTTCCATGTTTCAGCTCCATAAGTGACTATTGGGAGGATGCATTGGTTATACACCCTTCTTTTTAGGATTATTGGGATCTTCTTATTTTTGAAGGTTGAGCTAGCTCTGCCAAAGGCTTGCCATCCTAACGTTGTGAAACATAACATATCAGAGAAGACACAGGGAATATTACTAACAGAGATCTGGTAGGTCACTCAGTTGGAAATCTCATGTGACCAACATTTTTTAAGAACATGTCATGTTGCAAGTGATCAATGAAAAAATATGGATAAGTCCTGTTCAATGAATAAGTTACTCCTTTCACCTTTTGTTGGATCACTGAAATATTTGGATCTATAAAAAAAAACAAATTGGCAGAATAGTGTTCAATATAGTATAAACTAACATTGCAAATCCACTAAAAGCTTATTAAGTGGGAATTATCAAAAACAAGTATAATTTTTGTCGGTATAATAATGAGTTAATGTTTTGACATTCAGCCATCTAGCTCCTGTGGTGCAATTACTATATGTGACACATTCAAGAATAGATGGTAAGCCAGGCAGCTAGCGGGATTTGAAAACTGAAGAAATCTTTTATCAGTTCTGCTGAGGTTTTTCATTGAATAGATGAATAGATCTGGTTGGTCACACAATAGAAATAGTCATGTGACCAACGTCTTTTGGCAGCATGCAGTTTTGTGTATGATCAATTAAAATGTTGGAAAAGTTTGTGATCAATGAATTAGTTACTTGCCATGCCTTTTGTTGTGCAGTGATTACTGTAAGCGTCCAGATAAAAAAAATAACATGCATGAATATTGCCAAACATGGACTTGAGGACAACTCCAGCAAAAAACGTTCATCGTAAACTGAACCCTTGACTAAAAACCGATAAGGAGTGAAAAAACAAGAAACGTTCTTCGAAGACATAATTCACGGTAAATGTTTGAATTTTCAGTCCGCTAGTCCCTCTTGTACGCCCCATACATACATAGCCAGCAGCCAAACTGATTTGAAAACTGAAGAACGTCACTTTTACTGTTCTAGCGACAATTTTGTTGACACTTTCCGATCTCCAATAAGAATCATTTCACTGTATTGCAAGTGCAATGAACAAGGTGTAGTATGACGTGGTCGAGGTAGATAGAAAGGGCGTCATAAACATAGATGGACATCTGGGAATATTAAGTGCCGTAAAAAGTTGACGATCATATAGAGGGACATCCCCCGTGGCAGTACCGTTGATCCCCAGGAGGAGAAAACCAATCCCTACACTATGCTTAAAACGCCAGTAGAAAGCCCTAATCTACCCTCTGACGGACCAATCCTTTTGCAAACAGTCAATGACACTCAAAATATTATGCGGGCAATCGACCTTTTCTCATTTTTCCTCATCGCATTCATGTTTCAGTCGATCAATTATATGGCCTTCTTTGTATGTACTATACTACATTAAAATCTCTGCTGTTAATAGAAATATCATTGTTCCCTACCCTTATTTGACATTATTGAATGGAAAATTCCTCTTTTGACGTAGGAATATTACATTCTAGGAAGGCTGTATAATGCATCAGCCGAAATGCTGCATCAAAAGGAGAAAAAATCCTCAGTGGAAATAATTTCAATAATGCAGAACATTTCACGTTTCAGTATGTAGGATGGGTGAAGGAAACAAGGGGATAGATAGATAGATAGATAGATAGATAGATTGATAGATAGATACATACATACATACATACATACATACATACATACATACATACATACATACATACATACATAAATACATACATACATACATACATACATACATGTGGACCATGCTGAAAACTGTACAAGGTTATGCTGAGAGGTCTGTTGACAGTTTTGGTTTGCAGTTTCTAAAAATTAGATAGATGTAAACAAATGATGATTTGAGGAGACTGAGATAGATAGATAGATAGATAGATAGATGGATAGATAGATAGATAGATAGATAGATAGATAGATAGATAGATGTGAATCAACCAGAATAGGTTAAAAGTTACATACATACATACATGCATACATACATACATACATGCATGCATACATACATACATACATACATACATACATACAAACATACATACGTACATACATACATACATGCATACATACATAAATACATACATACATGCATACAAACATACATACATACATACATACATGCATACATACATACATACATACATGCATAGGAAGCTACCTTGCTTGCTGGCTAGATAGATAGATATATAAATCGATGGATGGCAGACTGGCTGGCTGGCTGAATAGATTGATAGTTTGATTGGCAGATAGATAGATGTGAATCAGCTAGAATGGATAAATAGTAACATACATACATTCATACATAAAAATATAAATAGATAGATAGATGAATGAATGGATGGATGAATGGATGTAGAAATCATGGGATGGATATTTGTTATGCTTGTTTTTTTCCTAAAATGCAAGTTAGCCTATAAGGGAAATAATTGGCAAGTGTATACAAACAGCTGTCGTCTACTCAAGCGCAGCCGATGAGTTTCCTAGCAAGAACCCCGAAAAGAAAAAAGCACTGATATTTTAGGTCACTTTTTAATACGCTTAATACGTTTATTGGATCACATATTCAGCCAAAGTTGGACTATTTCATTAATTGCAAAGCCTTATGAATTTTTTCCATCTTCTGAGATGTATAGAAAACCGGGCTTAGTTTGATCTTGGGGTTAGTCAGACCGTGTGCTTTCATTTGGAGATAAATCAGTTTTCAGAAATTGGTCATATGACTATATAATTCGATAACCTGCCTTTTTGCAGTGGTAGTCTGGTGCATATGTATTGCGGACTGGTGCGGATTGAGCTAAAAAAAACTGATTAGTAAACTTGTAAACTTTTAATCCTTTTTTTTCCAATTAATAATTTGAGAAATTCCTAAATAAGGAAAAGGAATATTTATTATTTTCTAGATTTTAAGGTGGAGTGTGACTTAAAATATATAAAAAGTGCAATCAGTCAATAATTGAACAATCGTTTCGTCATATTTCGGAGCCACGTGAAAAAATTCCACCGAGGAATAAATATTTTCAGAATGTTCCATAAGACATCACCGGCGATTACCACCGGAGACCATTTAGAATAGAGTAATATGAAGAGAAATATGGATGTATTTTGATTCCTAAGAATATAAATGTCATAAATATCCCTCCCCCCACTGAAAAAAGGGGGCCACATAGGTTCTTCTTCCAAATTAAAAAAAATGATTTTAGAGCCTCTATAGTAGAGTACTGATGCCAAATTTTAAGTCTGTAGACAAAACAATATCACCAAGTGCGCTGGAACTCATAAGAAATAGTTCAATATTTTTTTTGTTCGTGATTTTGTCTTGATATTTGTAAAATGACTTGCAAATACGCAAATTTTGAAGCGCTGTATGACCTTGAATACTTTTCTAAGATAAAGTTAGTCAATCAACAATAAACGTAATCACAAATTTTATCATACGTGATATCTTAAGCTTAGCTTTCTATGAGGCATTTTTTCACGTATGCACGAGTCTTAGTTTAGTGGCATTACCGTATCAGTTATTACAACTGAATAGACAATCTTTCTTCTCCTATTCTGACTTGCGATGATTAATGCAACATTTTTATATGTATAATAAACAAATCCGTAGTTATGTAAGAATTACAGGATCGGAAATCAATACATCTGTCTACGTTATCTCGATTGTTCAACAGTTCAAAATGGTTTAGATGAAGATATCAACAGCATTTGCTCACCAACTAATCCTCTCACTTCAAATTCTTGAACCAAACGGATAAAACTGAATATTCCAAACTACGTAATATTTCAAATTATGCCCCTGGCGCTAGTGAATACACGACACCCTTGTATTTTCTTTGCTTCAACATATCCCATCGCCCAACAAACTAAGGATAAGGATTACAGCTTACCCCCACTATCCAGAAGTAGAGTGTAGGATTGATTCAGTTGTATGCTGACACAGAGAAAGCAAGACTGGTTGCTGCTGGGTCAAACTCCACTCCTATATCTCTTACGACCGAAGTATAGATGTATCTATTCTTAAAATGAAATAAGCCTTTGGGTACTTGTCACACATTTCCGTGGATTTGTAAAACTTATCATTTGGTTCAGTTGGTAAGAAAGACAGCTACCAATGTAGATCGGGAAATGTTACTTTCAGAAACTCATGTTTTTATTGGAATGTAATAAGACTTTTAACATTTATTTTCGTAGATATGTAAGACAGTTATGCTTAGTTGGAAAAGAGACGGTTGATCGTGATTTCGAATCACAGTATGGAAATCTTAGGATAAACCAACAGTTAGATCTATTTATGCAGAACGCAATTATTTTATGAACAATGTGATAAGCCTTTTAGGAAACTTGTTGTTCAGTTCTCGTAATACTCTATCCAGAGAGATCAACCTTTCTTACTTTTTAAAGTTTTGCTACTGATAATGTTCTATTTAACTGATTCAAATGGAATACAGGTCTTGCTCGCTTCAGTAAAGTTCCCTGTCCGTATATGAAGTGGTATTTGGAAAGATCCAGGTTAAACAGTTATGTGCACGCAGCCTACGCCCATGGTTACCCAGCTTACAGAGTCAGTCTGCTGTGAGGCTTCTTGTTATCTACGCATGTCCTCATACATTCGGTGACATTATCTGGAAACATCTCTGTGAAGCTTGGCAAATTCACTATCGAGGCCTTTTAATGCTCGGTAAGGCTTTTGATGAACATTCTCCCGGTCAAACACAGGTTTTACAATGGAATGAGTGTTTCGAGGCTGGTTGAGTGTTGATTCAGGGTTACTATGTATCCCCTATTGTCTTTCAACCCATCTGTTTGTCCTGGCATAATTCAATGCTAGACCACTGAAATTTCTTGGATTACTAATGGAACTGCACAGGATGTTTTAGCATAATTGTCTTCATTAAATTCCAAATGTTCCTAGCCTTATATGATATATTTCCGACGGCCCTTCATAAGTTTTATTCGTATTGAAAGAAACAACAGATTTGGCAAATTTTGCAATTTTTCTATTTGTCAATGGAGCGTCTCTCGACCGAACGTCTCTTGTCTAAAGTTTTGTCGGGTCATTCTGGTGTATAAAAAGCACCTATTTCCTGTATATCTATTCAAGAGGAAATAGCTGGATATCTATCAAGTGTGTCAAATTTCTTAGCTGGTGGAGGTCCAGCTTTTACGATGGATATAACGATATGAAAATGGCGTTAGGCACTCTGCCATTCAGTGTATTAGGACACCGTTAAGTTCGACAAGAACAAATAAAGCCTGTGCTTAGAAAGTGGAAGAAGAATTAACTCACTGAAGTTTTGAAGTTTCCCTACATCAAATTGTACTCTCTTTCGTAACGTACAGGAGGCCACAATTTTGAACATTGAAGCCTGGTACCGCGTGCAATACAAGCAAACGCGTTCAGTAGTACAAAGCAAAAATATTCTGAAACTAGCCACTGCCCACTTTGTGCGTCATACAGTCGTTGGTCAACTTAGCGAGATAGTATTTTTATTTGTTAATTCGCTCTGTTTTAAGGCAACAATATTTGTCCTTGAAATCAGGTCGTATTACCGTCAACATAATTGTTGATGTCCAATTTATGATTTCTGTCTTCGACATCCGCTTTTCGCTTTACGTACATGTTTATTGATGGCGAAAATACTATTTCTATCTGCATATATGTTTTATTCAACCGAGATTTTCAACAATAAAGTTTTTGCCAATAATAAGATGAAATTCAATAACCCGTCAAATTGTTTCAGTTATACATGAAAGGTCTGGCCTTTCAGTTTTTCTACTAAATTCCCCCAAAACTAATATATAACGCAGAATGTTTTTGCCTAAAATGTGTATTGCATGGAGCACACTATTTGCTTTAAAATATATTTTGGGTGTTGTACCAGAGATTTCTGAAAATAATTCCTTTCTAAATCCAGTACTCGTATTTTACAAGAATCGTGTCGTATATGAAAAAAAAGTGAGTATTTTTGCATAGTAAATTCTTTCCCGATCTTCTGAGTACACAATTCATTACTTTTCATCGAAGTTAACAGTGTCCAAATAGAATGCGATCTAATGGTCTAACAGTTTTTTTTTAAATTTCCATCATTATATTGTTGTTATCACAGCATGCTGTCAATAGACATTAGTCAGGTGACGGTTTCTATTGAGTGACTAATCTGACCTGTTCTTTTCTTTTCAACAATCCGAAATTTGGTCGACTTGCAGACTTTGATTACGCTCTTTCACCTATTGAATCCATTATATCGGCTATATCTTCATGTAGGTCATCCGAATGAGCTGCATTGCAAATGTGAAGGATTGCCAATGATAAGCCCCTAATGAACTATATGGGGAAAAAAGATATTTTGTTATTTTTAGAGCTTCAGTGCTTGATTTTATTTTTTTCGTCTTAGAGCCTGAAGCATAATATAAAGTTCGAACTTTGGATAAGAAATGAGTATTATAGTACTAAAAATAACAAAAATATCAACTTTTTCAAAATGGTTCGTTTGACACTCATTCAAAGCCATTCATTATTTTCTTTTTGAGTCGAACGTTTCATATTTCTGATCTACCATTCACAATTTACCGTTGCTGTAAGGCAAGGAGCCACATTCTCCACATTTAGCAAATTGTGAAGGCCTCTCATTCAGAATGGATATGTACTTCTGTGAATTAGTTTTTCACTCGTACATTGGAACCACAATGGTTTTATTTCCACGCCTTTGCCTTGACTGAAAGATCCGACACTTTTGATTGTTGGCTGTAGTCCATTGGTTCAAGCGAACGTCTTTGCCAGGTAATTTCCGGGACATTTTTTTCAATTCCCCATCTCATAGCCCGAGTATATCATTAGGGATGACCCAAAATGAAAGAAAGTAGTTTTCTTTCCCATATCAGAGGATCTGACTATCACACAATGTAATAATTTGAAGTCGTATTCACAAGTTCAATCCTATTTGAGGCTCGTTCATTTCTCCTTAGATTGAAGAAATGATCTGACAATGCCCATGCTCCTGGGATGATAGATATTCTAAGGTGATCTCAAAGTAAGCCGTTATCTATTAATTCATCCATTTTTTATTTTGAGAAATTGTCCGAGAGAATATCTCTGAAACGGGTATTGTAGTGGTACAAAATTTTAAAATAACATTACCTTCTGACGTTTCATCCTCTTAGGAATGTCAGACAACAAAAGCTTATCTAATATCAATATCTATTCATCCATCCATCCATCTATCTATCTATCTATCTATCTATCTATCTATCTATCCATCTCTCTCTCTTTTTCTTTCTCTCTCTCTCTCTCTGTATATATATATATATATATATATATATATATAGTACGTGTAGTACAGGTCAGGATAGCAGTATAACATAACATAATAATATATTAATGATATAGAGCCACTTCTGATATGTAATGGATTTATTTTATAGAGTGTTCGATACATACAACTTTTTACTATTGAAGTAAAGTTGTTATAGTGTATAGCTGGAAATAAATAGTAGAATGTGGATTGACACACGAATCCACATTCTACGATATATATATATATATATATATGTAACTATATATATATAACTATATATATATATATAACTATAACTATAACTATATATATATATATATATATATATATATATATATATATATATATATATATATATATATATATATATAAGCGTGTCTGTGCGTGCCTGAAGAGAGACATACAGACAGACGGACGGACAGAGATAAAGTCACTGTTATTTCACACGAAGGGTTCAATCATTGTAAAAGATGAGTAAAATTTAAGGGAAAGCAACAGTAGTAGGATATTACTTAATAACTTTGACATTTCATAAAAATGTTCCTCGTCGATTGATGTATCTTTCACTTCACGTAAAAAGATTTGTCTGAACTTTATCAATGGAATCATCAAGAGAGAAAAACATACGTTATAAAGGAATATGGGTACATGCAATTGTTTTGGTTTGATATGTATCTGCTAATCAAGAAGGTTTTAAGATAATCTCTATTAAATGCTCAATTCCAATAAAATAATGCTGTTTATTTGCTATCATCATATATTTGTGCATTATTGCCTCCATGTTTTATAGTAATCTGAATAATTGTCAATGATTCTATGTAAATGACAAATACGAGTGATATAAAGGTATCTATTTATTGCTTTCATGTATTTGGATATTATTTCTCATTTGGTGCTTTATAGAAAATTGAATTCTTGGCAAAAAGTTCATTTCTTTTTTATTAAAAGTAAAAATTAAGTAGAATAAAGCAGCTTATTTACATATACATTGACCTGAAAATTTAAATAAAGCGAGATAAAACAAGAAAAAGTAGACTCTGTCCAAAACCTGAAATTTTGTTTACACAGTTCTTGACAGGATTCGCCAACTATTATCGACCTTTGTTTCTGTAATGAAACTCTTTGTTTCCAATTGACTTTTATGAGAATTAGTTTTGGAGAAACAATATTGAATACATTTAGAAAAAAAAAAAAAATTTATTTCGAGGATTGATTTTAAAAAGACGAATACGACGTAGTGTGACGTAAAAAAGAAAACATATTTCTTATCCCTCACTCCATCTCCATTCTCTTTTTTTTTATAAGCGGTTTGACAATTCTTCAATTTGGTCCCAAGAAAAATGATTTTAGCATTCATAGTCCCTGTTCAGACATTTGTCGCAAATAAATCCGTCGACGTTTGTTGTATATTTGATAAAGAAAAAAAAGAAATTCGACCAAGTC